>OX411309.1:13200528-13795528 GCA_948150685.1 Rhaphigaster nebulosa
TCCCACACATTTGTTTATTTAAATGTTTTTATTTTTAATTGTTTCTTTTCAAATTAAAAATAGTATTACCGGGGAAATAATAGCCAATAAACCTTCTGGTACACAAGCGTGTAGAAATACCACGTTTGTTGGTTTGTTACCTAATCCTTAGACAAGCGTTGTGGTTGTTTGGGACTTGCGGCAAGTGTCAAGACTGTAAACACATCATAAGATTGATCTTGCGAATTTGTGTTTTGACGGTGGTCGGTGCACGGAGGTGTGTAAGCAGCAGTTGGTGTTGTGGCAAACAAACGTTCGGGTTCGTTAGCAATTTATTGTTATTATTATCTATATTAAAAAATGCATTTTTTTTTTCAGCTTTACATGATTGATGGTCCCGTGAGCGTAGGGATTTCCAAACAAATTATTTTCATTATATATCTTACCAATTAGTTCACAATTAATTAATGAGTACTCTTATAAAGAAAATCCAATGTTAAATGACCATAAGACAATTGATAACGCATATAGCGATTTTTTCGTTATCCAGCCTGACGATTTTAATCCCCCTTTTCCAGTCGCTTCGATGTTATTAATTCAATAACATTTGACTGGTGCAGGTCAAGAAATTCTGCATTATAAATCTGTTTAAATTCTCTAGCCAATTAATCTTATCTTTGATACTTTATTACATGAGGATATGAACTAATTTAATTATAATACGAGCAGTAGCGTAAAAAATAAGTATATATTGAAAAAAAATCCGATAACCATCAAACAGTTGACACAGACATTATAAAGTAGGAAAATCAAACAGTTCCATGGAATAGTTTTGGAATGACCAACTACAATTTTTAGCATTCTATGGATAAACCAATGCAATTCGAAAGGTAGAACAAACAACAAAAAATTAAAATGGATACATTATTATATTACAAGAAAATAATAATAAAATAAAAAAAAATTATCGTTTTAGTTAAGGATTGATAAATTATTTGCCACTACAATTTTGTCTTTATTGAAAAATAGTTTCGAATGTTATAGATTCATCTTCAGTTCTAAAAACACACAAAATTCAAAAATAAGCTATCCAAAATACAATTTGGTATTATTATACGTATTAAATTAGATGTAATATAAATCAGTATTATAAAACATTTATGAAATATGAATTAAATTAAGACAAGAAATCAAATACATATTGGTACTCACCAAGGTTTATATGGATTATACAAACAGAAAAGTTTGTACTGGGTTGTTCTCTCATTGAACTAACAATGAATGACAGGTGGGATTGTTTATAGGTAAACGGTTTAAGGGTCGGGGTTTTCCAGTAATTCCGGTGAGTAGTTTTTTTTCTGTTATAGATGGGAATAAATTTAAGATTGGACTAATGGAGATATTTGTTTGGTCATTTAAGCAAAAATCTGGATTGGATTTGAAGGATTTTATTATTTCAAGTGCTTCATATATATTTAATTTGAGGCTGTTTTCAACGTGATGTATTAATTTAACTCCTGAGTCTGATGATTTATATTTTTTTTCTTCATTTAAATGAATTGCAAAGTTGGAATTCTCTGTCTTATTATTATATGCACGTATATGTTCCTTTAATCTCTGATTTAGCGATCTTCCAGTTTTTCCTGTATATCATTACAATTATGTTCGTATACTCCGCTTTTTGGGAAAGGGTCTATTTTTTCTAATTTATCAATCCCTAACTAGATTGATCCTTCTATACAATCATGCGGATGTCAACTAATTATAGTTTTATTGAAACATCTTTAGTTTCATAATTTCCAGTTAAATTATTATTTTAATTATTATTAAATTATTTACAAAGCATATGAAGCAAATTAATTTTAGCCTATTAATAAAGCAACTGAATTTGAGACATATAGAATGAAATACAATTTTTATAATTGGGAGAGATTGAGTTGTTTGAGCTTTCATTGTTTAATGGTTAGCACATAAGTTTAGAATATCCATATTTACACCACACTGAATCCCATAAAATCTGATGAACTATAGAATTCATCAATTTTTAACTTGCCTTCTCTATTCTACGAGGAGGTGAGGGACGTGAGCATCAGCAAAAGCCACAGCAGATTTTTTAACTTAACATTTCATTGTCACAACATCTTAATGGAGGTTTCTCTCAACACGGTTACGATTCGGTTATGGGAGGATAAGCCTTGCCAACTATTTTTCTAGCTTTAGAAAGATATGAATTTACTTTGCGCTCATTTTTTAAATAAATGATGGAGTAATGTATATCACAAGGGGACAAGAAATTAATTTAAATAATTGTCAACGTAGTTATCCTATGACGATATGTTTTTATTTTCTGAAAATACTGAGCTTGTTTTTCACACTTCATTTATTTTGATAGCAATCAGTTGAGTTTTCTTGCAGCTAAACAAAGCCAATCTTAAAAATTGAAGTAATGGGACATATGAGGGAATGAGGATTTTAATGATTAAAATATGTTAGCATATGTAAAATTATTATTAACATGAAAGCTAACCCGTGATAATATAATTTAAGATTAATTAACTTAAAACATGCTTTATCAAATCAAATGAAGAAATTTCTGCCAGAAGCATAAAAAATAAAAATAAAAAGATTTCCTTTTGAGACTGAGATTTTCCTTTATAAAAGAAAGACTCGTGTCTTGTATTGAGAAATGAAGAGGATAGAGCCAACTAAGTAAAATACTAACTTAATAACTAAAAGCTTTTATTTTCTACCATCCCAGTTAAGTAAGTTCATTTTGTCTTAATATTCTTTGACGGAAAATTCTAGCAAAACTTCTCCCCTCCCTATTTCGTGAACTAAAGTTGAAATAATATCATCTTCATAAATGTTACGTCAGTTTATTTCAAAATTATTTCAGAAGAAAGAGAAGATTCGAGGAAACCACATGCCTGTCATTCCCATGTAATAATTTAAACTGGATGTATTAAAATTGTCCCTTTAAGCGGGTTATTCCTTGAAATGTTGACGAATTCAAAAAGTTAGCTCATAACTTATAACTTTATGATTAGAAATATACAAAATAAAGTGAAATTTGCAGATGTTAAGACAGAACTAGTCACGAGTTAGATGTAGACCTTTATAATAATTATAAATCTTAGCGATTCCGCTGTAATATATCGATATTATATCGATTCCGATAATGGTCGAAACTCGTTGTCGACTTTATCCTATTGTCAACATCTGGATCTGCACCCCTTACGTTTACCTCTTCCTCCCCCATTTTAGGTGCGATTATATTGTTTTGGATTACTTTTGATTATTCAGTACAACAAATCGCATGCTCATAAAGTGCATCGAACAATGCAAATAACTCCAAAAATCAACTGTTTGTTTATTTCATTTTGGATAATTTATAATAATTTAATGGTGAGAGTATGGTTTACCGTTGAAATGTACGTAGGAGAATCTTGGTTAGGGGTGCGGTCAATAAATAAACACACAAATAAGAAAAAACTTATTATAATGTGTGCCGACGTTTCGGCCTAAGTTTTTAGGCCATCATCAGGGCTAAGAAAAAACAAGATAACAATAGACGCAACAACAGTAACAATAAAGAAGTTAAACAGTAAGATGAAAAAAATAAAGTATAAAGAAAAATATCCTTATCATAATGTAAATAATAATAAGAAATAAAGAAAAATATGTTAATGGATAATGACAAAAAGTTATTAAAATAATTGTAAAAATATAGATATGTAATAATATAGAAAGAAAGATAAATAAAATGAATGAAAAGAAAGATATAGTAAAATACATGAAAAATAATAATTATAACAACTAGGATGAAGATTTAGGAGTATAAAAAGTATCTCAAGATAATATGTTAATATAAGTAATGTAAATGATTTCTATGTAATATACAATGAAATACATGGAAAAATGTATGCAAAAAATAACAAAGTAAAATGAGGTAGTATAATATAAAGTCATGTAAGCTTAAATATTGAGTAATTTAATCATAAGTCATTATGATTAAATTACTCAATATTTAAGCTTACATGACATTACATTACATGAAAAATAAAGCAATAAAGATATACAAACAACTAACAGGATGGAAAGAATTAACTAAGATTACTTAATTTAATTTAATAATTTAATTAATAACAATTAAATAAGATTGGGAGGAAGGAGAAAAATAATTAATAACAAGGAAGAGTATACTGAGTGGCGATAATTACTTATACCAATCATACAAGAAAAATATGGGAGAACTATTATTGGATTTTATCCAAATTTATCGTTAATTATATAAAATCGTTAGATAAGTCTTTCGTTTTGCCGAATGATGTAATGGAAATCTAGCGAGCCGAATCAAGAAAACTGGTAGAAAGCAAAAAAAAAAAAATCAAAGTATGTTCCAAATTTTTATTCATTTATTTAAGAAAATTTTATTTATTTTTTTTGTATTTAATTCAGTTTACTGATTAAAATTTTGTATTACAATGCAACTTTTTCTGTATTTGTTTGCATAAGTATTTTATATCGTTTTGTAATATGGATAGATTTTTATTATATATAACCCTTATATTGCTTCTTGTTTTTATTCTTGATCTTAAATTGAATATGTTTTCTTTAAAAAAATAATATATATATATGATGTAAATTATTATCGATTTACATAATTTAATTTGGTTCATCTTTGTCTATAATTGTCTGCCATTTATGTATAATTGAGGCTTAGAATTCCAAGTTCATTTTTGTAATTTTTTTATAGATGCTCGATAAAGCCCATGAATCGGTGTTATCAATTCATATCTGACCTTATCTTGTATTTTTTTGTATTATTCTCACTGCCACGTAGGTACCTGTCCATACATAATATTATATATAAACATATATATTATATTATATGCATAATATTAAAAAAATAAAAAAGCATTGTAAAAGAATACATGTATCTGGCAGCTAAACACTTCTTGGAGTGGCAAATTTAAGAAGACCATTAAAAAAATATGTAATATTTAACAACATATATTTATTTTAATTAATGTTTTCATTAGAATTTATATTTATAATAATGCAAATTTGCATTATGGAATCTGTAAAAAAATATAAGTGCACGACCCCCATAGGGTAAACTACGGACGGACAAAAATGACTATACTTTTTTCTTCTTTTTTTTAATGTAATAAAATATGGATAAAAATTAAATGAAGAAAATTGAAAATTAATAGTCTTCGAAACTGACTTGTTAAACTGTTTTGCAAAATAGAAAATTGATTTACCGACCCTTCTACATATTTATGGTTTAAATTAGCTCGGAACACAATGGCTCCCAATGAAAACACAATTATGTCCTCATATAGAGGGAAGGGGCGCGGGTACATTATCAACTCGCCACTGCCATCCAAATTAATGCGTCCTGCATTCATTTATTTTAATTGGTTTCATAATTTACTTCCTCAACTCTTAAGATAGAGGAAGTGTAATAATTGATCGAATTGAATTTTCGAGATCTGTCTCAATTTAAAAGTTTCTGTTGTTTAAATGGGTGATTAAAAAAAATTGGCATTTTTTCGTAGCTACTTATTATTGTCAATCTTCTACGGGGTCAGGAAACTTCTAATAGGATGGACATTTAGGGCAGCAAAGTATGAAATGATGACTTGAATAAATCAAAACAATTAAATTATTAAATGCTGTAAATAAGAGAATGGATCTCAAACACTCCAGTGACTTATTTGATAGTCGTCAGTATTTGTTGCTTACCTCATCAATTGTCGATTTTTAGACCACTTCCAATTTTTATTCCGATATTAGGTGAGCGGAAATCGATAGAAATGATGTTTACGTCCCAATATAAATTGAAACCCAATTTCGAATTTTTGGCGCTTAATCCTTTTTCAAAAAACGACGTCGATATACTCAAACTTAAAATACTTAATTTTGAGAGAGGATTAAAAAAAAAACAATAATTCTGGGCCAATCAAAAATTCGCTATAAAGGTGTCAGTGAAATCCTTAAAGAAACAAAAATTGACAGACTGAACTAAGGGATCTCTTGGCTGCATAGTAATGTTACAAATGAGCCCACTTGGAAATCTCTGGTTACTGTATAAGCTGTAACAGAATACGGTCGCCGCAAAGACTAAAGTGATTAGCTGTGACCTTTGTAACTACCTATTGTAACTTGATCGTTACCGGTTACACACGGTTCCTGATAGTATTTAGTATCAACCGTTCCTTGCACCGTGCTCTAGTTATTCTGTAACTTTATAAGTTAATTTTATTTTATAACAGTTTAATTTATAGTTTATTTATCTTTTATAAATCATTCAAATTTCTTCAAATGAATTCTGAGGTGATAAAAGTAGTGTTATTACGTTTTTCATATATCTTCCCCCTGCCTTAAATATTTTATGAAATATATATGTGATATTTGCTTAAAAAATAATAGCTAATAGGAAGTGGCTACTTATTTTCTCAATATCAGAAACTGCAGAATCTGAGACTCCAAAAACTAAAAATAATTTTTAAAAAATCTATTGAATATTAACTGTTGGTTTAATTTTTTTATTCCTTATTTTCAAAAATTCTGTTTTATATATATATGTATGTGTGCGAGTTTTTTTTATTCTACCACATTTTTACAATTCACTGCTTTACATACTGTTTCAAATGATATTAGTTGATAATATTTGATAATAAATAAAAAGGCAATATCATATATATCTCCAATCCTTTAAAATAAAGACAGAGCAATGTAAACACCTCAACTTACAGAATTGCGAATAACACTTTTTTTTTTTTTTTTTTACTTGATTTATATCAGTACTAACAGTACTCTTAATTCACATTACCTGGAACATTTATGTTAACAAATTATCATGTAATATATCAAAGCAAGAAATATCTATAAAACATTTAGCGTTACTAAGGGAAAAAAGATAACGTATTGTATCTTGCTGTTGTCCTAGAGCGTAAATAAGATTTGCTTTCACTTACCTATGGAAGTAATGTGGAATATTTAATAAGGAAAGAGTATTGCGATCGTGAAAATTTCGAATCCGAGTTTTACAACGAAAATACACATTTTGAGAGTCTTTGAAAAAGTCTTCCAGAATAAATTAAATAATTGTATGAATATCAACTTTCTTTCTCCCTAATATAATGTTTACCCCATTTTGTCATGTCGCACAGTTTTATAAATTCTTCCGTTATGGATAGAAAATCTTGCTGCGCATGTTATCCCAAGCTGCGACACCGATTGTGATATAATTTTGATAGATTCTTGTTTTCACCTATTTACAATAGTAAATATTTTACTATCATAAAATAGTAAAAATATTTCCAATAGTAAATAGGTGATTTTATGGATTTTAATTATAAATTTAATCATGTATAATAATGATGGATAGTAAGAATTGTATTTATTTAACTTATTTTTATAAAAAATTATATTATTTATTTAAAAAAAGATTCTCTTATTATTTTTTATAAAACTTAAATATTAATTATTATTATTATTTAATTGTGTAAAAATATATCAATGAAATTAATTATTAAAAATATTTGTTTTTAAATCCTCTTCAAAATTTAAAATGCTTGATTAGTTGAACTAAAAAATAAATCATCATAGATCACTTTTTTTTTTTTGTATGAAACTAAATAATTTAATATATAAAATTATTATTATGCATGATTTAAATTCATAATTAAATCCATAAAATTGCCTATTTACTATTGTAAATAGGTGTAAACGAGAATGTAATAAAATGAAATCACAATCGGTATCGTAACTTCTAATAACTAGCACAAGAGGATTTTTCGTACCATTCGTGATGGGAGTGTTCAGGCCGCTGTGCTACGTAACAAAGTGGGGGTAAAATATTTTTTTTTGCGAGAAACGAAGTTGATATTCGTTTCTCGCCGCTCAAAAAACATTTAAATACGAATTTTTATATTATCGAAAGATACAATTTTTTTGTTCAAAATTCTCACTTACTCGAAAATCACAGGGATTGTGAATGTTTTGAGCAGTTCGTTTTTATTTTATACTACTCTTTTCCCTTATACAGGCATCTAAAAGTTATTGGAATGGGCTAGAGAAGAGAAATTCAGCTTTCTAACGATTGAAGTGACGTCAAATTTGGATTAAATCCTTAGGAGATAAGAATGCATAACTAGAACGATGGGGATCGGCTGGAAAAATCAAACACAAACATTTCAATTTTTTAATTTTATTTATATCGAAATTTGTATTTAAGAGTTTTAAAGAACGCTATAAACGAATCTGGCTTACTTTTTCCTAAAATATATATAATTTTGGTTTATTATTTTAAATAATTGACCTTGGAATCGACCAAGGAAAACATTTTTGTAACCCCCTCTCTCCCCCCCCCCTCCGACCCCTCAAAATTGAGATTTTACGTTTCAAGATACGTAGAATCCAAATATCGAATAAAAAAAAAAAATCCGTCCGCAAAAAATTTTAGGTCGGATATTTATAAAGATAGAGGAGCAATGTAAGGTGTTTTGGGATCAGCTTAACAAGACATTTAAATTTATACAATGGTGCTTCTATTGTATTTAAACGAAAACTGATGAAATTCTCTACAAAACGGAAAAAAAAAAAATCATTTAAATTGGAACATTATTAGCTGAGATATAGCTTAATGAACTTCATAGACTGATTCTCCGAGTGACTAGGCCTCCTGACTTCTCTATTAGGCTTCTAACTCCCTCGTATCTCTCTGCATTATCCTTCCTTGGATTATTTCTGCACTTCCTTTAGCTTCCTTAGTCTTTCCTTTTTTTTTTTTCCTACTGAAGTGCACATCAAATATTTCCCTCTGTATCATTTTGCATCACAACCTACTTGGATATACACAGTTTTTACTTCCTTGTACGAAGTAAAGGAAGTATTTTGATCGCGAAAATTTTCGGTTTTCAGATTTCAACGGATATATCCATTTTGACCATCCCTGAATCCATTTTTACTAGTTTCGTTGTGGCGTCTGTACGTACGTACGTTCAAATTTCGCATAACTCAAAAACGGTTAGCCGTAGAAAGTTGAAATTTTGTATTTAGGATAGTTCTAGAATCTAGTTGTGAACCTCCCTTTTTAGGCTTAATCACCGGAGCGGTACTTTGCTTGTAGGTCATATTAGACTTTCATAAAAAATTATATTAAAATATAATGTAAACATCTCAAATTTCGTAAATAGGACTTTTATATTGATGTGAATGTATTTACTATATTATGGTTAAAATTGGTGAGCTGAAAAGGGTACTTTACTTGAAGGTCATAATAAGCTTACATCAAAAATTATATTTAAATTAAAAATCATATGTTTCAGTAATAAAGGTTACAAACGCGATTTCTTTTCCAATCCAATTAAAAAACATTTTTGTTACTTAAGTGTTAAAATTTAGTGTAAAATACTGGTTTTCCTCCCTATTTGTGTTTGTGTGTCAATAGATGGATGTCGCGGTGCCGAGTGTTGTTTTTGAGATACTGCGATCTTCGGAAACTAGTAACCAAATTCAGGATCACTTTTGAGCCACCGATTTATAGTTTAATAGGCGTACAAGGAAGCCATGTGTTGTCCACATCAGATATTTTAAATTTAATCTCAAAATATGAGAATGTAATTTAAGAAAACGAACGTATGATTTTAAAAACGACTGGTTCGGCACTCTCACGGCGATCATCTTGTCAAGCTTCAAATTTCTTTTCCTTTGGTTAATCTTTTTTACTTGGACAGAATAGATATTTTTGAAATATTACTAATTGGAAATAATAAACCAGTGTGTAATAATTTGCAGCGTTTTTTTTTTTACCTACTTTACGTTTTTTGATTTTTGTATATTTAATATAGCCGGCAATATTTTATTCTTATTTCACACACAAACAAATTAAACCGATTGGTATATGAGAACATTCAAATCTAGGCAGAGCAAAGGCAGAAAACAATAGTACAAAAAAAATTTTAATTATTAAAAAAAAAAAATTCGGCGCATTTCCAACAATCATGGGATATGTGTCTAATACTTTGTTTGACCTAGTATCATCAAAAATAGTTTCATTTAAATCACTAATGCCACGTCCGTAGCCTCCCTTTGTTAGTCAATTTCAATTAAAGGAATTGTAAGACAATATATATATATTTTCATACTAATTGCATCTATTTCTTGGTATTATATATAGTTGTAATATTCTTAATTACTATTATTCATAAATTTATGTAAAATTTATTATTCTATTAGATAAAATCTGCATTAGTTTCATTTATAGAAGTATATAATTTTTTTTTCGTCTTCCATTCCATCTGTAAAGTGTATTGTGATTGAAATTTTGTTTAGCATTTAGATTAAAAGTTAAGCTGATTTATTCAAAGCTATCACCTCATTGAATGAAAAAAAATATCCAAGACTGCTATCTCGTGCTTCGGAAGCGTATATTTTAAGAACTTCTGAAGAGAAACAGCCTTTTTTCTGGACATCTTCAAAAAACAATTATTGAAAGTGAAACTTTTGAAAGTTTTTCATAATATACTGTACAAAAACGTAAAATAAGGTTTTTTTCATACATTTTTCTGGGTACTAATATGACTTGAATTTTACTATTCCAAATTCATATATCCCATTTTCGTTACCAAAACAATAGTTATTTTTTATTTTTTATTTATACCCATTTGGAAGATAATCATAGCAATATTTATTTTTTATGACGTCTTGGGAATTTAAAAAAAAATCTTATTTAAGGTTGTCACTCCTTTATTATTAGAAAAAAAAATTTATTCGTGAATTTGATTATGTATCGTTAACCAGTGACACTCTTTGGCGATTGATGAAGAAACGACTTCTTCCACTACAAAAACGGATCGAAACATGATAGAAAATTAGATTCGGCGTCGAATGAGATCAATTGTAGCTCGATAAAACAAACACACCAACTTTGGTGAATTTTCGAAGTTGACATGATTTTCAAAATCAAATTCTACGTCTATATCTTATAAATTTAGTTACGAGTCTGTTGGTTTTTAGAATGGTTTTCTTTTTTAGGAAAACAACTTAAAATCAAATTTGCTATAAAATTCCTACTGGGAGGGCCACCGTATATATTCCAAAGGGACAAAAACCGCTTTTTTTTTATTGTTTTTTAGTGTTTTTATTGTAATGATTGTGGCCGAATCAGTGGCCTATATCCAGTGTCGGCATACGGTAGGCATATATGAATTTAATCAACTCGGTTATTATTTTTTTTTCTTTATAATTTTTCTATTTCATTTCAATTATATCGTCTTTTGTAATAATTTTATACATTCATTGTCTCTTCCTTATGACATATAAATTAAATGTCAACCGTAGTAGCATGAAAGAAACACAGCTCTTTTGATCATATTGACAAAAAAAGTATCAATTTGATCAAAAGGATAGTTATATGGCTATTACAAAGGACATCTTGCCAAGGGCCGTAACTTGTTTTCTCTCTCTCTGTTTGTCTAAATCTGAAGGAAAACAGTATTGTTTCAAATATTTTTGTAGTGGAATTGTTCATAGACAATGGTATTTTTTCTAAAAAGCTGTATTTGTAGTTGTCAATTATATGAGAATTTTTTTTTAATTTAAAAAAATATTAAAGTATTAAAAAAAATGTGGTTACAAGTGATGAATGATAAATATTTTGAATTATGAATTTCAAGAATAAGTAATAGTATTTATTCCATATCTGTTATAGAATAAGGTTTTATCCTAATAATGTCTAAGTCTACTAGACACTAACAAGAATTAAAAAAAATATGATGTGGACAACAAATGACTTCCTTTACGCCTATTAAACTATCGGTAGCTAAAAAAGTGATCCTGAATTTGGTTACTAGTTTCAGAAGATTGCATTATCTCAAAAACGACACTCGGCACCGCGACATCCATCTATTGACACACACACAAGCTCTTGTTTCTCGAGGTCTCATTCCGTTATCTGTCGTTTTTTTTCAGTAGGTAACAAGTTCCCAAGAGATTTCTTCGTGTTCCGTAACATTAGAACTGTCTGTGTCACTAGATAAAGCATTGGAAACCGACGGTTTCGACATTTTAAACGAAAGAACCCGCTTAACTTATATCTTATTCTCCTATTGCAGACTAATTCAGCTCACAAATGGGGAGGAAAATCGGCATTTACACTCAATTTTAACACTTAAAACAAGTAATAGAATTGTTTAATTAGAGTGGAAAAAAATAGCGTTTGTAACATTTATCACCAAACTATATGATCTCTGTATTTAATTTTAATATAATTTTTTATGTGTTTATTATGAAATTCAAATAAAGTACCCCTTTCGACTCACCAATGTTTACCCAAATCTAGTTTATTATTTATATTAATATAAAAGTTTTATTTACCAAATTTCAGATGTTTTACATTATATTTTAATATAATTTTTATGATAATCTACTATGATATTCGAGTACCCCTTCCGGTTCGCGTTTAAAAAATAGAAAATTGTCAAGGAGAAATGTAAATCATAAAATATTTTGAAGAACAGCTTCCGGTTTCCCAATTTGGACCAAAATCTAGTATGTCATTCAAATCAATATATAAGTTATAAATACTAAATTGGAGAAGTATTGTATTATATTTTAATTTAATTTTTGATGGAAATCAATTATGTCATTCAAGTAAAGTACAACTTCCGGTGATCATACAGTGATCAAAAAGGGAGGTTCACAAATAGATTTTACAGCAATCCTATATAAAAAATTTTAACTTTCAACGGCGAACCGTTTTTGAGTCATGCGAGATGCGCGCGTGCGAACGTATGTACAGATATCACGACGGAACTAGTCAAAATGGATTCAGAGATGGTCAAAATGGATATCTCCGTCATAATATTGCATGCGCGATTACAAGGAATTATTGCGGTTACTGCCTACAAGGAATAATACTAATAATAATAATTTATATGAAATAATACATTAATTCTAAACTTCCATTAAATAGAAATAGGTACACTTCTACATATAATCTTCCTTGACTGGCTTTTCGGCCTCTTGTCCATATTTAAGATTTTACTTTTATATTATTCTAATCATTTTAATTATTATTCTAGTTTTTCTATTTCTACTTCAATATAAGATTTTGTCACTTTTTAAGAATCTTTAATCCTGGATCCGCTATTGCTCAGTTTGGAAATTAAGGGCGCAGATTTGTCGATTACTAAATAATTGTGCTAAGGAAGGTGTTAATTAGAGGTTTAAGAAAATTGATGACTTAGTCATCAATCATGATCTATGACGATTTATCACCTCTCATCTCCTTGACTGATGATCTAATCAGCCATTAATCATAATTTATTCTACAACTAATTATGAGTAATTCTATATAGTTGATTGATGCTTACTTAATATTGTGGTCTTGTCTAAAACGAACGATATTTTTTTATTATGCCAATCTTTACTTTACCTAATCACATTTCGTTTATTAACTAAGCACCCACAGGTACTGGTACTGGTATTTGTGGAGGCCTTGTGGTCCTTTTTGCCAACCCCTTGTCGTATACCTTTAGGAAGCCACACAGTTCCAACCAGAGTGGGAGTGTCAAGTTGCTACAACAACTGGGTTGTTACAAAAGTCCTTGTACATTAACACAACCCTTAATTCCAACTCTTATAATTATTCTATAAGAATGTTTTTGTTCCTACTGTTTATGTCAATGTTTACTTTGGCTAATCGTTTAATTCCTTGTGTCTTGAATTGGCTTTATGGTGCCATTTACATTTTTATAACGCAAGTGCAATGTCAGGAGAAAAAATCGTAATTCACGTTCTTTTGAGACATTACTGGAAAAAAAGGTTTAAGCGCAAAGACAGCCGCCGAAGAAATTTGTGCCATGCAAATTTGTGTCAATTATCCATCGAAATAGTGCCGCACAACCCAGATCAGGTCTCCCATCTGTCGTTGATGATGGATTACCAATTACTCATGATTTAGTAGACGTAGTAGGAATTCAAACCTTTACTGTGAAAAGCTAGACAGAGTTTATGCAGTTTTGAATGCAAGAGCCCCCGCTTTGGTCATTTCATTTTTGGTTTATTATTTTGCAATAATAGACCTTTGGAATCGACCAAGGAAATTTTTTTGTAACCTCCCCTCAAAATTTGAGGTTTTACGTTTTAAGATACGTAGAATCCAAATATTGAATAAAAAAAAATTCGTCCGTCCGCCGTCCGCAGTACGCCGTACGCCGTCCGAGGCTTTTCTCCAAGACTACTGGACCAATTTTCTTGAGATTCGGTACCAATGTCACAGGTCACCCCAGACTGATCCTCGGAACTCGACACTACCATCCCTCTGTTTGTTTCAAAATGGCGACCGATTAGAGATCTCATAAGCCCATAGCTCGGCCATTTATAAAGATAGAGGGCATAACAAGGCATTATAAATAAATTCCTTGGATTATTTCTTAGTCTTTCCTTTTTTTTCCCTACTGAAGCGCACATCAAATATTTCCTGTGTATCATTTTACATCACAGCCTATTGTGACAAGCTTCAAATTTCTTTTCCTTCGATGCCTACTGCTTAATTTTTTTTACTTGGACAGAATAGATATTTTTCAAATATTACTAAGTTGAAATAATAAACCAGTGTGTAATAATTTGCAGCTTTTTTTTTTATATCTCCAAAAGTACAAAACATATAAATATTTTAAGAAATAAGTTTATAGCAACATATAAAATTTATTGTTTCGATAGTAATTCGATAGTAATTTACATTTTAAGACCTGGTTGTAATGGACAGTAATGTGGACCTCGCGAAAAATATCTTTATTATAGCCCGAAATGCCGAACAGTTGAATTGAAACACTTTCAATCAACATCATATTTTTTTTTTCTCCTTCCGACTTTATTATTCAAATTTTAATCATCAATGTTACAATTTTTTTTTTAATTAATACTAACTGTTATTTACTCGATTGAATGGCAATATTTCTGGGAATGTGTTCAAAATCACTAATCAACGTTATTATTTTTTTTTCTCCCTCCGACTTTATTATTCAAACTTCAATCAACAAACACATTCTTTAATAATTACTAACTGATATTTATTCGATTTCATAACAATATTTTTGGGAATATGTGCCTTCAAAGAGGTTTTTATTTATTTTATATTCAGATGGGGACCATTAACACAGATACCATATATGATAGGAATTAAAAAAATAAAAATCCTTTTATTATACCATATTTGCTGACTCAAAGGATCATTTGTGCCTAATTTGAATCGATCGACTATTTTGGTCTTAATGGCGTAATAAACAAACAGAGAAATGAAATGCCTAACGGTCAAGTTGACACGAGAACTCGCTTACGCTCTATCAAAAAATTGAATCATCGTTAAAAGTATTTTTTTTGGTATTTATTTTACTTTTCAAAGAACCACTTGTAGTTGACCGAGCGTAAGCTATGCCCAGCTTCAACACGACCGATTGGTATTTCGTAGATCTGTCTGTTTGTTACGCGATTACGAAAAAACTCTTTTTTCGATTTTCTTCAAATTAGGCCAAAATGTTCCTTATAGTCAGCAAAAACGACTACAATACAGGGATTTTTATCTTTGATTTCTGATTCATTATGGCGGTCGTTTTAATGAACCTGTATCATCAAAAATCATAAAACGTAGATTTAATTAAATTATTATATCGTTTAATAATTTAATTTTCATATTTTAACAAAGACATCGTTTTTGAAGAAATTGTTTAATTTAAAATAAAAATATTGATATTAGTTCTGAAGATGGAGATCAATATCCCAAAACGTTAATTAGTGTATTAAATTTGGAAAATTAAAGTTTCCATTTTGGAAGTATAATTGCCAAAATTTCCATCAATAATCTTTTTTTTCGCAAGAATGACCAAAAAGTTGTTCGATTTTCTTCAAATTTGACATGAATATTCCTTGAAGGTAAGCGAAATACTCTTCGACACAGATCGTGAAGAAAAAAAAATCAGATACAATAATTGTGAGGAGAATAAATTATTTTTTTAATTAAAAAAAAAATTATCAATTATATAATGGGTTGTGTGATTATTTGTGAATTATATTTGATATTTCTAGCTCGAATATTGTGTAATCCTGACGGTTAGTTGCTGATGAGATTTACAATTATATTGCTGATGTTGATATTAAAAGAGGACCATGCGAACTGAGGCGAAAGAGGTTTATGCAAAGTCCCATTCGTATTCATCAGATTTGTGTTGTAATGGGAATAAACGGATCCAAATATAATATAAATCCCTAAATTGATACGATATTTACTTTATTGATAGTTAAATATTCAAAAGAATACATTTGGATTTTAATTTGAATAAAAATTGCAGAATAGCAGTGCCCATTGCCCTAGTGACCTGGTCCTGGAAGTCTGGCAACGTGTTGCCCTCCAGGATCCAGTTTTCTTTTTTTATCACCCGGTATACGAAGATTTACAAATCGCAAGGCCTAACACTTCTCGCGGTACGTGGTAGACGTAGATGATAAAGCTCCTGAACCCTATTTCATAATGACGTAAAAAAGTACAAGTGCAAATCGGAAAAGTGCTAGTGGAAAGGCTCGTGTTTAGAAGTTACAAGTTAATTATCACTATTAGATAATAACCATTTTATTCATTTTTACTTCCTTGTACGCAGTATTTTAATCGCGAAAATTTTCGTTTTTCAGATTTCAACGGAAATATCCATTTACTACTAGTTTCTTCATGACGTCTGTACGTACGTCCGTTCCTACGTTTGTGCGTATCTTGCAAACTCAAAACGGTTCAGACGTAGAAAGTTAAAATTTTGTATTGGGAATTGTTGTAAAATTTAGTTATGAAGCTCCCTTTTTAGTCACTATATGACCAATGAAAGTGGTAGTCGTAAGTAGTAGTGAACGTAGTGAAAGTAGTAGTGAACGTCATAATAAATTTTCATCAATGACTATATTAAAATATAATGTAAAATATTTCAAATTTGGTAAATAAGGCTTTTATTTTAATATAAATAACATACTAGTTTTTGGATAAAATTGATGAGCCGGAATGGGTACTTTACTTGAAGGTCATAATAAACTTACATAAAAATTATTTTAAAATTAAATACAGAGATCATAAGGTGCGGTATTAAAGGTTACAAACGCAATTTTTTTCACTCTAATTAAACAATTTTATTACTTGTTTTATGTGTTAAAATTGAGTGTGAATACTGGTTTTTCTCCCCATTTGTGAGCTTAACAAGTCTGCAGCAGGAGAATAAGATGTTAGCTAAGCGGGTTCTTCCGCTTAAAATGTCGAAACTGTCGATTTACAATGCTTTATCTAGTAACACAGACTGTTCTAATGTTGTCACGGAACATGAAGAAATCTCTTGGGAACTTGTTGCTTAGAAACATAACAACTACAACAACAACAAACAAAAATACAACAACACAAACAACTTGTTGCCTAGAAAACGACGTATAATAACGGAATGACCTCCTGAAATAAGAGAATGTGTGTGTGTCAGTAGATGGATGTTGCGACGCCGAGTGTCGTTTTTGAGATACTGCTATCTTCGGAAACTAGGAACCAAATTCATTATCACTTTTTGAGCCATCGATTTATAGTTAAATAGTCACTTTTATAGTTATAAAGGAAGTCACGCGTTGTCCACATAAGATTGTTTTTTTTCAACTGACTGTTTTTTAATATAACTATTTTAAATGTTATCGTGTTTCAACATTATAAAAATGTTTTAAGAACATATATCAACTATATAACTAAAGATCTAGCCGATATTTTCGGTGGCCATTTCTGACTGTTTTTCTTTCACTCATGAATTTACTGCTATTTCCGTTGCCTGCCATCCACACCAGTGACGAACTATTTTCTCGACGAATCCTCATTTTTATCTAAATGTTGAATTTTATCATTGTTGCTGCTTTAAAGTTGATTTTGATAATATCAATGATTCATAACTTTTGGTTGTTAATTGGATTTATTGTTTTAACTGGTACTTTTTTCAATGTATGTCAACCAATTCTTAAAAATCAGCTAATTTTCGTAATTCCATTCCCGTTCTGTGAAGATCAAAAAATATAGTTGATAAATAAAACATAAAAAGACTACTTCTGGAACATAAAAAAAAAAAAAGATAACAATCAATCCATTTTATTTAACGCAAAGGAGAGGTCTTCCACTCAAAGAGGAAATAGTTATGGAATTAAAAATAAAAATGTTAATCCTCAGCTCCAAATAAACAACATTTCTGTATGAAAATTTATAATATTCTAATAAAATAATATTTCTTCTAATTAAATAATGTTCCTTAATATATATATATATATATATATATATATATATATATATATATATATATATATATATATATATATATATATATATATATATATATATATATATTAATTTTTTTATGCCATATATTTTCACAAACATTTAGCTGACGATTCGTCAAACACCTTGGCCAGGTGTGTGGATGGCTCATTTGTTCATTTGTACTTTCGCATATCAAACTTCACAAACTAATCATTGTTTTTTTGTAATCTGACATTCTTTCGCGATTATACCACACAGTCAATCAAGTAATTTACTTAAATTAATGTAAAAGACAAAACCATCAAAGTGTTAAGAGGTTTTGTAATTAGAGTGACGATATGGACATATAGATTGGGCATCAATAATTTTCAGCTTGAAGCACGATGTTTATTTACAAACACAGCATGAATTTTAGGCTTGATGGAGCTCAACTTGATTCTTAATCCTTTTTCAACGCTAAGTCCTTTTGCCTTTATTATGATCCTAGATTATTTTTATTAACTGTAAATCTTGTTTATTTATCTTATAATTGATGAGTTCAATAATAGTTAAAAAAAAAAAAAGCTGTTATCCATCATTGAACGTGTTAAAAAGATAGTTTTATTCATAATTTGTTTTTGCTTGTTCGAGTACTACTGTTAGAGAACTCCTGTTCTAGGGAATGGCTCGGTCAAAACTGTTGAAATAAAGAAATCATTTAATTATAAGTAGAAAGAGGTCGAAAAGTCAAGATATCCCTAAATTGATATCAATCAATTACAAGCAAACAGGACGGGCTATTCTTGCAAGCTATCAACCTATTTTAACTTCAGTGGGAAGGTCGTGATTCATTCAGTGGGTTCGCCACGAAATAAACATTACTCCACCTAGGCCGGCGCCGCAGCAGACTCTAGGTCGCTAAGGTGACACCTTAACACTCGGCCACCACTACCTCTAGACATTTTACCCACCGTATTTTCTTTTAAAACTGTATTTATCTATTATTAATATTACTACAACTTACATTCATGATATAACGAATTTCCAGAATTATACTTGATAAGTTCCTAGGAGCATTCAACGGTATTCACTGATGGGTCTAAAAGTGGGAATTGTGTGAGAAGCACAGCAATAATTGATTAATGAATAATTTAAACTAGTCTCTCTCTCTAGAGTCCAGTTCATTTAAAGCAGAACCATCAGCTTATATGGCTCTATGGGAGGCCAGATTGGTAATAATCATACCGAAAATTTAATTGACTTCTTAACTTATTTTTTTTTTATGAAATAACCAATAATAATGGAAAAGTAATTAACGGAGTTCTTAATGATCTGAATTAAATAAAATATAAAAAAATAATAATTATATAATAATGTAGATTTAATTTAAAAAATTCAAAATGATTATTTACCTGATTTTGGATGTCACATCCTTATAATCAAAACAATTTTAGATAATAAATGAATTCAACATATTTTTAAATTATTTGATGACAGTGGGAAAAAAAAAATACCGAATAATAAAAATAAAAATACCTGAAAAGGTAATTACCGATTTCTTTTATTGATAGATTTTCAAAAGTTATTTTTTCCTAAAATATATTTCGATTTCTATCTTGGCAAATTGGATTGGATATAGTTGGGGATAAAGAAGAACCTTGTGGGAGGTCGGCTATAGGAGGAAAATTCTGTGTAAATTCAGTCAAGAGCCAGTTCAAAATTAATAACGTGAAGAAAAATTCAGTATCAAATACAGAGGAAACGGCGCACAGTGGAAAAAATTGTCGATTTAGTGGCAAAAATTCTATAACTCTTGATTAAAAGACGATAAACGAAAAATTCTTTTGTCATTTATGAGCTTGGGATATCATTTATTAGTGAGATCGAAAAAAAATTATATACAGGACATCTCTGGATCTTTGAAATTAATTTTTTTTTTAATTCTTTCTTCACTTCATTTGAAATAAAACGGTTTATTACGTATTGGACCATCAAAAGGGGAAGCAATGAACTAATATCCGTACGTATATAATTGCCTTTTTAAGGTATTTACTATGTTTACAAGATTTATAAATAATTATTATTTGAATAAAAAAAATTTAAGTTAACAATATACTATCTTTTTATTTATTCGAAATTTATCGAGTGTAAACAAATTATAAAAGGCAAATAAGATAACTTGTACCTTATTTTAGGCTTTTGCCTAAATATATGTATTGTTTAAAAATAGGGCTTCAAATCTTCAGATCTATATAGCACTGATTGACCGCATTTGATCGATCAAATTATATCATGATATTTTAGTACAATACACCATCTGCTTCTGTGAAGAAAATTAAAACCACATATTGCTACCTAAAATTTTTATCTTTTTTTTATATTTATTTTTTTAATGACTGATATATTTAATATATTTATTTTGGACTTTGTTTTATTGTAGATATGGGCCGGGAGTTTATATGTCGATCCATCTTATTGACAAGGTTGCCAATGGAGTGGAACGATGTATGTACATTCATTAGTAGAATCACGGGAGCTTAAATGATTTCCCACTGAGTTGTAGCAGGTAAACCATTGAGAGACTTTGTTAGGATTGAGAAGATGAGGAAGGATTAAGAGGCTCACCACAATAGTTACATACAAAGAGCATTTTCTCTTTTAATACTGTTAATTATAACAAGTAGGGAAAGATGGAAGGTATAAGGCACAAATAACACAGCTGCTGAGAGGAAGGCGATAGGACTGGCTCAGATTGTAGGGAAGGGATCGATAGGACTGGCTCAGATTGTAGGGAAGGGATCGATAGGACTGGCTCAGATTGTAGGGAAGGGATCGATAGGACTGGCTCAGATTGTAGGGAAGGGATCGATAGGACTGGCTCAGATTGTAGGGAAGGGATCGATAGGACTGGCTCAGATTGTAGGGAAGGGATCGATAGGACTGGCTCAGATTGTAGGGAAGGGATCGATAGGACTGGCTCAGATTGTAGGGAAGGGGCCGATAGGACAGACTCAGATTGTAGAGAAGGTGCCGATAGGACTGGCTCAGATTGTAGAGAAGGTGCCGATAGGACTGGCTCAGATTGTAGGGAAGGGACTGACAGGACTGGCTCAGATTGTAGGGAAGGGATCGATAGGACTGGCTCAGATTGTAGGGAAGGGATCGATAGGACTGGCTCAGATTGTAGGGAAGGGATCGATAGGACTGGCTCAGATTGTAGGGAAGGGATCGATAGGACTGGCTAAGATTGTAGGGAAGGGATCGATAGGACTGGCTCAGATTGTAGGGAAGGGATCGATAGGACTGGCTCAGATTGTAGGGAAGGGATCGATAGGACTGGCTCAGATTGTAGGGAAGGGATCGATAGGACTGGCTCAGATTGTAGGGAAGGGATCGATAGGACTGGCTCAGATTGTAGGGAAGGGATCGATAGGACTGGCTCAGATTGTAGGGAAGGGATCGATAGGACTGGCTCAGATTGTAGGGAAGGGATCGATAGGACTGGCTCAGATTGTAGGGAAGGGATCGATAGGACTGGCTCAGATTGTACGGAAGGGATCGATAGGACTGGCTCAGATTGTAGGGAAGGGACTGACAGGACTGGCTCAGATTATAGGAAAGGGACCGATTGGATTGGCTCAGATTGTAGAGAAGAGATCGATAGGACTGGCTCAGATTGTAGGGAAGGGATCGATAGGACTGGCTCAGATTGTAGGGAAGGGATCGATAGGACTGGCTCAGATTGTAGGGAAGGGATCGATAGGACTGGCTCAGATTGTAGGGAAGGGATCGATAGGACTGGCTCAGATTGTAGGGAAGGGATCGATAGGACTGGCTCAGATTGTAGGGAAGGGATCGATAGGACTGGCTCAGATTGTAGGGAAGGGATCGATAGGACTGGCTCAGATTGTAGGGAAGGGATCGATAGGACTGGCTCAGATTGTAGGGAAGGGATCGATAGGACTGGCTCAGATTGTAGGGAAGGGATCGATAGGACTGGCTCAGATTGTAGGGAAGGGATCGATAGGACTGGCTCAGATTGTAGGGAAGGGATCGATAGGACTGGCTCAGATTGTAGGGAAGGGATCGATAGGACTGGCTCAGATTGTAGGGAAGGGACTGACAGGACTGGCTCAGATTATAGGAAAGGGACCGATTGGATTGGCTCAGATTGTAGAGAAGAGATCGATAGGACTGGCTCAGATTGTAGAGAAGAGATCGATAGGACTGGCTCAGATTGTAGGGAAGGGATCGATAGGACTGGCTCAGATTGTAGGGAAGGGATCGATAGGACTGGCTCAGATTGTAGGGAAGGGATCGATAGGACTGGCTCAGATTGTAGGGAAGGGATCGATAGGACTGGCTCAGATTGTAGGGAAGGGATCGATAGGACTGGCTCAGATTGTAGGGAAGGGATCGATAGGACTGGCTCAGATTGTAGGGAAGGGATCGATAGGACTGGCTCAGATTGTAGGGAAGGGATCGATAGGACTGGCTCAGATTGTAGGGAAGGGATCGATAGGACTGGCTCAGATTGTAGGGAAGGGATCGATAGGACTGGCTCAGATTGTAGGGAAGGGATCGATAGGACTGGCTCAGATTGTAGGGAAGGGATCGATAGGACTGGCTCAGATTGTAGGGAAGGGATCGATAGGACTGGCTCAGATTGTAGGGAAGGGATCGATAGGACTGGCTCAGATTGTAGGGAAGGGATCGATAGGACTGGCTCAGATTGTAGGGAAGGGATCGATAGGACTGGCTCAGATTGTAGGGAAGGGATCGATAGGACTGGCTCAGATTGTAGGGAAGGGATCGATAGGACTGGCTCAGATTGTAGGGAAGGGATCGATAGGACTGGCTCAGATTGTAGGGAAGGGATCGATAGGACTGGCTCCGATTGTAGGGAAGGGATCGATAGGACTGGCTCAGATTGTAGGGAAGGGATCGATAGGACTGGCTCAGATTGTAGGGAAGGGGCCGATAGGACAGACTCAGATTGTAGAGAAGGTGCCGATAGGACTGGCTCAGATTGTAGAGAAGGTGCCGATAGGACTGGCTCAGATTGTAGGGAAGGGACTGACAGGACTGGCTCAGATTGTAGGGAAGGGATCGATAGGACTGGCTCAGATTGTAGGGAAGGGATCGATAGGACTGGCTCAGATTGTAGGGAAGGGATCGATAGGACTGGCTCAGATTGTAGGGAAGGGATCGATAGGACTGGCTCAGATTGTAGGGAAGGGATCGATAGGACTGGCTCAGATTGTAGGGAAGGGATCGATAGGACTGGCTCAGATTGTAGGGAAGGGATCGATAGGACTGGCTCAGATTGTAGGGAAGGGGCCGATAGGACAGACTCAGATTGTAGAGAAGGTGCCGATAGGACTGGCTCAGATTGTAGAGAAGGTGCCGATAGGACTGGCTCAGATTGTAGGGAAGGGACTGACAGGACTGGCTCAGATTATAGGAAAGGGACCGATTGGATTGGCTCAGATTGTAGAGAAGAGATCGATAGGACTGGCTCAGATTGTAGGGAAGGGATCGATAGGACTGGCTCAGATTGTAGGGAAGGGATCGATAGGACTGGCTCAGATTGTAGGGAAGGGATCGATAGGACTGGCTCAGATTGTAGGGAAGGGATCGATAGGACTGGCTCAGATTGTAGGGAAGGGATCGATAGGACTGGCTCAGATTGTAGGGAAGGGATCGATAGGACTGGCTCAGATTGTAGGGAAGGGATCGATAGGACTGGCTCAGATTGTAGGGAAGGGATCGATAGGACTGGCTCAGATTGTAGGGAAGGGATCGATAGGACTGGCTCAGATTGTAGGGAAGGGATCGATAGGACTGGCTCAGATTGTAGGGAAGGGATCGATAGGACTGGCTCAGATTGTAGGGAAGGGATCGATAGGACTGGCTCAGATTGTAGGGAAGGGATCGATAGGACTGGCTCCGATTGTAGGGAAGGGATCGATAGGACTGGCTCAGATTGTAGGGAAGGGATCGATAGGACTGGCTCAGATTGTAGGGAAGGGGCCGATAGGACAGACTCAGATTGTAGAGAAGGTGCCGATAGGACTGGCTCAGATTGTAGAGAAGGTGCCGATAGGACTGGCTCAGATTGTAGGGAAGGGACTGACAGGACTGGCTCAGATTGTAGGGAAGGGATCGATAGGACTGGCTCAGATTGTAGGGAAGGGATCGATAGGACTGGCTCAGATTGTAGGGAAGGGATCGATAGGACTGGCTCAGATTGTAGGGAAGGGATCGATAGGACTGGCTCAGATTGTAGGGAAGGGATCGATAGGACTGGCTCAGATTGTAGGGAAGGGATCGATAGGACTGGCTCAGATTGTAGGGAAGGGATCGATAGGACTGGCTCAGATTGTAGGGAAGGGATCGATAGGACTGGCTCAGATTGTAGGGAAGGGATCGATAGGACTGGCTCAGATTGTAGGGAAGGGATCGATAGGACTGGCTCAGATTGTAGGGAAGGGATCGATAGGACTGGCTCAGATTGTAGGGAAGGGATCGATAGGACTGGCTCAGATTGTAGGGAAGGGATCGATAGGACTGGCTCAGATTGTAGGGAAGGGATCGATAGGACTGGCTCAGATTGTAGGGAAGGGGCCGATAGGACAGACTCAGATTGTAGAGAAGGTGCCGATAGGACTGGCTCAGATTGTAGAGAAGGTGCCGATAGGACTGGCTCAGATTGTAGGGAAGGGACTGACAGGACTGGCTCAGATTATAGGAAAGGGACCGATTGGATTGGCTCAGATTGTAGAGAAGAGATCGATAGGACTGGCTCAGATTGTAGGGAAGGGATCGATAGGACTGGCTCAGATTGTAGGGAAGGGATCGATAGGACTGGCTCAGATTGTAGGGAAGGGATCGATAGGACTGGCTCAGATTGTAGGGAAGGGATCGATAGGACTGGCTCAGATTGTAGGGAAGGGATCGATAGGACTGGCTCAGATTGTAGGGAAGGGATCGATAGGACTGGCTCAGATTGTAGGGAAGGGATCGATAGGACTGGCTCAGATTGTAGGAAAGGGATCGATAGGACTGGCTCAGATTGTAGGGAAGGGATCGATAGGACTGGCTCAGATTGTAGGGAAGGGATCGATAGGACTGGCTCAGATTGTAGGGAAGGGATCGATAGGACTGGCTCAGATTGTAGGGAAGGGATCGATAGGACTGGCTCAGATTGTAGGGAAGGGATCGATAGGACTGGCTCAGATTGTAGGGAAGGGATCGATAGGACTGGCTCAGATTGTAGGGAAGGGATCGATAGGACTGGCTCAGATTGTAGGGAAGGGGCCGATAGGACAGACTCAGATTGTAGAGAAGGTGCCGATAGGACTGGCTCAGATTGTAGAGAAGGTGCCGATAGGACTGGCTCAGATTGTAGGGAAGGGACTGACAGGACTGGCTCAGATTATAGGAAAGGGACCGATTGGATTGGCTCAGATTGTAGAGAAGAGATCGATAGGACTGGCTCAGATTGTAGGGAAGGGATCGATAGGACTGGCTCAGATTGTAGGGAAGGGATCGATAGGACTGGCTCAGATTGTAGGGAAGGGATCGATAGGACTGGCTCAGATTGTAGGGAAGGGATCGATAGGACTGGCTCAGATTGTAGGGAAGGGATCGATAGGACTGGCTCAGATTGTAGGGAAGGGATCGATAGGACTGGCTCAGATTGTAGGGAAGGGATCGATAGGACTGGCTCAGATTGTAGGGAAGGGATCGATAGGACTGGCTCAGATTGTAGGGAAGGGATCGATAGGACTGGCTCAGATTGTAGGGAAGGGATCGATAGGACTGGCTCAGATTGTAGGGAAGGGATCGATAGGACTGGCTCAGATTGTAGGGAAGGGATCGATAGGACTGGCTCAGATTGTAGGGAAGGGATCGATAGGACTGGCTCAGATTGTAGGGAAGGGATCGATAGGACTGGCTCAGATTGTAGGGAAGGGGCCGATAGGACAGACTCAGATTGTAGAGAAGGTGCCGATAGGACTGGCTCAGATTGTAGAGAAGGTGCCGATAGGACTGGCTCAGATTGTAGGGAAGGGACTGACAGGACTGGCTCAGATTGTAGGGAAGGGATCGATAGGACTGGCTCAGATTGTAGGGAAGGGATCGATAGGACTGGCTCAGATTGTAGGGAAGGGATCGATAGGACTGGCTCAGATTGTAGGGAAGGGATCGATAGGACTGGCTCAGATTGTAGGGAAGGGATCGATAGGACTGGCTCAGATTGTAGGGAAGGGATCGATAGGACTGGCTAAGATTGTAGGGAAGGGATCGATAGGACTGGCTCAGATTGTAGGGAAGGGATCGATAGGACTGGCTCAGATTGTAGGGAAGGGATCGATAGGACTGGCTCAGATTGTAGGGAAGGGATCGATAGGACTGGCTCAGATTGTAGGGAAGGGATCGATAGGACTGGCTCAGATTGTAGGGAAGGGATCGATAGGACTGGCTCAGATTGTAGGGAAGGGATCGATAGGACTGGCTCAGATTGTAGGGAAGGGATCGATAGGACTGGCTCAGATTGTAGGGAAGGGATCGATAGGACTGGCTCAGATTGTACGGAAGGGATCGATAGGACTGGCTCAGATTGTAGGGAAGGGACTGACAGGACTGGCTCAGATTATAGGAAAGGGACCGATTGGATTGGCTCAGATTGTAGAGAAGAGATCGATAGGACTGGCTCAGATTGTAGGGAAGGGATCGATAGGACTGGCTCAGATTGTAGGGAAGGGATCGATAGGACTGGCTCAGATTGTAGGGAAGAGATCGATAGGACTGGCTCAGATTGTAGGGAAGGGGCCGATAGGACAGACTCAGATTGTAGAGAAGGTGCCGATAGGACTGGCTCAGATTGTAGAGAAGGTGCCGATAGGACTGGCTCAGATTGTAGGGAAGGGACTGACAGGACTGGCTCAGATTATAGGAAAGGGACCGATTGGATTGGCTCAGATTGTAGAGAAGAGATCGATAGGACTGGCTCAGATTGTAGAGAAGGGATCGATAGGACTGGCTCAGATTGTAGGGAAGGGATCGATAGGACTGGCTCAGATTGTAGGGAAGGGATCGATAGGACTGGCTCAGATTGTAGGGAAGGGATCGATAGGACTGGCTCAGATTGTAGGGAAGGGATCGATAGGACTGGCTCAGATTGTAGGGAAGGGATCGATAGGACTGGCTCAGATTGTAGGGAAGGGATCGATAGGACTGGCTCAGATTGTAGGGAAGGGATCGATAGGACTGGCTCAGATTGTAGGGAAGGGATCGATAGGACTGGCTCAGATTGTAGGGAAGGGATCGATAGGACTGGCTCAGATTGTAGGGAAGGGATCGATAGGACTGGCTCAGATTGTAGGGAAGGGATCGATAGGACTGGCTCAGATTGTACGGAAGGGATCGATAGGACTGGCTCAGATTGTAGGGAAGGGACTGACAGGACTGGCTCAGATTATAGGAAAGGGACCGATTGGATTGGCTCAGATTGTAGAGAAGAGATCGATAGGACTGGCTCAGATTGTAGGGAAGGGATCGATAGGACTGGCTCAGATTGTAGGGAAGGGATCGATAGGACTGGCTCAGATTGTAGGGAAGGGATCGATAGGACTGGCTCAGATTGTAGGGAAGGGATCGATAGGACTGGCTCAGATTGTAGGGAAGGGATCGATAGGACTGGCTCAGATTGTAGGGAAGGGATCGATAGGACTGGCTCAGATTGTAGGGAAGGGATCGATAGGACTGGCTCAGATTGTAGGGAAGGGATCGATAGGACTGGCTCAGATTGTAGGGAAGGGATCGATAGGACTGGCTCAGATTGTAGGGAAGGGATCGATAGGACTGGCTCAGATTGTAGGGAAGGGATCGATAGGACTGGCTCAGATTGTAGGGAAGGGATCGATAGGACTGGCTCAGATTGTAGGGAAGGGGCCGATAGGACAGACTCAGATTGTAGAGAAGGTGCCGATAGGACTGGCTCAGATTGTAGAGAAGGTGCCGATAGGACTGGCTCAGATTGTAGGGAAGGGACTGACAGGACTGGCTCAGATTATAGGAAAGGGACCGATTGGATTGGCTCAGATTGTAGAGAAGAGATCGATAGGACTGGCTCAGATTGTAGGGAAGGGATCGATAGGACTGGCTCAGATTGTAGGGAAGGGATCGATAGGACTGGCTCAGATTGTAGGGAAGGGATCGATAGGACTGGCTCAGATTGTAGGGAAGGGATCGATAGGACTGGCTCAGATTGTAGGGAAGGGATCGATAGGACTGGCTCAGATTGTAGGGAAGGGATCGATAGGACTGGCTCAGATTGTAGGGAAGGGATCGATAGGACTGGCTCAGATTGTAGGGAAGGGATCGATAGGACTGGCTCAGATTGTAGGGAAGGGATCGATAGGACTGGCTCAGATTGTAGGGAAGGGATCGATAGGACTGGCTCAGATTGTAGGGAAGGGATCGATAGGACTGGCTCAGATTGTAGGGAAGGGATCGATAGGACTGGCTCAGATTGTAGGGAAGGGATCGATAGGACTGGCTCAGATTGTAGGGAAGGGATCGATAGGACTGGCTCAGATTGTAGGGAAGGGATCGATAGGACTGGCTCAGATTGTAGGGAAGGGATCGATAGGACTGGCTCAGATTGTAGGGAAGGGGCCGATAGGACAGACTCAGATTGTAGAGAAGGTGCCGATAGGACTGGCTCAGATTGTAGAGAAGGTGCCGATAGGACTGGCTCAGATTGTAGGGAAGGGACTGACAGGACTGGCTCAGATTATAGGAAAGGGACGACAGGACTGGCTCAGATTATAGGAAAGGGACCGATTGGATTGGCTCAGATTGTAGAGAAGAGATCGATAGGACTGGCTCAGATTGTAGGGAAGGGATCGATAGGACTGGCTCAGATTGTAGGGAAGGGATCGATAGGATTGGCTCAGATTGTAGGGAAGGGATCGATAGGACTGGCTCAGATTGTAGGGAAGGGATCGATAGGACTGGCTCAGATTGTAGGGAAGGGATCGATAGGACTGGCTCAGATTGTAGGGAAGGGATCGATAGGACTGGCTCAGATTGTAGGGAAGGGATCGATAGGACTGGCTCAGATTGTAGGAAAGGGATCGATAGGACTGGCTCAGATTGTAGGGAAGGGATCGATAGGACTGGCTCAGATTGTAGGGAAGGGATCGATAGGACTGGCTCAGATTGTAGGGAAGGGATCGATAGGACTGGCTCAGATTGTAGGGAAGGGATCGATAGGACTGGCTCAGATTGTAGGGAAGGGATCGATAGGACTGGCTCAGATTGTAGGGAAGGGATCGATAGGACTGGCTCAGATATTAGGGAAGGGATCGATAGGACTGGCTCAGATTGTAGGGAAGGGGCCGATAGGACAGACTCAGATTGTAGAGAAGGTGCCGATAGGACTGGCTCAGATTGTATAGAAGGTGCCGATAGGACTGGCTCAGATTGTAGGGAAGGGACTGACAGGACTGGCTCAGATTATAGGAAAGGGACCGATTGGATTGGCTCAGATTGTAGAGAAGAGATCGATAGGACTGGCTCAGATTGTAGGGAAGGGATCGATAGGACTGGCTCAGATTGTAGGGAAGGGATCGATAGGACTGGCTCAGATTGTAGGGAAGGGATCGATAGGACTGGCTCAGATTGTAGGGAAGGGATCGATAGGACTGGCTCAGATTGTAGGGAAGGGATCGATAGGACTGGCTCAGATTGTAGGGAAGGGATCGATAGGACTGGCTCAGATTGTAGGGAAGGGATCGATAGGACTGGCTCAGATTGTAGGGAAGGGATCGATAGGACTGGCTCAGATTGTAGGGAAGGGATCGATAGGACTGGCTCAGATTGTAGGGAAGGGATCGATAGGACTGGCTCAGATTGTAGGGAAGGGATCGATAGGACTGGCTCAGATTGTAGGGAAGGGATCGATAGGACTGGCTCAGATTGTAGGGAAGGGATCGATAGGACTGGCTCAGATTGTAGGGAAAGGATCGATAGGACTGGCTCAGATTGTAGGGAAGGGATCGATAGGACTGGCTCAGATTGTAGGGAAGGGGCCGATAGGACAGACTCAGATTGTAGAGAAGGTGCCGATAGGACTGGCTCAGATTGTAGAGAAGGTGCCGATAGGACTGGCTCAGATTGTAGGGAAGGGACTGACAGGACTGGCTCAGATTGTAGGGAAGGGATCGATAGGACTGGCTCAGATTGTAGGGAAGGGATCGATAGGACTGGCTCAGATTGTAGGGAAGGGATCGATAGGACTGGCTCAGATTGTAGGGAAGGGATCGATAGGACTGGCTCAGATTGTAGGGAAGGGATCGATAGGACTGGCTCAGATTGTAGGGAAGGGATCGATAGGACTGGCTCAGATTGTAGGGAAGGGATCGATAGGACTGGCTCAGATTGTAGGGAAGGGATCGATAGGACTGGCTCAGATTGTAGGGAAGGGATCGATAGGACTGGCTCAGATTGTAGGGAAGGGGCCGATAGGACAGACTCAGATTGTAGAGAAGGTGCCGATAGGACTGGCTCAGATTGTAGAGAAGGTGCCGATAGGACTGGCTCAGATTGTAGGGAAGGGACTGACAGGACTGGCTCAGATTATAGGAAAGGGACCGATTGGATTGGCTCAGATTGTAGAGAAGAGATCGATAGGACTGGCTCAGATTGTAGGGAAGGGATCGATAGGACTGGCTCAGATTGTAGGGAAGGGATCGATAGGACTGGCTCAGATTGTAGGGAAGGGATCGATAGGACTGGCTCAGATTGTAGGGAAGGGATCGATAGGACTGGCTCAGATTGTAGGGAAGGGATCGATAGGACTGGCTCAGATTGTAGGGAAGGGATCGATAGGACTGGCTCAGATTGTAGGGAAGGGATCGATAGGACTGGCTCAGATTGTAGGGAAGGGATCGATAGGACTGGCTCAGATTGTAGGGAAGGGATCGATAGGACTGGCTCAGATTGTAGGGAAGGGATCGATAGGACTGGCTCAGATTGTAGGGAAGGGATCGATAGGACTGGCTCAGATTGTAGGGAAGGGATCGATAGGACTGGCTCAGATTGTAGGGAAGGGATCGATAGGACTGGCTCAGATTGTAGGGAAGGGATCGATAGGACTGGCTCAGATTGTAGGGAAGGGATCGATAGGACTGGCTCAGATTGTAGGGAAGGGATCGATAGGACTGGCTCAGATTGTAGGGAAGGGGCCGATAGGACTGGCTCAGATTGTAGAGAAGGTGCCGATAGGACTGGCTCAGATTGTAGGGAAGGGACTGACAGGACTGGCTCAGATTGTAGGGAAGGGATCGATAGGACTGGCTCAGATTGTAGGGAAGGGATCGATAGGACTGGCTCAGATTGTAGGGAAGGGATCGATAGGACTGGCTCAGATTGTAGGGAAGGGATCGATAGGACTGGCTCAGATTGTAGGGAAGGGATCGATAGAACTGGCTCAGATTGTAGGGAAGGGATCGATAGGACTGGCTCAGATTGTAGGGAAGGGATCGATAGGACTGGCTCAGATTGTAGGGAAGGGATCGATAGGACTGGCTCAGATTGTAGGGAAGGGATCGATAGGACTGGCTCAGATTGTAGGGAAGGGATCGATAGGACTGGCTCAGATTGTAGGGAAGGGATCGATAGGACTGGCTCAGATTGTAGGGAAGGGATCGATAGGACTGGCTCAGATTGTAGGGAAGGGATCGATAGGACTGGCTCAGATTGTAGGGAAGGGATCGATAGGACTGGCTCAGATTGTAGGGAAGGGATCGATAGGACTGGCTCAGATTGTAGGGAAAGGATCGATAGGACTGGCTCAGATTGTACGGAAGGGATCGATAGGACTGGCTCAGATTGTAGGGAAGGGATCGATAGGACTGGCTCAGATTGTAGGGAAGGGATCGATAGGACTGGCTCAGATTGTAGGGAAGGGATCGATAGGACTGGCTCAGATTGTAGGGAAGGGATCGATAGGACTGGCTCAGATTGTAGGGAAGAGATCGATAGGACTGGCTCAGATTGTAGGGAAGGGGCCGATAGGACAGACTCAGATTGTAGAGAAGGTGCCGATAGGACTGGCTCAGATTGTAGAGAAGGTGCCGATAGGACTGGCTCAGATTGTAGGGAAGGGACTGACAGGACTGGCTCAGATTATAGGAAAGGGACCGATTGGATTGGCTCAGATTGTAGAGAAGAGATCGATAGGACTGGCTCAGATTGTAGAGAAGGGATCGGTAGGTTTGGCTCAGATTGTAGGGAAGAGACCGATAGGACTGGCTCAGATTGTAGAGAAGGGATCGATAGGACTGGCTCAGATTGTAGGGAAGAGACGGATAGGACTGGCTCAGATTGCAGGGAAGGGGCCGATAGGACAGACTCAGATTGTAGGGAAGGGGCCGATAGGACTGGCTCAGATTGTAGAGAAGGGGCCGATAGGACTGGCTCATATTGTAGAGAAGGGGCCGATAGGACTGGCTCAGATTGTAGAGAAGAGATCGATAGGACTGGCTCAGATTGTAGGGAAGGGATCGATAGGACTGGCTCAGATTGTAGGGAAGGGATCGATAGGACTGGCTCAGATTGTAGGGAAGGGGCCGATAGGACAGACTCAGATTGTAGAGAAGGTGCCGATAGGACTGGCTCAGATTGTAGAGAAGGTGCCGATAGGACTGGCTCAGATTGTAGGGAAGGGACCTACAGGACTGGCTCAGATTGTAGGGAAGGGATCGATAGGACTGGCTCAGATTGTAGGGAAGGGATCGATAGGACTGGCTCAGATTGTAGGGAAGGGATCGATAGGACTGGCTCAGATTGTAGGGAAGGGATCGATAGGACTGGCTCAGATTGTAGGGAAGGGATCGATAGGACTGGCTCAGATTGTAGGGAAGGGATCGATAGGACTGGCTCAGATTGTAGGGAAGGGATCGATAGGACTGGCTCAGATTGTAGGGAAGGGATCGATATGACTGGCTCAGATTGTAGGGAAGGGATCGATAGGACTGGCTCAGATTGGAAGGAAGGGATCGATAGGACTGGCTCAGATTGTAGGGAAGGGATCGATAGGACTGGCTCAGATTGTAGGGAAGGGGCCGATAGGACAGACTCAGATTGTAGAGAAGGTGCCGATAGGACTGGCTCAGATTGTAGAGAAGGTGCCGATAGGACTGGCTCAGATTGTAGGGAAGGGACTGACAGGACTGGCTCAGATTATAGGAAAGGGACCGATTGGATTGGCTCAGATTGTAGAGAAGAGATCGATAGGACTGGCTCAGATTGTAGAGAAGGGATCGGTAGGTTTGGCTCAGATTGTAGGGAAGAGACCGATAGGACTGGCTCAGATTGTAGAGAAGGGATCGATAGGACTGGCTCAGATTGTAGGGAAGAGACGGATAGGACTGGCTCAGATTGCAGGGAAGGGGCCGATAGGACAGACTCAGATTGTAGGGAAGGGGCCGATAGGACTGGCTCAGATTGTAGAGAAGGGGCCGATAGGACTGGCTCATATTGTAGAGAAGGGGCCGATAGGACTGGCTCAGATTGTAGAGAAGGGGCCGATAGGACTGGCTCATATTGTAGAGAAGGGGCCGATAGGACTGGCTCAGATGGACCGATGCACTTCCGAACTGGAAGATAGACGTAAAAAATAAGATAAATATATTTTTTTCAAAAGAGTCAAGAATAAAAATAATATATATTTCACAAAACTTAATTAGTATCAATTAATAAAATGCTTTTTTAAAAACTATTTTGCAGAATTCATACTTACCAAGAATATATATATATATATATATATATATATATATATATATATATATATATATATATATATATATATATATATATATATATATATATATATATATATATATGGTAAATCAAATTTGCTTCAGATTTCGCGTCGTACTGAAGTTTAATAAAGTATTCCGGTGGTATGATGTAAAACGAGCTTTATTTGCTTCCAAAACCAATTCACACAACCTAAGGTAATTTACAGTCTTCTTGTGTATTTAAATACAATTTAAATTGCATCTCATTTAGTTGTATTCTATTTCATTTATATAGCAATCCGATTCATTTTCGTCTTAGAAATTAATTTCACATTTCTCAGTAAATCTCAAACGGCACAATATATATCATTCTTAATTATTTTCATCAATTGAATGGCAAGATATAACTTCCAATACAATATTCTCCTTTTTTCAATTATGTTTACGTTTCGGGGAAATATTTCCTCATCTTCCGAACAATTTTTCCTCAGTTGGTATTTCTCTACCATTGTCATCATATAAATATTTCTAGCATCTATTTTCTACAGTTTTCTGGGTCACTGACTTAGACTCCTTGCAAAATGTAGACAATTGATGCTGCAAATTTCAATGCGAGAGAAATAAAAGCTGAGAAAAAATGTTCTGAAGATGAGGAAATATTTCCCCAAAAGGTAATCATAATTAAATAAAGGATAAGATTGTATTGGAAGTTATATGTTGTCCTTCAATGAATATATTCATAAGGACTTTCTAAGAAATTAAAAGATAGAAGATAATCATTTTTATTAAAAATAGATTCAAAAATTAAAAAAAAAAGTATTGCAAATTAAGTTCTTCTTTTTATGTTGTGCTAATAAAATACTATATATTCAGATTAAAGGTCCCTTGCGCATGTTTTTTTTCATCTGGATCTATAGTTAATTGAATAAGGCGCTTTGACGCGTTAGAGTAGAATATAATTGTCCTTTTTTGAAGCGAAAAGGTGGCCAATGGAACGGAAACATTGAGTGAGCTATCGTAGGAAAAATAAAGGGATTTTGAATTGATGAGGGGAAAAAAAGAAGCGGTCTTTATTAATGGAACCCAGGGAGGAAAAACACGGCCGCGGAGGGTAGGTGGGGGAGGGGAGCGACAAATGTTTTAGAAGAAATGGGTTCTCTATTGTGTTCATTGTTCCCTTTCCTCTCACTGTCGTTCTAATAACGATTAGTTCTGTCTGTAATCGATATATCGTCATCTCATCTGCCTTCGGTTTCGAGTTAAAGAGATTTTAACATTTTATTTTTTTCTTTTGATCAACATGTTCAAGTACATAACGACAGGTTTTTAATCAAGTAAAGGAAATATTAAGAGATCATAACTCGATCAAAATAGTATCGCAGTGTCCTTGAAACTAGAAACAAAATTATTTTATTTTATTCAATTCATTGTTTTGCCTCTTTCACTTACCTGTAAAAGTAATATATGGATGTCGTTTTTTGAAAAGGTGTAAGCGCCATTTAGTAAACTTTACAGGAAACACATGAAACGATTTTTCTCCAAATAACAATATATTTTTTTTTTACTGTAGGAGTTTATTGAGGTGACAAAACCTTTATAATTACAATATATTTTTAAGGCTTCTAGCACTGGTTAAGGCCAGAGTGACTACTGAGAGCCGTTAATATTTGGTGCTTACGTCATAAATAGTCGATTTTTAGTCCATTTCCAACTTTTTTTCGATACATCGTTAATGGGAATCGATAGAGGCGGTGTTTAGGTCCCGTAACAAGTTGAAACCTAAATTTCGAACTTTTGTCGCTTAAGCCTCTTTCAAAAAACGACGTTGATATAGTAAGGGGAAGTATTACGACCGTGAAAAAATTCAGAATCCAAGTTTTCAATGTAAGTACAGTTTTTAAGATCTCCCAAGTCCAAATAACCAAATCTCGCAAAATAGTAAACAGCCTAGCTCAAAAACTAAAAGTTATACGAAACTTAAATTACCTAAAATACTAAATCTTAGTCGAATCGACGAAGTCGTTCGAATAATTCTTGTTAAAACCTTTATCAGAACCTTTGGAAGTCTCAACACAGCAGAGCCTCTTCGAACTCAATATATATTGCCATCTGCCTTAACTTGATTACACATAATTACTGCAACTGAATATCTACTAGACAAAGGAATGATAGGGAGGAACTGCAAGCAATTAATAATGTGACTCTGGACATAGTACGCAGTAATATATTGTATGTGAGGGGGGGGGGGGGGGAGAGAGGGGAAGGGAGAGCGAAATTGGAACTTAAAAGCTTAAGAACCAAGCAGATACGAAAGAAGGACTTGGTATCCCATCCAAAATCCAAACTATGTGGTTTTTACAATCGTTTCTTTAAAAATTATTTATAAATTTATTTTTGTAGCTGTTTTGATTATTTATAAATACATTTATATTAAAAATAATATGTATAAAGCTATTAATGCTATCCGATAACTGACGATTTTGACGTTATCAAGTTCGTTGGCCGGATAAGTAGTCCGAATACCAAAAACAATAAATATTGGAATAAACATTTTTTTTTAAATAATGAAATGTAAACAAATAGGTAAATTATTCATATTCCTTTAGAAGTTGATGCATTAGTAAAAAAATTTAAAGAAACAAAATGCGTCTACTATATTGTTAAGATTCTTAAAATAAACATTATTGAATTATTTTGTATTCTAACATTCAATTTAACATAAGATCTAGTTAACTCTATTTAATAAATTATTATTATTTATTAATATATATATATATATATATATATATATATATATATATATATATATATATATATATATGTATATATAATTATAATGCTATCAAACTTCGTTATATTAACAGAGCAATATATATATATATATATATATATATATATATATATATATATATATATATATATATATATATATATATATATATATGTGTGTGTATATATAATTATAATGCTATCAAACTTCGTTATATTAACAGAGCAAAGGATATACCGAAATTTGAATAATAATAAACTGAGGGATGTATCAGGAATACAAACGATATACTGTCCAAGGTGACAGTAGATAAAGACCTCAAACGATCGCCAGTTCAATCCTGCCTCTGCTAGTCATATCTCTAGCTTATCCTTGATATATCTCCTGAACATGGCTGTCAATGAGCCTTTATAAATGTTGTATATATCTACTAACATACTCACAGACATGCCTACAGTGTAACTGGTATATTCCATCAAAGTATGCCATACATTATTTCTAAATCATTTAAAACACTATTTGATAATAATAGGGTATAAATAAACCCGGAGGTTCATTGGTGTCAACTATTAAATGATATTTTTTTTTTTATAATGCCTCCTGTGTTATTTGTTCATTTATATTTGCCTGGCGAATGTCACACATTTCCACATGAAGTCGATTAAATTCTAGAGTGGGCGTATCTTTCTTCATGCCTAATGTTCTGAGTAATAGAGTAATATGGGGCAAGTGCACACTGCATTTTACCAAGTTCAACTTTGCATAATTGTAAAATCATTATTTTTTTAGCTCGATTTTTCCTTATTTTTTTTTTAAATGTTCCTTAGACGATTATGTTAAAACATTACATTCAAGCCCAGATTACATTACATTACAACGACGTCCAGTTTGATGAGATTTATAATTTAATTGAATAGGAATTAGTGCGCATTTGGTCCTGTCTTAAGGTGAAAGTGCGTTCAAGGTATCTGGAAGTCATTATTCAAGCGGTTATGGACCAAGTGCAAAACCGCTCGATTACAGTAAAAATACAACTTTTTCTTAATTTTTTCCTACACAAAAAATTACACTGGGCTGTTTTGCCAGTTTACGCAGATGATTTTTTAATTTAAAAAAGGAATATCATAAAAATAACAGCGACAAGACACCCAATCCTCTCCAAAAATGATTGTATCTTTTTTAAAATCGATTTTGCGCTACAATTTACATTGATACAATATCAATCAGAATTTGTTTTTTCATAGTTACATAACTTCAGTAGCTTCCATAATGGGCAGAAAATTTGTATTCACTGACGAATAAACACATAACGAGAGAAAATAAAAGGTTTTATTGTATTTGCTTTGACTTATCTTTTTGAATCATTAAAGTAAACAATCGAGGCTAATCCCTCGGACCCAATTTCGTTTACTAGTCTATTTTGGATACGGACAATTTCAGTTTCAATATTAAATATTCAAAATTTGAATTTTTTCGTGATAACGTCGCTGATTGATCCACTGTGTGATGGTCCAGAAACCTGTTGGAAACATTTATAAAACATTTACTTCATATAGTCTGTAATGGATGCTTAACGATGATTAAAGTTTACGCAAGAGAAAGAATACCAATGTTTTTCGAAAATAAAGTAGAGACAAGTGCATTCTCAGGCTAAGTATGTAGCAAAATGCAGAAAATAGATGCTAGAAATATTTATATAATGATTATGGTAGAGAAATACCAGCTGAGAAAAAATGTTCGGAAGATGAGGAAATATTTCCCCGAAACGTAAACATAATTCAAAAAAGGAGAAGATTGTATTATATCTTGCCATTCAATTAATAAAAATACTTTATTAAACTTCAGTACGACGCAAAATCTAAAGCAAATGCGATTTAGCATATATATATATATATATATATATATATATATATATATATATATATATATATATATATATATATATATATATATATATATATATATATATATATATATTCTTAGTAAGTATGAATTCTGCAAAATAGTTTTTAAAGAAGCCTTTTATTAATTGATAATAATTAAATTTTGTGAAATATATATTATTTTTATTCTTGACTCTTTGGAAAAAATTATATTTATCTTATTTTTTACGCCTATCTTCCAGTTCGGAAGTGCAACGGTCAATCTGAGCCAGTCCTATCGGTCCCTTACATACATTACAATATTACAATATAACATTACATATATTTTTAGGACATTAACTTAGGCATAAGCCTAAAATAAGCTGCAAGTTATCTTATTTGTCATTTATATTTTTTTACACACGATAAATTTCGAATTATTAAAAAAATATTATATTCTAAATTAATTTTTTTTTTCTTCAAATAATAATTATTTATAAATCTTGTGAATGTAGTAAATACCTGAAAAAGGCAATTATATAAGTAAAAAGCTCTATAGAGAAGGATATTAGTTCATTGCTTCCCCTTTTGATGGTCCAATACGTAATAAACTGTTTTATTTAAAATAAAGTGAAGAAAGAATTTAGAAAATAATTTATTTCAAAGGTCCAGAGATATCCTGTGTATATTTTTTTTCGCTCTCACTAATAAAGGATATCCCAAGCTCATAAATGACAAAAGAATTTTTCGTTTATCGTCTTTTAATCAAGAATTTTTACCACTAATCAACAATTTTTTCCACTGTGCACCGTTTCCTCTGCATTTAATAGTGGATTTTCCTTCACGTTATTAATTTTGAACTGGCTTTTGACTGATATTTACACAGAATTGTCCTCCTATAGCCGACCTCCCACAAGGTTCCTCTTTATTCCCAACTATATTCAATCCGTTTATATCCAACTTTCCAACTCTAGTAACGATGCACTTTCCAAGCTTTGTTCCAATACTTTGGTTTATCTTTTACCAGATCCTTCCCATCCCTAGAACAAATCAATATCAAAAAAGAGGGTGGGGGGGGGGGGGAGGAAGAAATCATTGAAAACATTTTTCCCAAATTTTAACAAAAATCCGAATTACCAAAACTTATCTTGAATCATTCAGTTATCGAAGCTCAGATTATTTAGGTCACCCGTGTGAAGTACAACTTATACCTACTTCCAAGAGAATCATCAGTAACTATCCTCGTTATACAAAAATAACAACCATACTCCAAAACTTGGAACTGCCAAATATTTACCACATTGCCAAGATAGAAATCGAAACATTTTTAGGAAAAAATAACTTTTGAAAATCTATCAATAAAAAAATCGGTAATTATCTTTTTCGGGTATTTTTATTTTATATTTATATTTATTTTTAATTCAACATGTAGTGAAGTAAAGGCACTGAACTGATAAGACTGGCAAGAAGCAATGTTTACAGCGAAAGATGCCAATAAGTGCGAGGTTGCAGACTCCAGAGAGGTAGCAGTTATATTATCATATACAATGCCGAAGCTTATCATTAACCTCCCCAACAAGTCTCATCCTCTCCTCGCTGTATCTCCTTGGCGTAATGAGTCATTTTTTTTATCATACCATAGAAAACTTCTTCGACCGTACTTTCATTATCTTCCAGTAACCATCAGGATTAGGAGACATTTTTTTTTTTTGGACAGCCTTTTAAAACGTTTCAGTTATTTCTGATTCATCCTGGATAAATATAGCCAAGAATCTACAAGATTTTTCTTGATAAATAATTGTTTGTATATAGTGACACAAGAAAATAATAAATAGATAAAGCCAATAAAACAGCTGAACAAAAACATTTGTACAAACATCTAATAAGAATATATCCTAATAATTTTTTAAGAAAACCATTTGATAAGGAATGTTTTAAATAATTTATATTAAAAAAATGTAAATATAAGCCATAGTTTAAACCATCGAGGTAGTAAGACGCATGAAAAGTTTCATGATATTTTTTCCTTTTAATATAAATTTAAAAATACATCCCAGAGATAGATAAGAGAAGTCAACCTGAGGCGGTATCTTTTAAACAGAAGAAAATTGTTATTTTTGAAAAGGTGAAGTGCCCTGAAGGCGGTGAGGGTTGAGGAGGATAATTTAAGAGCAACGAGGGTCAAAAGGATATAGGACATAGATCAGCAAAGTTTTAATTGAAGAACTGTAATATTCTTGAAGTATATTTACTGCAATATTGTTAAAGTATATTTGCTGTAATACTGTTATAAGTATATTAATGGTATTACTCTTGACAGAGTCCTGATACTCATAAGAATAATATTAATATAAGCATGGGATATTAATCCATATAATGCCACTAAATCATCTCGTGCTTGAACTCCCCAAGAAACTTAATCTTTCAAGTAATTCAAAACAGCTAATGCCGACTCTGCACGATGTCAAACGATGGATCAAATATTTGTTAAATGAGTTTGTCGGATATGAATATACGAAGAAAATACGAACATCAACACATGTATTTGGGAACTAATAGTTCGACATTCGGCCATGCAAGGTTCCAACTTTAGAAGGTGTATGCAGCACGTGTATGTTAGAGCCGGCTTAAAAGCATCGTTAGTAATAGATATCATTCAAGATTTAGCGAGCCAAGTAGCAGACATTAAAGCACTTATTGCCAATTGACATTGCCAGTTTATACATACACACACATATATATATATATATATATATATATATATATATATATATATATATATATATATATATATATATATATATATATACAGTCGAATCTCTGTATATCGAACTTCCATATATCGAAAATCTTTATACATCGAATTTTTTTAGGAACTTTGAATTTTTATTAGAAAAAAATATTCTGTATATCGAATAAAATTTTTATATATCGAACAAAAAATTCCCATTTCAAAAAATATAAAATGCGATTGTCATCAAAAAGGGCTCTAATTTTACGTACATAAGAATGGATAATAATTAAATAAGGGAAAAAAATGTTTCACTGGTTTGTAAAGCAAAGGAAATTCAGGGAAGATCTTGTTTCAGAAGAATCACAGGCGTATATAAATTCTCTAAATCTCTTTCTAAACATGGAGTGAAATTTTCATTTTTAATTCTGATTAATTTAACCTTTCTTGTGAAAATTTTCATAATCATGACTTCGGTGATAAATTATACAAAAATAGACATTAGAAATTAATTTGTATATATGTGTATATACGTTACATATTTTTAATAAATTATAATTGTGCATTGCAAAAAATCTACAATCACAGATGTAATTTGTACAATATTTCAAATAAATTGATTGTTCAGTTTTGTTTTTACTTGACCCTAAAAAATTGGCTTTGTTACTTCATTAACCCCGAAAAATTGCCTTTTTAATTATTTAACCCTAAAGAATAACTGTAATTGTTTTTGAGCTGAAAAGGGTGAAAAATTTCAATCTTTTAATATATCGAAATTTCCATATATTGAATTTTTTCAAGGAATTTTCATGCTCGATATAAAGAGGTTCGACTGTGTATGTCTGTGTACACATACATACACACATATTATATATATATATATATATATATATATATATATATATATATATATATATATATATATATATATTTGAATTCTATGATCATTTCATAAAAAAATATAGATGAATTTTGAAAATACGTCACCTTATAAAATAACATATTAATAACCCATACTTATAAATATGTATATACAAAAATATATATATTTTTTTATAATGAATAAATCAATGCACATCTCACGTTCAATGTGTGATAATATATAATGTGGTAATCGTCCTGTACGCCTGTGGCTCTAGTACCCTCACTCAGTCACCACTGGTCTTTAATACCAGTGACGCGATTGTGTGAGAAGCGCTGGGTTCTCCTGGAGCCCGGCTTTGCCATTCACATATTGGCGCAGAGCTTGGTTCGGAGTTCTCTGGGCAGATTGTAAATATTGTATATAGGTATGAATGTGTTTAAGATGACTTATTTTATTTTTACTTAACTTAATTTTTCTTTTCTTGGTTGTTTACTTATTTTGTTATTATTTAAATTGTTTATCTATTCATTTTTACTAGTAATGTACATTTTTTTCTTTTTATATGATATTTATTATTTTTATTTTATTTCCTTGTTTTTTTTCTTTCGTTTATCTTGTACATATGGCATGAATGGATTCTCAAAGCCCTAATACCTATTGACTTGAGTGTGGCAGCTTTGATTATTTTTCAAATAAAAAAATTTAAAAAAAAATGTGGTAATAATTGATATGATAGGCATGCGGAATCCTAGATCGAAATGGCATGAAGCTGTAATGATTTAACACAAAATGATTTCTAAACTTTCTCCTTTTCATTCTTGCTTAGAGGTTTTCTGTCATGGTCATGTCCTGTATAAGTTTATCTTTATATCCGAGGAATTCATTTTGAAATAGTGTGTTTGAAGACCGGATTGGATAATGTACGGTATATTTTTGTAAGTTTATAGGTCATTTATAAAATAAGCATCAATCAGTGTAAAAGGTGATTAAGATGACAATTTTTTTTTTGTATCGATTTTATTATAATATATAAGAGAACCGTGGAATGCCATTAAAAGAATCAATACATGCTCACACGTACTATATAAAGTAGTTCAAAAAGTCCGGCATATATAAAGTACACTGCGTTATTAATAATATTAAACTTTTATGTGTAATAAATTATCCACCCCCGATTAATGTTTTCTCCAGAGTGCGGTGTCAGATTTAAGCTGGACCATAAATATCCCGTGGGACAGGACCAAGGGAAGGGACTCCCGTCATAACTGTGCCAGCTGATTTACAACTTGGCGGGAGTTAATTGTTGCTGACACTAGCTCCTGGAATCCACAGGTATGCCTCCAGATTATCTCTCTCTGTTATGGAATTCTGTTATTGATGCCCCTCTTGCAAACAATAGTCATAAGAGATTACCAATTAATTTACTCAGGTTAATCAAAGTTATAAATGTAAGCTTAGAATACGAATAATATATATTATCTGGAATGCGTATCTTTCCACACCCATCAGCTTCGTGCTATGGAATATGAAAATTAATAATAGGTCTCTTCCTCTCCAGATTATTTTTTAAGACGATAAAAATAAGAAAAATCTTTGGTGATTGTAAAATATATAGTTTTTTTAATCTATTCTTGTTTCACAGATGGTAATGAATTCTCATTGTTTACGAACCTGGGAGAGTGGGACACGAAAACTCGCGTATGGATTTTTCCTCAAACCTGAAGTTTTTACTATTTTCAATATCGATAATTTATAAACTCTAAATAAAATTTTTATAATTTTTTCAAAGATTAAGGAATAAGTAAAATTAATTAAAGAAAAAATATTAAGTTAAAATGTTACAATAAAAACAAATTACTCCAGAAGCAATGGGTGTCTTAGCGTATTTTACTTCTCCTTTCACGCTCCGTAGAGGTATTAAAATTTTGTGCTTTCGTATTTAGTGTTATGTCATTATATATATATATATATATATATATATATATATATATATATATATATATATATATATATATATATATATATATAATTATTAATTTGCTAGAAAATGAAAATAAAGAAACATTAAATGAAATATCAAGCTATATCACATTGTGCTTTGAAAATATTTTTTCCAAGATACAAATATACGCTTATTTGTCTTACGTTATTTTTGAGATCACAAGCATAATACAATATCCCGATAGCACATTAAAATATTCGATTCATAAATAAAACAATGCAAAAAAAAAATAATGCACTTATATAACAGAACTGGCGAACTTTAAGATTAAATTTCAGAGCAAAGTTGTTCCTTGAGAACTGGTTATGGAGAGAAACTCTTACAATTTGTGGAATCTCTTGTTAAAAAGTTCTCTATGGTGTCTAAGAGCACACTAAAATTGATCATGGGTGTGCAGACATCTCATAGAGAAAATCTCTCGCAACACACCGAGTTCATTTAAGCTAATGAAAATTGTCTTGCATTCATCACATATCCTTACTACTTAAGGCTTGTTTCATGTTCATTTATTACAGAAGGAGTTATAAAAAAATAGATAAAAGTGGAGTTCCTTTCGAACAAAAGACAATGAAAATTTGTAATAAAAAGTGTTAAAATGAAATTGATTTTTTTTTTTTAATCTAACTTATAAAAATTTCTTTTACATTCTTTATTTCCTTTATAGAATTTACTATTCTTCAGATCATGGTCAGATAGTTTTATTATATTATACGCTAAATACAAAACTAGCATTCCAGATCGTTCCAAAAAAGAACGTACTACATTACGAATAATACTCCATGGTACATCAATAATGCTACTAATTTGTTTGTTTGCTCACGATTGTCCCCCGGTTGCGTCCAGTAAACATATGTCTCATATAGACAGGGAGCTGAGGCCGAAAAACGTGTCTGATATCAAGAACATTTTTGATCATGTAGGCCGAAAGTACTCTGACCATATACTGGAAATATATACGTCTGCCACCCTAGATCGGTAATATTTAAACAATTTTAGAGAAAGGAAAATTGATGTTTAAATATTTTTGGCATCTGATGAGAGTAATATATACAAAGAATTGTTTATTAGGCATTTTGCACCAAACCCAAATTGAATATCTAAATGTTTGCGTTTTCTTGAAAGTTTGTAGATGTATCTTAGTAATTATTCCGAATTGCAAAAAATATTACATTTAAAAGTTGCAGGAAATTTTACGTTCTTTAAAATTGGTAATGTCAAATTTTCACCTAAAATGCACAGGAAGTGAGTTACTCAGAAAAATCTGAAAAAAGTCCGGTTTTTTCTGAAATTGTTATTTCAATATTGAAAAATTGATATTTAAATATTTCTTGGGGTCTGTTGAGAGTAATTTCAAACATTTTGTATGAATCTTGTAGAAAATTTAATCCTCTACAGAATTGGTTATAATCCATTTTCCATTAAATTGCACCAAAGAAAAACAAAAGATAGTTAAGGCGAAACCATTGAATATTTAACTTTTTTTTTTTTGAAATTTTCCAGATTTGTAATCAGTTGTTTTTATTTATCGAAGTTGTTTTTATTAATTAAAGTTGTTTTTATAATTAATAAGACGAAACCACTAAATATCTAAATTTTGATTTTTTTTTTACATCTTCCTGATTTTTACGACCCTATATCTCAGTAGCTGTAGCGAAAAAATACTATGTATAAAATATACCGGAAATTTAATGTAATTTAAAATTGATTATGCCAAAGTTTTATAGATTACGATACCATTTTAAGATTATGTTAAGTTTGTAAAAGAGGCCAAAATAACGAATTCGTTGTCTTATAAAATTTGATTTCAACCGATTTAAGGTGGCAGACGTTCATGTTTCCATTCTATAGTGAGAATACTTTTGGCCTACACGATCAAAAATTTTCTTGAAACCAGACACGTTTTTTGGCCTCAGCTCGCAGTATATTCCCTGCATGGCGCATATTTCATGAACGTATCAAGACTTTGTGCCTTTTGTTATCCTTTATAGTGGTTATCCTATATGTTATCCTACTGGTGGGCGTGGCCTCTTGACAGTAAGCTAATGTTTTTAGCATGGTCTGTACATCAAAAGCAGAGGCTGTTGATCACTTTCTTCATTATTATATATTTTATTATTACCTTTCTTTTGAAAGATCATTGAATCCGCCCTTTTTTTAATCTTTGGGCGGGGATATCAGCCTCAACGAATTTCAGGTGGTTATTATTTACTTGTTAATACTTTATTCGCTTTCTGCATTTTTGGTTTATAATTTTATAAGCTATTTTATTGAAATTAGGAGGTTATGATTTGTGTGTTTATAGAATTTATTTGTTTTCTATAACTCAGCACGGTTATATTTATAGTGTGTTATCTTTTTTTGTTTTAATTCTTTTAGTATTCGTAAATATATTTTAATTATCTTCCATTTTATTTCTTTTAATTTATTGGCGTTAAACTTTAATATTTTATTAAAATAGATGAAGGGCATGCAATTATATATACCCCTCAACTATAAAGATCTAATTTTAGAATAAATAAATGCCTTATCATAAATTATAAAAGCTCTAAAACGAGGTATAAATCATTTACAACATATAAATTTCGTAAAATGATTATAAGAAACACCAAAATTTTATCATAAATTGTTAATATAGATACACCTATATTAAAAAATAATGCAAGGTTCGAGTCGGGGCAGACTCTGCGTTCGATGTACAGACCGTGCAAAAAACATTTTCCGGCCTGTCGAGAATCCACGCCCAACCAGTAACTACGGAACTTTTACCGAAAAATATATTTATTTTTTCCCAAAAAAGACATTTACGTAAGAATCGAACATAATTGAAAATATAAGATTTTTATGGATGAAGCGTGTTACTAGTCTTGTTAGGAAAGTGTAATTTTCAATCATAAACAATTTTAATTCTGTGGTAGTGATTTTTTTTATGAATAAAATAACGTAAAGTAAATTAAAAGGCGGATAACGTGAAGCAAATTTATTGAAAGATTTGAACGTGATCTCAGCGAACGACAATAGCACAGCAACGTGAGCCGATTTGTTCTCCAGTTCGTGGAAATGGCGCTGTTTGGAAAGAGGATCATAAAACCCAACGACTCCATTCGCCATTAGGTATCAAAACATGGCTCGCCCTCAAATACATGATTTATCCCTTCCATGTACCGCGGCAGAGGGGATTTCCTAGATTATCGTTCTATCCTAGACGGCTATAATCGAATAAACTGCTAGTATTGTCAACCCTAAATACAAATTGTATCTGAAGATAAAATACAGAAAATAAAATAACCGCTTTGTTTTTAATTTATTGATATTAATAAAACTCATTGATTAACTGAACTAAATTACAATTTATAAAAATCATCTTGATTCAGATAATAATTACACATGTTTATTGGCCAACAATTGTATAATGAGGTGATCTGACAAAGATCATGCTCAACCACCTGGTTTTCGCCTAATTAATGTTACCCACCGTAAAGAGGCTGAGTGTGCCCGAGAAGATTCTCTATATCCCAGGAGTAATATCAGTCGATCCATGGTTGATATAACAGAATAGGTGATCGTCTGCTCGAATCGGGGCCCGGGAGTCAGGAGTTCTGTAAATTTCATCAGATTGAAGTAATTACTTAACTATTATTTTTCATTATTCTTTGAGTAATTTCTCTGATTCATTGAATGCATGAAAAATATATAAATGTATGTAATATTTCCAAGTTTACAAATTCTCTTGAAAATCGGAAAAAAAAAACAGAAAAGTTTATTTACTGCGTAATATTGAAACCAAATCAGAATTTTGTTTGTAAAATCCTATCACAAAAAAACATTCGAACAGTACCAACATATTTAAAATTAACTTATTTTACCAAATGCAATTTAATTCCAATATTCAACATTTTATGCCACCCCTCAGGCTACAAAATAGGTGAAATATCTGCTATTCGAAACAAGTAATGCCTTAAACTATAATAGATGTAACTCATGTTGCAGTTTCCTCATGCTCTACCATATCTTTCACTTACTTTACTTAAATCCTAAAATCTCCAAGGTGAGGCATGGGGCCGTCACGAAAGTTCCGCCATCCATCTCTGTCTTTTGCAAGTTCCTTGACTGTGGTCTGACCTGTTTTCGCATCTCCCTAGCCAGGGGTTCGTCTTACCATTTCCATCTCCATAATTGAAGCTTTATTACCTTGTCGATTGGTTCATTCCAGTATAATACTACGAGGACGAGAGAGATTACCTTCCTGGAAGGTCATTTGACATATTGCCTTTTTTTTTATACTATTTATTTTCAATTGCGATTTAATATATTTTAATTATTATTTCTACACATTCTAAAATACGAGTGTAATAAATGAGCAGTTTTGATAGTTGCGGTTGAAATAATTTTAAAAAAATTCTTATAATAAAATTTGTTTTTATTAGATAGTTAAACATCAAACCGAGCGATTATAAATATGTGTAATTATATTAATAATAATATAATTATTCTAATAATATAAAATAATAGTTATACTATTTGTACAATAATAATTATGCTAACAATAATTAAATAATTTATTCATATTTTTGGGTACTACATAATGAAGATTTAGCACTACATTTTCCAGAATAAATGCTTTTGAACTTCACACAAATGTTTGATAATTCTCACATTACTCTTTTTTTTTGTATCTTTTGTGAAACAGCTTCGGACATGACAGCTCATAAAACACATTTGCACAATCTCCATTCACGGGATCGATAACAATAGGGTCAATTATAGTTTTAAAAGCAATGGTTTTAACTCCAGTGATAATAAAAGCTTTTCGAAAGAAATAGAAATTTGTTATTTAGAGGGCCAAATAACCTATTCCCGTCCTTCTAAATATATTGCTTGTGGTAAACGAAAATATATATATTTAAATTTTTCATAATTTTAAGACATTTTAAATATAAATGAACAAAGTCATGAAGTTATATACAAAAAAATAAATAAAAGGCGTTGAAAAACCGTCCGTCCTTCTATATAGTATTATTTCTAGAATTCAGTATTGGAAATACAATAGCTTTCGGCCACTGCACTTATTGTAGCTTCTTTGTCACTTTTTTGGTCTCACAAGCATACTATTTCGTGACTCAGATACAAAAATCGTGACCCCTTTGACCAAAAGTATTAGTATGTTCTTTTTTCTTTGGTATGGTAAAGAAAAAAAATGCAAATCTACTATTAAAATCTGGGGGAATTTCAAAATGGCGGCCAAACATAATAATTTGAGTAACTGATGTAATCGAAATACGAAATACGACGAATTTGTCAAAAACAGAGACAGAGTACGATTTATACAGGTCTGCGACTATAGTTTTCGCCCACACAAGTTACGCAAATTATTATGTTGTAGTGCCCATTTGACGAATAATTTAATGTTCTTTAATTTAATAAACTATAACTTTTTCGATATAATTCACCGTTTAGGAATTATAGGTTAATAATAAAAAAAATCCTAATTTTTTTTTTAAAAATCCTCGAGTTTTTTTTGGCAGCCATTTTGAAATTCACCAGATTCGAATGGCAGACGTGTAATTTTTTCTTTACTCTGATAGATAAATTCCATTGAACATACTAAAAATTTTAATCAAATGGGTCGTGCGTTTTGCATCAGGCTCTCGGACTATACGGGAGAACAGACATTACATTGCGTATCATATCATGAATGACATTTTTGTATGATATTGATGAATATCAGCAGAGCATTACTTCATGGAATGGTTATTTTCGATAATATAGTTTTAAAATTTTTCATTTTGGTAATATTTATTCATTATTCAACAATAATACATGATGGGGGAACATCCCAGAAACGTTGACATTGTAGATTGTGATGTGAAGGCATAATAAACACTTACGGAAATTTAAAATTGTTCGTCCTCTTATTCTTAAATATATGTAGGCTAAAAGTCGTTTTTAGACATCTGTTCTATTTAAATTGTAACGAACAGTTGGGCGGTAGAAGAGAAGGGTCTACCCTGCGGACGGAAGATGACCATCCTGGGAGATGGTACATAATTCTCTCCAATCCCTGGAGGTATCATCCTAAGCTCCTGCAAGGGGATCTCGCACCGGAATCCTCAAGATGATCAAATCCAACCTTAAGGATATCCTTTAGTGTCCTTATCAAGAGTTCTCAACACATTTTACTCTTTCTACTTTTATTTTTATACAGATTGTATTTTTTTTTATTTATTATTAATTTGTATTTATTTCATATTTTTTAATTTCATATCTATACATTACAGTCATTTTTATAATTCATCCGGGATATACCTTTGTACAAACCTTTTTTTATTTTTACAATTCATTAAAAAAATATATATTTTATTTATTGGTAAAAATAAACAAGGGAAAAAAAATCAACACTGTTTTGAAAATAAAATACAGGGTATGTTGTTGGTGCATTGGATTGTGATTAAAGAAGAATTTGTTTAGTTCGCTTATGTTTGTATCTACGGGTGGTAGCTTTTGTATAATTGTCTATTTCAGTTATAAAAAGGTTTAGAGAGTGGTGGCATTACTGAAAGAAGCTTTAGAAGAATTAATTTCTATATGTACTCTTCTATGTAGGATAAATCTAATTCCGAGTGTATCTTTGTTATTTTAGTTTAATAAGGATAATTATTTATAATTCTGAGACATTTTGAAATATTTGTAATTTTTTTCAGGTTGAACTGGTGAAACTTCAAATCAGGTATTTATACAGTTTTTATTTTTTTTAGATGAAGATATCTTGATATCTATATTCTCTTCTAAATCATTGGCCAAATATATTAGAAGAATCTACACAACCTGAACGAAATAGTAACTTAAATTGACACTTGACAAAAGGATGACATGGATCCACGCATCAATATAGAAAATTCTTAATCTGAGACAAAAACTATTATACTAGTTAATTGTAAATTACTATAACAAAATAGATAGATAAATTAATTCCTAATTAAAACCTTTCGAATAAAAACACATACTGAACTATTCATGGCTGTCGTGAACTAGTACGCACGAGCCAATACGGTGTCACAAAATTTTCAACAGAGTGTAAATAAAAATTTGAATTATTTCTCTCAACTTTTTAATAATTTAATTTATTGATTATTTTATTTAATTTATTTAGTAACCCAATTAGCTCTTGATAAAATATAAAATTGATATAATACATTTATACAAATTATGCATTTATAATTGTTATAACGCATAAAAAATAGCCTCAATAATTTTAAATAGCCAATAAATAATATAAAAAAGCCTAATAATCTAATAATATAAAATATAGTATATATAATTAATATACAATTTAAAATTTAAATTTTTAAAATATATAATTTAATTATATAATTTAATTAATACATAATTTTTATAATTAATATGTTACTGTATTATTATTATTATTATTTAATTTTCGACACTTTCGAAAAAGGGTTTTTCCTGGAGAGGGGGAGCATCAACTCCAACCACTCAGGTCACTGTTTGTTTAGTCGTTTTTATTGTATGTTTAGAAAACTCCTTACAATCCTTGAGGTATTCAACAGCACAGCTTTCTGGGCTTCATTTATAACAGCCGTCGAGAGACCCAGCCGTTCAGTCGCTTCCACAGTGGACACTGGTATCAGACCATTGCTGGAGATCACAATAGCCCTCACAATCACTTTATCCAATCTGTACAGATCTTTTAATTCAGCTGCTAGAGCTTGATATTTTCGAATTTTTTCTGCACATACTGAATTAGTGTTTCCATCATTCGGCACAGCAATATCTATTATCTCTGCTGTCTTCATATTACCATCAATCAGCACGATATCAGGTCTGTTGTGGGTCACGGAATGGTCTGTTATAAACGACTGATTCCAATACAATCTTATCCCTAACCTCTGGACGATTTCTTTAGGACTGTACTTATAATATGGCATCAAGTCATTTAATAATTTTCTTTTTACTCCTATCGCCTGGTGATAGATTTTGGCAACATCATCATGCCTCTTGAGGTATTCTGTGCCAGCCAACGCACCGCATCCTCCAGTTATGTGCTGAATAGACTCGTATGTGCTGGCACAGAGCCTACACTTGTCTGATACGTTCTGTTGTTTCAAGACGTGTCGCCAGTAAGACCTAGTTGCTATGACCTGATCCTGGATTGCTATAAGAAATCCTTCTGTTTCGGGGAACAGACTTCCTCTAACTAGCCAGCTAGTAGACAAAGTTTTATCTATTTCAGTTTGCTGGAGCTGGTGATAAAATCTCCCATGTAATGCTTTCGATTTCCATTCTTCCAGTCGTTCGCTGTTGGTAATAATGTTGGACGCAACTTCTTGAGAGACTAATTGCAAGGCAGTGTGCCCCCGGTCAAGACTGCATATTATTTTATGCAATGGCACCTCGCTTTGTTTGAAGTACTGTCCTAGGGTCATTTCTTGCTTTCGGCACGCCTCTTCAATGTTTGTGAGACCCCTCCCACCTTCCTTTCTAGGCAGATAAAGCCTTGCGATGGATGCAGTCGGATGATGCATTCTGGACCCAGTCATACTCGTTCGTATTAGTCTATCTAATTCTTGGAGAGATGTTGTAGACCATTTTAGGACTCCGAAGCTGTATGATATGGCTGGTATAACCCACGTATTTATAGCTTTTATTTTCGATCCTGAGGATAGATATGTTGCAAGGATAATCTTCAATCTCTTCTTTAATGATTCCATGAGGCTATTCTTTACATCCTTCCTCGCAATTTTAACATGTTGTTCTATCCCAAGATACTTGTACATTTCTTCTTTTTGAAGATGCTTAATCCGCAGTTCATCATCAAACATACTTTCAGAAATAACTGGTTTTCCTTTTATCACATGAAGAACAGCGCATTTCTCAATACCAAGCGACATCTGTATTGAATCACTAAACTGGATTACTGTTTTTATCATAGACTGTAACTGAGATTTATTCTTTGCATAAAGCTTCAAATCGTCCATGTAAAAGCTATGGCTGATTACTGCAGTTGATTCATTAAATTTTATTTTGTATCCGTTTCCTTCTCGATTTAATAAAATCGATAAAGGAGCCATCGCAAGACAAAACCAGAGGGGGCTGAGGCAATCTCCCTGGTATATACCTCTCGAAATTGTAATGTACTCCAAAGGGTCGGACAGCTGATCATGTCCCATCCTCAATCTTGTTTTCCAGCTGCTCATGAGTTTCCTCAGAAGATCTTTAACATGTGGATGTATTTTATAGATATCCAGGACTTTTAACAGCCAGCTGTGAGGGACTGAGTCAAATGCCTTTCTGTAATCAATCCATGCTAATGACAGATTTCTTTTATTTATGGTCGTTTGGCCTGCAATGAACGAGTCGATGATGAGTAATTCTTTACATCCCTGGGCTCCTTTCCTACAACCAAGTTGCTCGAGTGGGATCAAATTATTGGATCGCAGATGAAATTCAATTTTGCTTGTGAGAATGGAAGTTAAAATCTTATAAACTCCGTTAACGCAGGTTATTGGTCGAAAGTCTTGCGGTTCCAATCGGTTTTCCTGTTTTTTAGGAATAAGTACTGTAATGCCCTGACAGAAATTTTTAGGAATATCTATCTGTCCTCTTATCATTTTTAGATAATTGGTCGCTAGTATTTCATGCAAACAGGTTAGATTTTTCAACCAGTAATTTTGAATTCTATCACTGCCTGGTGCTTTCCAATTTTTCATTTTCTTTGTTGCGATGACTACATCCTGCTTTGATATGTCAAATTCTGGCATTTCAGGTACATCCCGAAATTCATTATTTATTGATCTCAACCATTCGATTTCATCATTGTGATATGCACTGTCCTCCCACAGCTTTTTCCAATAATCAGTTATATTTTCAGTCAGTGAAACATTCACATATCCCTGTTTACCACTCTCCAAGTTCCGATAAAAATGCCTCTCATTATTTATGAACCTTTTGTTCTGCTGTTTACGAAGCATCGACTTTTTGTATCTTCTTATTCTGTTTGCATAAACTGCAAGTTTTTGCTTCAGCACATCAGCATGTAAAGCCAATTTTTCGGTAAGCTCAGATTCCAACACCATTCCTAATTGTAGTACAACTATTTCATCAATCTTTCTTTTTAATCTTGTACTTGCTCCATCCGGATTCTTGATATAACTTGTGATTGCCCCAATATTCGCTCTGAGCGAGCCTATTTTATTTTCTAATCTTTTCTGCCAGCGTGGTATGGTTGATTTGCATTTATCTTTCTTTGATTCTTGTTCTTCAAAACCAAGTTCAATAATAACGACCCTTGCTGCAACATACGCCCAGTGACAAACAGCTTCAACATCCATTTCTGGGTAATTACTAACAAGTTTACTTAAAGCTTCATTAACCTGTTTCATAGTTGTCCGTGTATTAAAGCTATAAGGGACTCTTAATAGGGATGGTCTTGCATCATGTGGCATTCCTTCATAAATCACATGCTGGGATAACAGTGATTGCATTAGTTTTCGAATCTTTTCATCTTCTTCTTCAGAAGGAGCAGCCTCTAGTGCCAATGATATTTCTAATTGTTGAGGTTCAGTCGGTTGCTCTTTATTTCCAGTAGGTACTAACCCTAATCGCTCAGATATTATTGCTTTAATATTTTCCATTTCCAGAGCAGAGAGAAATTTTCTAGATCGGATAACTCTAACTTGATCACTCAACCTTTGCGTACTCATAGTCATCTGTGGGTATGATTCCTGCCAATACTGTTGAATCCTGCTAAGGTATCCTGTCTTGTCTGTTTCTAATTTTGTTGCCAAAAGATATGCCTGGATGACAGCCTTGTTCATTTCTGGCGTCCATTTCATCCTTCGGGCACCTCTTGGTCTCGGTGGTCGGGTTCGTGCGGGAGGAGAAATAGTCTCGCCCAAGCCCGAACTCGAACTAGTGGCCGGTTCTTGCAGTCTTGTGGTCCGTTGCGGCAGGGTGACGCCACTCGCTCCGCCATCCCCTGAAGGAAGCTGTCGAAGATTTCCACCTGGTGCAGCTTCATTCCCAGGTTCGTCCGAGGCTATACGTCGATTTCTTAACTCCATTTTTAGTGGGTGGTTGCATTTTAGACCTTCTGCCAGGTCTTCCTAGGTAAGGTTGCCCTAGGGTATGTACTGAAAATGGCCTCTGTGTCAGTGTAAATGTTATTGTGTCCTGTAATGTGTGAGTTTGTGAACGGTATAATGTACTCAGGAGCCCGGGGGAACGTAAAACCCCAGCAACTGCGTTCATCAGCTGCCCTTGCGGGGGTTATATAATAATTATAATATAATAATTATTATTATTATTTAATTTTCGACACTTTCGAAAAAGGGTTTTTCCTGGAGAGGGGGAGCATCAACTCCAACCACTCAGGTCACTGTTTGTTTAGTCGTTTTTATTGTATGTTTAGAAAACTCCTTACAATCCTTGAGGTATTCAACAGCACAGCTTTCTGGGCTTCATTTATAACAGCCGTCGAGAGACCCAGCCGTTCAGTCGCTTCCACAGTGGACACTGGTATCAGACCATTGCTGGAGATCACAATAGCCCTCACAATCACTTTATCCAATCTGTACAGATCTTTTAATTCAGCTGCTAGAGCTTGATATTTTCGAATTTTTTCTGCACATACTGAATTAGTGTTTCCATCATTCGGCACAGCAATATCTATTATCTCTGCTGTCTTCATATTACCATCAATCAGCACGATATCAGGTCTGTTGTGGGTCACGGAATGGTCTGTTATAAACGACTGATTCCAATACAATCTTATCCCTAACCTCTGGACGATTTCTTTAGGACTGTACTTATAATATGGCATCAAGTCATTTAATAATTTTCTTTTTACTCCTATCGCCTGGTGATAGATTTTGGCAACATCATCATGCCTCTTGAGGTATTCTGTGCCAGCCAACGCACCGCATCCTCCAGTTATGTGCTGAATAGACTCGTATGTGCTGGCACAGAGCCTACACTTGTCTGATACGTTCTGTTGTTTCAAGACGTGTCGCCAGTAAGACCTAGTTGCTATGACCTGATCCTGGATTGCTATAAGAAATCCTTCTGTTTCGGGGAACAGACTTCCTCTAACTAGCCAGCTAGTAGACAAAGTTTTATCTATTTCAGTTTGCTGGAGCTGGTGATAAAATCTCCCATGTAATGCTTTCGATTTCCATTCTTCCAGTCGTTCGCTGTTGGTAATAATGTTGGACGCAACTTCTTGAGAGACTAATTGCAAGGCAGTGTGCCCCCGGTCAAGACTGCATATTATTTTATGCAATGGCACCTCGCTTTGTTTGAAGTACTGTCCTAGGGTCATTTCTTGCTTTCGGCACGCCTCTTCAATGTTTGTGAGACCCCTCCCACCTTCCTTTCTAGGCAGATAAAGCCTTGCGATGGATGCAGTCGGATGATGCATTCTGGACCCAGTCATACTCGTTCGTATTAGTCTATCTAATTCTTGGAGAGATGTTGTAGACCATTTTAGGACTCCGAAGCTGTATGATATGGCTGGTATAACCCACGTATTTATAGCTTTTATTTTCGATCCTGAGGATAGATATGTTGCAAGGATAATCTTCAATCTCTTCTTTAATGATTCCTATTATTATTATTATTATTATTATTATTATTATTATTATTATTATTATTATTATTATTATTATTATTATTATTATTATTATTATTATTATTATTATTATATTATTGTTATAAAATATAATATAAAAACCTAATATTGTATAACTAATTTCATGATGTAAAATTAATTTAATTAGTGTTGAAAGATTACATATTTTGTTTATGAACACATTTAAAAAAAAAAAAACCTTGTAATTTTTTTGTTTAGAAATAGCATAGTTCTGACATAATAATAGGATAATCTTATAATTCAGACCAATAGAATCATAGCTTAACGTCGTTAAGTGCGATAAACAGAGCAAAAGTTGCATGCTGTCCAAAATAAAGCTAGCGACCGGTCAAGTCATGAAAACCATATAGACCAGGAGTGAGTGTGGTTGAGTATGCGAAAATCGTGCACCTCGGTTTCTCTTCTGACTCTTGTCCAGAGAATCCTACTGACCAGGAAACTGGATATTTCCACCGAGGAATGTGGTAGGTTTAGGCTGGAGGACGGTGGGAATACCGCTTAGTGGTGCTGTTGGTTTAACCGTATAACTCCACCACCGATTATTGTAGAGACTCGAATTTGGTCTCAAAAAATTTTAAGAAATTTTTGTACTATCATATTTTCAAATATCAAGTAAGCGACGCGAGCGAACCGAGTGAAGCGTTCTAAAAGGTGTCCGCTAAGTGTCTACCTCTACTTATTTTATTAGATAGGACAAAATTGTTACGAATAACTAACTTTATTTTTTCATATAAATTTCTTAATTGACAACTTAGCGCAAATTTGCGCAACCACCACCAACTTTGTTTTTCCAAATTATAATTCCTGTTTTTATTTCATATAGAGAGTCGAATAGAGTATAGATAAGGCAGTTTTCATTTAATTAAACAATATCCTGTTATTCAATTGTTTTTTAAGTCAAATCATTTAACATACAGGACGGAATATTTGACACGTTTTCGTAGATGATTTTTTAATTAAAAATTAGGAAATACATTTGGAATATAAATTTAACAGCCACGAGACATCCAACCGGGTTCAAAAATGTCTGTAACTTTTTTAAAATAGATTTTGTGCAATAGGCAAGCAGTTTTTTTGTCGTACCGATCACTCCGCATGTATGTATATTAGGAGGGGAATAGATGTATCTTTTGATAGGTAATGTCGAGTAGATGTGCACAATATAAAAATAGTTCATATATTTTTCTGTTAAGGCAGGTAAATCTCTGTTTCTGACTTTTCACGATTATCTCTTGAACGAGTGGACTTCAGTTACTTTTCTTTTTGTTATGCAGGGCTTGGACCCGGTGTGCCTATGTACCAAATCGAGCACCCTGTGCGTTATAGCGGCTGCGCAATAGTCGAAAAACTATTTATTCCATTGGGTGTAGCGCCAAAACGGCTCAGAAGATTTTGATGAAACTTGCCTCAAGTACTTCTCCTAAAAGCTCTTTAACTATCCAGACACGCTCTACATACCGCAGAAAAGGTAGGGCAAAAGTTATGACGAAAATAATAAGAGTATACGAAACTTGAGAAGAGTACATTTTTCGCCAATTATACAATAATAATTTAAAATACAATAAAATTCTCTATAAAACAAAAAAAAGTCATCGAAATCGGACCATTATTAGATAAGATACAGGGTATTGAACACTGTAGCCATGTTTTCACTTCGCTACCGCTCCTGGGTTAGGAAAGTACTGTTAAACTGTTAAATTTACAAAAAGTACTGTTAAATTTACTGTCACCGTCGGATTGACGGAATACAGAAACACCATTCGATACATACCTTATCCTTTAATCGAATTCAAGCGAATCATTGTATAATAAATACTACGCATCAATAAAAAAAATAGTTCTAAATTTTTTAATTAAGTGTAATGTTTATAGAGTCAAAGTCACGACTGAGGTTTCTTAAAATTTATAAGTTTATTATTTTCTCATTCTTGTTACATCACTTCCTGTATGACAGAATAATTCTGAGATTTTTAGCCTACTAATGTATGTAAATAACTTATTCATGTATGATTTTGCCTTTTTTAAAAATTAATTTGGCTTTCTCAAAATGTTTTTATCTATGAATACATGAAATGGTTTAATTGTTATTAAATTATTGTTAGTATTACTGTATGTTACGTGAATATATAAAGTAGGAAACTATTAATTAACTATTCTGTTAATATTTTCGTTTGAAATTCTCACTCCATGAGTTAAAGACTCCACCTTTTTTTGTTTTTTATATTATTGGTGGTTAAAAGAAACTGACGGACAAACGAGTGACAGTTAATCTAAGTTTTGGTCAAATTTTCGACATACAGTTTTCAATAGTTCTACGCGTTTCAGTGTCCTTTGAGTCCAAAAAAACGTATTTTTGGTCATTGGTCTGTCCGTGTGTCTCTGTGCCACGAATATCTTTTAAACGGGTTCACTGAGTTTATTTTGAACTTCAATTCATTCGATTTTTTAATTTCAATTTACATCCAACACAATAGGAGAACAAAACGTTTTCTGTCCATTTCAATTATATTCATAAATCACAAAACTGATATAATATTCTACTTTTGGTCGAATTTCGTCCACTGAGCGATCCTTGCATTAATCAAAATTAGTTTTTTTTCATAGTGACATAACTTCAGCAGCGACTATAACTGAACGAATGATCGACCTGATATTATTTGGAAGTCCCGATTTGCAAGTTTGAAATATTCCTATAGTAAACTGAAATAATAAAAAATAGGAATAATTCATGTTGTTGTGATTTTTGAGTTGTTCAATAGAATTAAAATATTCTGGAAAATGAAAAAAAAAAAAACTAAATATCAGTTGAATGTTCAATCTCAAAAGTTTGAAATACTTCTACAAACGAAAATAAGAAATGATCTACTGACATTTGTCTTGTTTTTTCAAATAATGAATATAGTAGAAATAATATTATCCTCTTGAAGTGGTATATAAAACTCGCAACATCAAGCAAACCGAACTGAAAAATTATACAAAAAAAAATTCACTAAAGGCGCGCGGCTAACATATGCACCATTGTGTTTTCGTCGTTTTCACGGAATAATTAATAATATGAGTGACTAAAAATTTCAAATTCTATGAAAACATGAGGAAGGAGTTGATGAACAAATAGATCCAACCACTGGATGAGTATAATGAAAAAATCCCGATGTGGCGCACATTATACTCCAAGGGGCCTGCTGTTTCATAACTCAATAAATATATTACATACATACAAAATCATTACTGGGAATTCGTAATCATTGCAACATACAAACTCTTCGCGGAACGGGTAATGTTGGATTGCATATATTGGCATTTTACCACGTTGGCAAATTCCATAGTTTGTGTCCCTAAAAGGAAAATTAGCTTTTATTTAGAGTTAATATTCACTAACTCAAAAAATGCTAATATTGAACTTCTACAGTTCACCATTCAATATTTAATCTATATTTTATTAATAATAATAATAGCCTTTATTTCTGTCGACTTTGATATTTACAATATTTAAGGTATTAATGAATTATATAAGATTTTAAAATATATTTTAAAAGTATATTTTTGTTGATAGTGTTTTAAATTTTTTTGTTTTTAATATGATATGGATAATAGATCGAATAGGTGGACTTGAGAATGGATGGATGCCCAAAACTTAGTCCTGTCTATGAAAACAAAAGTATGAAGTCTAAAGGTTATATATATATATATATATATATATATATATATATATATATATATATATATAATCATTTCTTAAAATTAAATACGATAAAAATGAGCACGCGTGGATACAAAAATATTTAAATCAAAAAGATTATTTTTTTTCCATTTCGGCATTGCGTTTCGGAATTGCAAATCATCTCTTTAGAGCTTTCTATACACCATTCTTGTATTTAATTACTCCATCAAATATCCATTAGATCACCCATCTGTGTGTCTCTCTCTCACTCTCTCTCTCTCTCTCTCTCTCTCTCTATATATATATATATATATATATATATATATATATATATATATATATATATATATATATATATATATATATATATATAAGGGAAGGATAATAAACACGTGCCACAAAAAACGTATTGTGACTTATGTTTGTCAGCTGATTTGGCACACATGAGATAAATTGTTTTTAAAAATGAATTTTACATTTTATTATCAGCTTTTAATATCGCATATTTTTCCTTTGTCACTAGTCCTAAACTTTATAATATTATGAGATTAATTTATATTATAATTTTTAAAAATGGTTAAAACAGAATTTTTCCTTTTATCCATATTTTTCTCAGTAATTATTATTATTTTTACATCCTTGTACGCAGTAAAGGAAGTATTGTAATCGCGAAAATTTTCGGTTTTCAGTTTTCAACGGAAGTGGTACTCTACTTGAAGGTCATTACTGATTTTCATCAAAAATTATATTAAAATATTATGTAAAACTTCTCCAATTCGGTATTTAAGACTCACATATTAATATAAACGACATAATAAATTTTGGTAAATTTTGGCAAACCGGATGTTGTACTGTACTTGAAGGTCATATTAGACTTTCATCAAAAAGTATGTTAAAATATAATGTAAAACATCTCAAATTTGGTAAATTAGACTCTTACATCAATATAAGCAATTTAATAGATTTTGGCTGAAATTGAAGGTCCGAAAGGGGTACCTTACTTGAAGGTCATAAGGAACTTATATCAAAAGGTTTATTGAAATTTATTACAGAGATCATATGTTTCGGTGATAAAGGTTATAAACGCAATTTTTTTTTCCACTCTAATAAAATAATTTTGTTACTTGTTTTAAGTGTTAAAATTGGTTGTAAAATATTGGTAAAATATTAATATGAACAAGTCTGCAGCAGAAGAATAAGATATAAGTTAAGTGGTTTTTTTCCGCTTAAAATGTGAAACTGTCTATTTCCAATGCTTTATCTAGTGATATTGGCAGTTTCAATGTTGTCACGGAACACGAAGAAATCTATAGGAAATTTCAGTTATCATGAGACCTCCAAAAACAAGAGTATGACTCTGTGCGTGTGTCAATAGATGGCTGTCGCGACGCCGAGTATCGTTTTTGAGATACTTCAATCTTCCGAAACTAGTAACCAAATTCAGGATTACTTTTTGAGCCAGCGATTTATAGTTTAACGCACAAGGAAGTCATGTGTTGTCCACATCAGATATTTATTTCAAGGTTTACACTTTTAAAAGGTTTTGTATAGTCACATAATATGGTAAGTTATGTAAAGAAGCATATATATTCTTTTTGTTGTATATAGTAAAATAAACATATAAGACCCTGTATCTTATAAAGAATACATACTGTCTCATATTGGACAATCCTTTCGTAAAATTACTTTTTTAGAAAATTTATAAAAATACTGTCAACATTTTGGCGATGCCATTCTTGAAAAAGTTTCATTACGATCGCAAAGATTCTTATTCATGGAGTTAAAAAAAATTATTTGGTAAATGTTATACTGGAGTTCCCCAGCACGATTTTACAAAAAAAAATGTATCTCATAATAGGGAACTTAATTTTATATGTGTATATATATATATATATATATATATATATATATATATATATATCGTAGTTTTACGTTGTAAATTCGGATTCGAAATTTTTCAATTTCATATTAATTTATTCTTAACTCGAACAGAGACTAATTATCATTTTGATAACAGCCTCAATTAATTAAAGAATATAATTAAGCAAATAATCGGTAACAAGAAAAAAGAATATAATAAGGAGTGGAAAATTCTCAAGTTCCTTCACTGCGGTAATTTATAAGCCATTAGTAAATAAATTGGAATCGGCATTAGCTGGGATCATTAGCACTCCCTTCAGCTCTTTGCTCTTCCAATAAAACACCCTAAAACGATGAGCCCGTATTTCAGCTGAATAATTTTAGTTGAAAATAATTTTAGCAAAAATATAAATAAATAATATTAGTACCAATGATTTTATTCATCAAAAGAAATATTTTCGAATCTCTAAAAAATCATCTTTCAACTAAGAATATTTTTCAGATTTTAAATAGATCGATTAGGATTTAAGATAGTGCAGGGATAATTAATGTTTTAAAACAGCTTAAAAAATTATTTATGTACATATATATGTAAAATAAATATATATAAAAAATATATGAAAAACCTAATGTTTTTACAAATATATTTTTAATAGTTTAAACGAAGGGTACTCTCATTTCACGTTTTTAGTCATGTTATCCGAAGGGGAGAAGGAGGGGAGTACATTTTAAATTCGTTTGAAAACCAATAGAACGGGGGTTCCCAAACCGTGGTACGCAAGAATATTCCAGGTGGAACTCGAACGAACACACAAAATTAATGAATAAAATCATCTTTTTAACACGTTCAATGAAAGATAACATTTTTTTTAACTTTGTTATAGAATGTGTCAATTATAGGATGAATAAACACGATCTACAATTAATAACAATGATTGAGGATGGTTGCCATTTTAAAGGCGAAAGTACTCAGCGTTGAAGGGGAATTAAGTATAAAGTTGTACTCCATCAAGCCTAACGTTGATGCTCTGATGTTAAATAAACCTGCAAGATGTTTTAAACTGAAAATATTTTCCGAATTTCTTATTTGTGGCAGATACACATTCATCAGCAGAACTTTCATTTTTTTTTTAGGCCGTGGTGGCCGAGAATGTTAAGGCTTCACCTCGAGTCTGCTGCGGCGCCGACATTTATTTCGTGGCGGACCCAGAGAATGAATCTCGATCTTCCCGCTGTGGTTAGAATAGGTTGGTAACCTGAAGGAATAGGTTTTTGCCTAAATATAATAAGTAAATATAATATATAAATGTAATGTACAAATATATAATATGTATTGTATTTTTAATCATAATTAAGGTGTGAATAATGGAGCAGCTAAGCCTTTCTGTTTAGGGGAACTTAACAAGACGCTGGGGCAATAAAAAAACAACAAAGCTGATGGAATTGGCCTTATCCCATATCAGTTTTTTAAATATGCTCCTAAGAAATTCTACAACATACTTTTAGAGACCTATAATAATTTTTTAGCATTGGTAGGGCTCATATTAGTTTTAATCAATAAATTATATTTCTACTGATTTTTTTTTGTTGCCTAAATCGGAGAAGGAAAGGACGTTAAACACAAACAAAATTTAGAAAATCTGCAGAATTTTTGGAGTTGTTATGCGATATAAATTTCACGTTTGATTTTGATTTTAAAACTTCATCTTCTATTTCTTATTTTCTTAAGCATATTTACTGCAATGTATATTGTTTTGTTAGTTTAGCAAACTTTTGTAAATCAGTTTATATTTATATCATATTTTAATTAAGACGAATCTTCAATACTAATATCATAAGATGAGGTAGTGGTAAGCACAGCAATCTGAAAAGAGGAAGTGGTACGCAGAGGCGTAAAATCTGGGAACCCCTCCCCTAGAACATGATTTGATTTTACAGGTTTCGATGATATCTGATATATATATATATATATATATATATATATATATATATATATATATATATATATATATATATATATATTACTTCAATGTTATCATTATATAACTACCTATATCGGGTTGTAGATCATAAATAGTTTTCAACTACTTTCTTAAGCTGTTTTTATTGTAGCGTAAAGGACGTTTCGATCCACAATTCTGTATTTTTCCAGTGCTGATGCGAAAAAGCCTTTGCATATAGCTGGGGAACGAAATGTCCTTCGTACTACAATAAAAAAAGCTCAAGAAAGTAGTTGAAAGCTGTGTGTGTGACCTAGAACACGATTTAAAGTGTCAAATCTTTAATATAATAACAGAAGGTCCACATATATATATATATATATATATATATATATATATATATATATATATATAATATAAAAATCCTAAGAAGTATCCACAGACCAAGAAAAGTAAGAGAAGAATACTAGCCTAAAAAAATTAGAGAACTGTATGAGGAAACTGAATACTTGGAAACAGCAATGAGGAAAAGGAGACAAACATTTTTCGGGCAGATGAAAAGAATGAAGGAAAACAGGTTTTACAAACAAACAAGGTTATAGGACTAAGAAACATCAGAGGATACACCAATTAGATGAAAGAGGAACAAGAACAAGACTTGGTATTACAGAAAAATAATACCAGGACAGAGAAAAATTCAGAAAATACATTAATGTCATTCTAGTGGAAAAGAAGAGGAGAGAAGGGAAAAAATGGACAGACGAACGAAAGAGAGAGATGACTGAGAAAATGAAGAGAATTTGGGCTAGTCGAGAAATGATATATATATGAGAAATGATGGCCATTAACGCGAAATAATAATAATATAATAGTTAATATAATAGACAATATAAATATATATAAACATACATAAATATACAATATATATATTTATATTGGCTATTATGTTAACTATTATATTATTTACCGATAATGGCCATCTAAGGACCGCGCGTATATCATTTCTCGGCTTTCTTACAATATATATATATATATATATATATATATATATATATATATATATATATATATATATACATTATATATATTGGGTTCCGCCCCCTTTATATTTGGACACTTCTAGCGGCTCCTTTCGGATCAAATGAGCTGAATTTCGGTAAGTATAGTTGTTCTCTAGGCAGAATGATTCCTTAGAAGTAATATATCATACCAGTAAAACACGAGGGTAGAAATTTCGACATATTTAAATATTCTTAATGTTTCGCGCAGCTCAACAGCCCCTCCAGATTGAATTATGGGTTGAAATTTTGTATGAGAATTGAGTTAGTGTTAGAGGAGTGCCTTTTGTGGGTCTTAACTTTATACTCCCACCCCTGCCACTTTGATATTTTTTATTCTAATTGCTATTAAAGATAATTTAAAATACGAACATAGTGATGGAGCTCTGCTGCTTACGTTTTTTTTTTTTTTTAATTAAAACTGTCTTCATGTAATTATTGACACTATGCATATTATTATTGGAAATATATCTTTTTTATCGATAACTTTAAATAACGCCATTCCTAATGAATAATTGCCCATATATTTTTTAAAAGCGATTTACGATTATTGAAACCACAATCGATATGTTATATGCCACGCTGACTCAGTAGCCAATGTACGTTGTGGGGACAAATTGCCTGTCAATTCTGTCAATTCTCGCTTCGCGCTCTTTGACAGCCAATTATAACTTTTTCAATCTTTTCCCTGCTAAGTTAGTTTCATTTTTCTTTGCCAAGGACGTCTTCAATTTTTATCACCTGTTTTAGAAACGTGACCATATATTCCTTCAGTTCAGAGTACAAATTTTTTCTTATGGAGAAAGACATTAAAATGTCCAACAAATTGAAAATTTTTAAACTGTCATAGATAATTCCCGATCTAGGAATAATGCATCTTTTTTTTCTTTTATTTTTTTAACATTTAGAATATAAAATTGTTTTTTGGGCAAATAGCCGCTATTCATCAAAATGTCTTTTTAACGGCTATGGGGTGTTCTGAAAACGGAGAAACTTTTAAATTACATCAATATCTCACCAGTCCAAAATTATCCTCTCATTAGCCAGCGGCGGAAAAGTAAAAGTTGGACGTCAAAACCATTTCCCAACGGCCTTTATCCTTCAACTTTTCCCACCATGCGCTCGTAATAAAGAATTTTTTTTAATGGTGCTGTTTTCAAACTTACATCCATTAAATTAGACTTCTTTGAAATTATCTTAGTCCGTTAGCCTGAAAACAACCAACTTGAAATTGAACATTTACAAAAATGCTAAATTTTTCACGTCAAATTTACTTTCCGGCTGTGGAATAAATATCTATAGATTGGTGGAAACAAAATGAGATATCTAGAACATCCATTATTCAATCAGTAGCGAATGTGGAGAAAATGCAAAATATCGTTTCCAGAGGATTATTTTACTCATTTTGATTCATATTTTACAATCTTCAGAATAATACTAACACTTAAATATTAGAAAACTCTCAACGGGAAACGTAAATCATTAAGAATTTTGAAGGACAACTTCAAGCTTACCGCAAAAGTAAAAAAAAAAAAAAAAACACAGACCTATTGGTGGATAAACACCGATACAGCTTTATGGCAGAAGTTGAAAGATCCTACTTAAAATTTACCTTAGCGAACTTTCTTGTCTGATTTGTGAAACATCAGCGTTTAGAATTCATGGGCAGCTCTTATCTTCGACAATAAATCACTTACCTCACATTATCATACAATTTTAAATGACTATTGAGAAACATGAATCAATAACGTAGAATAAACTTGTTAAATTATATTCGTCTGAAACGTGAATTCGCACGATGCCTTGGTACTTTGGGGGTTCGCATAAGTTCATAAAATACTGAATTACTTATATTATTATAATTCCAGGAAAACAAACTCTACTAAACTTCATTTCTTTAGTTTTTGTTTATTAAATTACATTAGGTAAAGTTTAGGCCCATTTTTCCAAAATTCAAGCCTGTCATCTATTGACAAAAATATTGCACATTAATTTTATCTCTTTTACAAATATCCAAAAATCCAAACAAATATTATTTAATAAAATTGTATCACAAAACATAAATGGTATAAACATACGGATTATAAAAAAAAAAATGCTAATAATAAAATAATTTATATATGGCCAAATTAACAATTTGAACGACACAATATTTAAATGTATTATCTTCATTATCAGGTATTATATCATATTCCTATTACATCATATATCATATAAGGGAGCGGAATAGCTCAGTGTCAAGACATTGTGTTAACAAGCTCCCGGTCACGGATTCGAGACCGGCTGTGACAGATAATTATTTATTCTGTAATCAGCCGTGGATCGATCCTGTGGGTTCGGGGGACCCTCCTGGGGATCACCAAGCCTCTATAAAGTGGGAACCCTTAATTGGGAGAAATCCTGGAGGTTAAGCGTGATCTCGGCCAAATCACCTGCTTGCACAATCGTTGACTTAGAAACAGTACAGTCCCTTACCAAGTACTGAACCCAATACCCTTCATGGGTTGTAGAGGTATAGGCTTTTTTTATTTTTTTATATCATATCCCATACAGCCGTTAATTAAAAACCAATTTTCATTACAACTATTTAATTTTCGTATAAGAAGTTCTTGTCATTCAATTTGGTGCAAAAAGTTAATTATTTTTCAATTTAATTACTTACTATTAATAAGGTCCGACCAAATATTTTTAAAATTATACCAATATATAATTACTTAATTTAATTACATTTAAAAATGCACTGTGTCAAATGCTGTTTTGCTCATTAGGATTTTTCTGATCCATACTACGTTTTTAAGTTACTTACCATATCCAACATTATTCGTTAGCCATTAAGTTGTGAATGAGTTTCCACGAAACTTTTTTTGGCATGATCCCGTTGAGATACCATAATAAAATTTGGTATCCGCATTCTTATATTAACATTAAATCTATATATTTAAAAAAAAAAAAAGTACCGAAGAAGTTTTTTAAACTCAAACTAGAAATTATAATTTAAAAAAAAAAATATATATATATATATATATATATATATATATATATATATACACATATATATATATATATAGATAGATAGATAGATAAAATAACTTTATTCTGGGACTAGGTCCCTTAAGAATAACAAGAAGGAGCCAATAAAACAGTAACATTATCTGGCCATAAGACTATAGAATATAGAACAATTAATTTTTACAATATCTTCTGTAAAATAAATAAGCAAATAAATAGGTTTTTTTTATCGAAAAAATATAATTGATTTGAGCAAAACAAAAAAAAAGAGAAAAAAGTAAAAAAAAACAAACAGAGAAAATGAAAAATACAAAAATAATGAATTGATTAGCAAAGTTTGTACATTAAAATCCATTATCCACTTCTGATCCAGATGTTAATCCTAAACTGAAATTTCGCAATTAGAGAGCATCATTTTGGAGAGAAAGAAGGTGTTGGAAAAGGAGGGATTTGAATGAGGATAGAGAAGAAGCATATAGACATAATAACAAAGACCTGTACGAAGGCATTGAAGACCTAGAGAATGAGGAAAATGAGATTGAAATTTTACGGCCACATGAAGAGGATAGACAAGGACAGATTGAACAAGCAGATCTTTGACATGGAGATAAAACTTAAAAACATCAAAGGATACCCCGAGCAGATAAAGGAAGAAATAGAGATCAGAGAAGAGTACTACCAGGACAGAGAGAAATTTAGAAGGATGATAGATGGAAAGGAGGTCCTTGCGGTGGGGAGGAGGAGAAGAGGGGAAGGAAGGTGGACAGAGGAGCGTAGAATGGCAATGGGGGAAAAGATGAGGAAGGTGTGGGATGAAAGAAAAATGAAAGCCATGAAATGATATACGCGTGGTCCTTAGCTGGCCTTTGTCGCGATAAATAAATAATAAATAATATGTATGTGTGTATATATATATATATATATATATATATATATATATATATATATATATATTTATTTTGCTTGTTTAATGGGTTGAATTAAAAAAATATGTTTAATGTTAATTTAAGAATGCACATACCATATTTTATTATGGTAACTCAAAAGGATTTTGTAAGAAAATTTTTTTTTGTGGAAGCCTATTCACTTATTAAAGGCCAACAAATAATGTCGGATATAGTATATAACAAAAGACGCAGTTCGTATAATGTCTTTTAGCAAAGTAAATTTAATTGTTTCAACAATAACCTGTACGGCGTATCTCCATTTCAGTTTAAAAAAAAAACTTTGCATAAAAAATAAAAGATTTTCATAACATGTACATGTAAAATTTATATTAAAAAATTTTTTTCGCTTTTGTGTTTCAAAACAATATATTTTTTTGGAATTTTTTAAACATTTTAAGATTGGTTTTGTAAATTCAAGGTAAATATAAAATTAAATGAGTGGTTATTATATCAAGAATAATACTATGTTGAGCTTTCTGGGACAAATAGTTCCGGAGCTATGAGTCCCGGATTTGGAAGCATCCTGAATTCAATGTCGAGTCTGTCTGGGGGTGCCTTTAAACTTATGTTATAATTAACTGAATTGAATGTTCGAATGAATATCAATTGTTGAGTGAAGGACTTAGAGAAAGTGCACCTCAATGTTTTATTTAAGTATTTCCGTTTAACTTGGAAGCGTTGTGTTGTGGTTGAGGGGCCCGATGGTGGCTGAGGGGCCTGATGGTGGCCGAGGGGCCTGATGGTGGTTGGCCGACCATCCTACCGCTTCTTAGGCACTAACTACTTTGTCTTGAATAATTGCTTTCTATACCTCAGCCAGGCACTTAGGAAGGGTCATTCAATGTTCCATGTTGTTTGTGGTTCACTCAATATCTCATCTGTTTCAATAAATACCACGGTGATCAATTCCAAGTCTACAATTAAGGCTGCACCAGTGAGGTGATAAATAATATAATTAAGATAAAATAAGGAGAAATAAAACAAAATCATTGCATTTCAGTGCATTGAGAGTAAAATTTTAGATCATCCACATTGTATGATTGTTTAAAATGAAGAGAAAAAAAATTGGTTTGATTCATAATTTCCGAAATTTCGATCATAAATAATAATAAATTCAAATCACTTAGATGATTAAGATCCCATCACCAAACTTAAAATTTTCCATGTATTATTCAATATTTACTAAACAAAATAATACACTATCAACCATTTAATAATTCTTACATTCATTGCTCATTCACCAATCTTTAACCCATATACAATATTTGATTTAAAAACAAGTTAATATTGTGCATCTTGCTGTTATATAAAATATATTTTCTCCATTTCGTTTATTATTTTCAATAACAAATCAATATAATCGACCAATATAAAACAATTTTAAGCCCTCCTCTAAATTTGACATGAATGACTATTTATTTATTGAGAAATATTACATTCTGTCTCAGCAGGGACAATGGTAATAGTGATAAAATAAATCATCCATACAATATTTACAAAAAATGAAATAATAAAAAAAAAAAATAAACCTTATACAAGAAATAATAAATAAACTTATAAAAAATAAAATAAATGTAAAATCTTAAATACAGGCACACTATTTACAATCATCCTGGGACTCCCCGAGTCAGGCTTATCCCCTTACTTATGGATGGAAAAGCATGATTCCAGGATATCCCAGCGCTACTCACATAGTCGCGTCACTGGCATTGAAAGCCAATGGAGACTGGGCGAGAGCGCTATTCCTCTAAATTTGTGGTTCACGTTTCAAGATAACTAGAATCCTAAAATCTAATACTAGAAAATCCATTCGTCGCCGTCCGCGGCTTTTCCCAAAACTATTCTGCCAATTTTTTTGGGGGGGATTTTTTTAATTGACACAAAGGTCACAGATAATTCCAGAAATATCCTCGAAACTCCAGATTACCATACGGAATTACATTTCAAAATAGTGGCAGATTAAAGGCTTCATACGCCAATATCTCTGAAATTTATAAAGATGGAAGAAAAATATAAAGTGTTTTTAATTTTAATTTTAATTTTGTTTATTTCGAATACATTACATTACAAAATTTGTTTTTATTATATGTTTCAAGCTATGAGCGTATAAAGTGTTTTGAAATCATGTTTTGAAAACATTTTAAGCGGCAATAGGAACCTCCATCTTCGACGGCAACTCATCTAACACTAGCAAGGTGGGGTCGAAATATTATAGCGCAAGCATCAATAAAAACATATAATATATTTAATATATTGTCATTTGCCTTCCTTACGAGTCTCATCCGCTCCTAAATTTCAATTTGTTATGAGTACATTAGATCCTTAAATATAAGGGAATATGACAGGACATTTTTTATAAATTACTTTTTTAATTTAAAACATGCAAGAACTAAAAAAAAAAAAAAAAAAAAACGTCCATACTTCATCCATATTTCCTCTGTCTAAGTAAAATGAAAAATTTAATTTTAAACACGCAATAATTTAAAAAATAGGAATTCAGAGACTTCAATTATTAGAAATTGTTTTTTTTTTCTCTTGGAATCGATTATCAAATATATTCATTTCACAGTCTCCTCATATTATAACCTTGTCTTATTTTCACTGGTCTAGCTCCTTCCGAGAAAAAGTTATTACAAAGACGTGCCTGTGCTACAAATATTTAATTTGCCATTACTTAAACTCGATCTAGAGCCAATATTTGACAACGACAATCAGATGCTGAATAAATATTCATAACGTTGAAAGATTGTCAATGGCCATCTTTAATTCATAGGTCCTCGCAGAGATATTTCATTTAGCAATATTAGGAGGCCATTGAAAGCCTTATATCGTAGGGCAATAAATCTACTATAAGTGCGCTGGAGCTACGGGCGAGGTATTGTCTGCAAGAGCCCTTACTCAACCCTGCGCTTTTAGAAACCGATATGTCCAAATATTAATTAGTAGTCGATAACAAAAACGAAAATTAACAAGATATAACAGTGCTGTATAACAAGCAAAAAATGTAAAATATCAGACAATTACAACGATAGTAGTAAATTGAGAGAGAAACTATTTATTTATTGAATAATATTATATTCTGTCCCGGCAGGGACAATGGTAATAGTGATCCAAGAAATCATTCATATCATATTTACAAAAAATTAAAAAAAAAAAAATTAAAAAAATGAAATAAAAAAATAAAGTTATTATAAGAAATAATAAATAAATATAGAAATAATAAATAAACTTAATATGAAATAAACTTGGTAGTAAATAAAAAACTGAGTAGGGAATATTTTATAATCATAGCTATCGATTGGCTAAAAATTTCGTTATTAATTCTTCGCCGCTATTTTTCTCAACTGTAAGTAGCAACGAAGATTCGGCCAAGTAACTTTCTTTAAAAATAAATAATTTTCTTTTATTTTACGTTTCACAATCATAAGCATACGGTGAATCACGTATAAACCAATATTCCGTGCAAAAATATTGTTATTATCTGACGAAAACTTTGATAGAATTTTTTCGAATCCTTTTGACAATAAAAAAATAAGAGTCTGCCAGTATTATCATGCTACATGAAAAAATGGGGGCCATAAAAACTCGTAATTTAAGAACTATTTTTGGTTTTTAACCAATAGTTTCTAAACAGTGCATTATATCAAAAAAAGTTACGGTATATTAAATTAAAGAGCATCAAATTCTTCGTCTAATGTACCATAGCTTTTTATGATAGAATGCACCTTTAAGGAATAGAAAAGTAAAGTTCTAAAAATTCGAGATTTTTGGCCACCATTTTGAAACCAGCTCACTCCTAATTTCGTAAAAAGACGTTTTTTATCATCTGGAGGACCTGTAGTTTTAAGTCTGTTTGAAATAAATCATATCTAATGCGAAACCACTGACATATTAAAATTTTGTGGACATTTTTGCAGATTTTCACGGCCCCATATCTCAGTAGCTATTCCGAATATTAAAAATATATTATTTACAAACTTTAATTAACAGGAAATGTAACGTTCTTCAGAATCGGTTAAACGTTTACATTAAATGCACTAGAAACGAGTTGTTTTGAAAAACTGAATAGAAGTTTCTTCTTTGGGGTTTTTCAAGATGGCGAAAAACGCAGAAAAAGGAGGAGATCGAAAACTTGGATTTTGTACGAGTGGGCAATATGTACAACATACCTGAAAATTAAAATTACTCCATTTTTTGCAAACCAAATTGGCCTTAAATGCCAATTGGTGTAGATCGGGCAATTTTGAGAGCTGTACTTGACAGAATTTAAATATTTAGTGATCAGTGGACGCAGAATTTTATTCTCTACAACTTTTATTTTATTTGTTTTTCCGAATTTATTTTCAAGCTGCAGGCTCATATATAGTACTCGGTCTCCGCCGTTTAAAAAAAAAAAATCGTAGTTTGCTACCGTGGTTTTCGACCCCACTAGTCAACCAAACAATTATGTTGTGGTACTCATTTGACGCAGAATTTGATGTTTTTTTAATTTAATATGCCATAACTTTTTCGATAGAATGCAATTGAAATTGTAAATGAATAACAAAAAATAATCCTAAAATGTCAATTTTTTTTTGGCTCCATTTTTTTCAGGTAGCATGGTCCGTTTGCTATGGTCCGTTTTGTTTGCACGTGCTCACGGCCAAGTATAAAACCGCTTTCATTTGTCATGATATTAGTAGAATTAAAACGATTTTCACACACTGATTAAATTCATTATTCCTAGAAATAATAATATTAATATATTCAGAATTCACAATACAATTAAATTTTATAAACTGAAAATGGATCCTGCCATGTCTGATAATTAGGGTTTGAAATTATCCTGATGGCACTATGCCCCCCTAATGAAATGGAGATTATATTATATTTAATGTGAACAATAGAATATCATCAACTCGCCTTTTCCATACCAATTAATGCTTGGGAATCCAATTAATAAAACGGTAATTAAGAATTATATTGGTAAATATTGGAAAATGTTCGGTAGATTACTTCTGAGATACCGTTAGAAATAGGCGTTTATTACCTGATTGTTTTAGGCCATTAAATAAAAAAACATACAATCTTTAAATATTAACAAAATAAAAAATGAAGTAATAATAATTAAAAAAGATCTATTACTGCATATTTATAAATTGAGATTAAAATTAAAGAAACTCTATATATGATTCTTATGGAATTGGATGGACAGAAAGGGATTGAATAAGCGGGATTTACAGATGAGAGGAGTACTGGAGCGACGGATGGAAGAAGGAATGGAATTCCAAAAGGATAAGGATCGGATAAGAAAAGCACTGGTGGGACTCTGTGTATAAATCTGAAGGCCGAAAACGGGTAAGGCGAGATTGGACAAAGGATTTAAATTGAAGTAGGTCGAAAATGGATGACGGGATTGAATAACTTGGTATAGAAAGGATGTCAGGAAGTACTAACGACGGTAAGTACGATAAAGCCACACCAACTCTTCGGGAGACAGAGGCGTCCTTCGGGATCTAGACGAGAAATCGTAGGAATCAATTTATCAAACGTTTATATTTTTGCCTCAAGCTCCCCATGGTCCCCTAGGAGACGCATCCTTATACCGTTCAACAGTAGTCAAAGTGTGGAATTATTTAGGAGGCAACTAGGAGTTTACAGGTTTCAAATGGGAATAGGTGACAATGGTAATTTATTCGCTTTAAGGTGGAAAAGATATGAAAGGAGATAGAACTTTATGGGATTTTTATTTAGGAACAGGGTTGGGATATGATAAACAGTTTTAAGGACGTGATTGGGACGTATTACAAATGTTTTTGTCTACTTTGGCTTCAACTCCAGCTTGTTAGCTACAGACCAGTTGCTTTTTCGATTCAAGTCCTCCTGTGACTGGTAATAAGTCGGAAGGCGGAAAGGACAGTTGTTTCGTATTGTCTGGGGTACATAGCGATGCAGTAGGTTGTTTTCATAATTATGAAATATACTTTCAATAATAATATTTTTTCTAACTGTTCTAAATAAAGAATAAGTTTAACAACTTGCCATTCCTTTTTGATGCGGTGGTAATTCACCGATATCAAAGGCGTTTGCTCGCCGGGCCACCGCGTGCCATCCCCTCTTCCATCATTCTTCTTATGACTTTTGTTCTGTTCGCAGCTCTTACAAGATTATCTTATATCATCCGCTTTTATTTACCAAAAGTGTTGAAGCCATATTATACGGACTTAATTTCACTTTGAATTCATATTCTGGTTATATCTGTTTCTTATAACTTTCAAGTTCTTTCATGTACCCAGTTATTTTTAAGAAAAAAACCTTCAAATCTGTTAAGTTCACATTTCCTTTCTACATCCACGTTGATTTTTCTTTATTTCGATTCCTAGTATCCAACCTGTGGACTTATTTATGCTATTCAATGTTTTCTCATTTCGTAAGTTATTAATATTTGTTTTATATTCTATATTTATGTTCTTGTCTCTTTACATCTTTTTAATCGCTTTGTTTAATTATTTTATATATCAGTTGTTGTTCATTATAAATCTATATTATTTTAATTTTATATGAAATCCTCAAAGAATAATGTAGCATCATGCGAAACAGTACAGGTTTGTCAGCGTTATTTTCCAATGGGTAATGAATTCAAATACCTTGGAGTGGTAGTGAGAGACCAAAACAAAATGAAGGTCGAAATAAAAACCAGAATTACAGCCGGCAACAAGTGTTTTATGCACTAGCAAAAACACTAAAATCAAGGGAACTGTCATGGGACGCGAAGGTAATAGTTTATAAAACTATTTTAAGACCAGTGGTTACCTACAGGAGTGAAACATGGGTTTTGACGAAGGAAAACGAGAAGTTTCTGACAAGCTGGGAAAGGAAGGTCCTGAGAAAAATATAAGGTCCCAAGAGGATAAATGATCAGTGGCGAATAAGGAAAAACTTTGAGTTATATGAGCTCTACAATAATGAAGACACAGCGGTCACTATTAATAGGTACCGTCTCAAATGGCTAGGCCATGTAGAGGGAATGGAGGAAGGTAGGTTGGGGAACCAAAGAGATTACTATACGAACGCCCAGGAGGGGCGCGCCTATGGGGAAGACCCCGGCTGCGGTGGGTCGACGACGTCGAAGACGACCTTAGCCGTATAGGTATAAGAAGATGGAGAAGAATGGCTGCCGATACGGAAGCCTGGCGAAAGTTTGTTTCTGATGCCCAGGTTCTTTAAGGGCTGTTGTGCAAATTAATAATAATAATTATTATTATTTCAATTTAACTACACTAATTATTAAAGATAAAATGCGCAACATGGGTTCCCCCACTGTAAATTAATATAACTACGCCAATGCTAAATATTCCACATCAGGTATATTTTCAAAACATCAGCATAAATACGGTATTGGGGAGTGATCGATAAGAGGGGATGATCATTAATACAGATAGGAAACAGGATGGGATACAGAGCCGAATCCTGAGGGACACCACAGAAGAAGAGCAGTGTTTATTTAGAGTATTTAATATTGATAAAAATTCATTTGTACTTACTAGACTGTGAGAACTCCTACTGACCTGAAAACAAAATTATATTATCAAAATGATGTGTCAATTGTATACTTAATAAATTTAAGATAAGGTAAATTGATAATATTAATAGCTAATAAGTTCCATAGTCCATCATGGCTCTCAAGTTCGATACAAACTTGTTTATAATTGTTTAATGGACTTTGCTAACAACAACGACGGCTAGCGGGACACCCAGGGGTCAATGTGTTGATAAATAATTCATTATGCAATGTATCTATCTTTAGCAAGTAGACGATGGTTGGGGGCGGCCAAATTAAAATAAATTAATTAAGAGTACGAAGTAGAAGATACTGAAGAAAAAAATTTCTAATATTATTAACTAATTAAGAAGAGAAAATAATCAAAAAAGAGACAACAATTATTGTTATGATATAATTGGAAGGTTCCAAAAGCCTGAAGTCTCTCAAATACCAGTAACATTCTAAAAAAAAACTCACCAATAGAGACTAAATATCATTCCAAGTCTTGTATATTTAGAAGATTATTGGTACTAGTACCGGTATTGGTGGGGCCAGCAAGTGGGCCTTAGGGTCTTTTTTGCCAACTCCTGACGTACAGCTTTTTTGGCCGCTATCCCAAACTAATCAGACTGAGAGTGGTAAGATTTATTTAATTTAAATATTAACTGACCCAGGTGGAAATAGAACCCACACCGATCCGGCCCTCTCAGGCCCTCACTCCTCTTCCTGGGACTCCTCCTCAATTGGTTGTTCAGTTTAATAACATTTCCCGGAAGGAATTCTAGGATCATTCTCAAATAACTGTCGCTTTCAAAATCTGAAAAAATAAAGGGCATGTAAACTAGCCTTGGGCTCTATATCAGTGTTAAAACAGTGTCAAAGAGTGTAAAATCTGACATGGTTTTCGAATTTTACAATTTTTCAATTTTTTAGGTACTTAAAAAAAACCTATGTCACGAGATTTGAGCACTAAAAATGTTTCCTTGATTTTTCCTTCACTTTGTGAATCATCAAATCATTTTATGAAAATTTTCAAAATGTAACTCTCGTGAACTATTTACAAGAATTTTTCTATTTAATTTTTATTTTTAAACCTTTTTAATCATTAAATAGATCAAAATGTGCTTTGAGACATACTGAATGCTGCTTGATTGGTTGATAAAAACTGAAAATTGCCGACCTTTTAGAAATTTTAGGACAGCCAATTACAGTTTATTTGAGAATGAACCCTTAATTCATATCCTCTGCCTCTAATTTACAAAAAGTGACTGGTAATTGGTATGAGATTTTGACTTTAAATTCAGTTTAGGATCTATATTTCATACATTGAATGTTTCCTAAAAAATATGATCAAGTATAAAAGCGAGGTTGAACTTGACTAATGAAGAGAAAGCAGAGTGAAAATTAGAAAAGACATCGAAAAAAAAATTACGAAATTGCAACAAATACGTCGCCAATATTCTTATTTCCTTCAATTTTCTTTTGTTCAACAGTTTGGAGAAATTAAGAAATTTTGAATATTATCATTTTATTTTAGGATTAATCAGAGATTAGAAGCAAGGCTTGACCCGAATACGCGGTATAACGAGGCGTGTTTTAACGAGATTTCACTGAATATACTTTAGAGACAGACGGCATCGTTTTTGAATTCTTCCAATAATACCATATCAATAAAATTAACGTTGATTAAAAATAAGAAAAATTATGGAATACAAATCCGAGATTGATAGAGGAATTTGAAAATGGTGACTCCTCAAATCTATGATCATGTTGGTCCAGAATCTATATTTTTTTAAAAAGGATGATATCAACATTATTTTATAACTAGCCTCTTCTGATAATGCTTGTAAAGCTGTTCACTGTCCTACATACTATTTATTTAACATAAACGAAATACCTCCTTCCACTGTTATTAGCCACTGCAAAGGTCAGTCCAAATGGATTTGGCGCTTAGCAGTCAGGCCGTTCAATTCTATCCCTAGTTCTATGCGGAACCAAATGCCTACCCAAGCTGCCAATCACTCCATTAGTATTGAGCCAAACAACCTTCTCTTCGCGATGCGCTTTAATGGTATTTAGTACAGGTATTGTATGTATGGTATTTAGTATAGGCATTTAGTGCTAATTTTGTAAATCTCTAAATGGAATACCGAATTCAAACAATGTAATCAACTCCTCTGGAATGCGAGTTCCATAATATTCGTAATGAAAATTATTTATTGTAAATAATTTTAATATTTAATTTAATATATTTGATATATAATATCTCAATCAAAATATCCTGCTATTCGTTCATTTGGAACAAATTGAAAAATAAATCTTCAGAAATTTAATAAAATAAAAAAATGTTTCTCATCGACCAACTGGAAATAATCATATATATTATTTCTTTTGAAGAGATCCCTTCTTTAGGTGAAGTAGGTTCATATTAAATTAACAAAAGTAAGATACCATTTGACAGAGATGAGAGTGTGCAAATCGTTGTTAATAAGATATTTTTAAATTAATTAAAAACTATAACTTTTATTAATAATTAAAAATAGATTTTTTTTTCTAGAACACATACATGTAAAAATTTAATAATAAAATAGTTTTTTAAATGCCATTTCATAAATTGCTACGGTCGCCACGCACCCCAATGATTTTGACAGATATGCCAAACGAATTCAAACCTAAAGGTAGACTTTCGCTGGTACTGCCGGCAGTTTACTACTACATTGACTGAATAGATAGGGACATATTTCGCTGGCACTGCCCGGCAGTCTAGGTATGCTGTCATACCACTACTGGTGCGTCTCTGACCGTTCCAGAAGAAGTCATACTGCCTCAGACTCGACGGTTCCCGCTTGTCATTTGAAACAATGTCATTTAACAAAAAAGTATTTAGTGATTATGACGACGAACGTCAGGTAGAGTTTGTAAATCAGTTTCAGGTTCTTTATGACCACAAACATAAGGACTACAGAAATGAAATAGTAAAAAATAACGTGTGGAAAAATAGTGGAAATTTTTTTTTATATTCACACATTATTATCATTGTATTAATAAACAATAGAGAAACCGCGACAGGCGAACTTTGTTCATTGTCTAAAATACCTAATAAATATTTAAATACATATTTAAATACTTGTAATTAAACGTATTAATCTATCATTTGTCTGTATCTAAATAACATATAATTTTAAAGGTTTTACGGATATACTATATAGTTATAACGATATGGTATGATTATAAATATAGGAGAGGTTATAACGTTAAGGTTATGAATGAGTGGCAGTTTCAGCGAAATATAGAAGCACTAACAGTTAGCGGCTACGATTGGCAAACTCTGACAGTCGCAACCGCGAGCAGTACCAGCAGTGCCAAAAAGTCTACCTCAAGCAGTTTCCGTTGTGACTCTCATTTGTAATGACTAGAGCCCGGATTCTCGTGCAATTGCACTTCATTTGCTTGCTTGAAATCGATCGGGGAAAAGTTATTTACACGAATTAAGGCATCTGGATTAACACGTGTAAGTTTTATTTTGCACGGAATTGTACATTTTAAACAATTTTGGATAAATTGCACGTTTTATATTTTTACTGTAATAAATTTCACATTTAGCCGTAATTAAAAATATTTGTAAATTTCTTGAGAGTACAAGCAAGCATTGAACCAAAATTGCATATGACGGATTCAGGAAGTAATACGTTACTGTTTATATCACAGATTAAATACAATCCAATTTTCTGGAAAATTCTGGAACTGAAACTGAAAATTGAAGTTTGTTTTGCTCTTTTTAGGTTCGTGGAAAACCATTTAATCCTTACCAATCCATTCACTTCTTTTTATATTCTGCAGTGTTACATTCAGTCTATAGTTGGCAAAATAATTATGCATACACAGAGTTTTTCGGGCATAAATATGTTGAAATAAATATATTGAAATATATTTTAATATTGAAAATAAATTAATTAGTGGATATGAAAACAGACAACGGCAGAAATTTGGGATTGTCTAACTTGACATAACGTTATTAAAAAAATTATCAGTCGGCAATAAAAAACACTTTGGCAGAAAATGATTTGCCATAGTGCGTGAATCACGTATGATCGTGCGAAAAGTAGCAAAAAATATCCTAATAAGAGCTCTTGAAGTTTTCACATTTTAAATATCAATGCTCCAAATCTACGCAATTTATTAAGAAAAAATAGTAATTTATGAAAGAAAACAAAATATGTAGATTTTTGTTGTTGTTGTTTTAAGCTTAAACGACGTAAACGGCAGAATTTTATTTTTCGTTGCACATTTTGGCATGTTTTGGAATTTTTATTGCACATTTTACAATTTTTTTACTGCACAAAGTCCGGGCTCTAGTAATGACCAGAGGGACAATTGGTACAACAAGTGTGTGGACTAAATTTCTTCTGGCAGGGAGCATGTACCATAGCCTGCTCATGCGTAAGAAAATCTTATTTATTTATGTACGCACTAGACGGGGGGGAGGGAGATATATATATATATATATATATATATATATATATATATATATATATATATATTATGTATCCAAAAGCACTTCAATAAACAGGATTAAAGCACAAACATTTTCTTCCTGCGGGAGCTAGTATATTGGTAAATGATTTCAGAACCTCCTTTCAGTGTGCCAGGAGATTCAGCACCGCCTGTAGCAACTTCAATATGAACTTTGGCGATTCTGATGAGACTTGGTACAAATGTTTGTTAGCCCAACTGAATCAAAATATTTTATCGCTATTTTTGAAGATGTGGAAGGGAAGTGTGAATAAATCCCTCAGAGGTAGATCAAACTTCTTTTAATAAAATCAACTATTATAGTAATGTGGAAATATCGATTTAAAGCAACCCACCTGAAAAGCTAAGCGATTTTGATAAACATTAAATCCTTAGCAAGTATTTACTTCAAGACGCTGTGTTTAAGCGATGCAGAATTGTAGTAACTGCTAACTATAAAATGAAAAAAAAAAAGTTTATTTGTTCAACTATATATCAATCATAATTAATAATATAATTTCGTCATTAATATAACTAACGCCCAACGATCGACTATAGATCTATTCTGTAATATCACTGATTAGCTGGGCAATAGGATGCTGGGCTATTTGCTCTGTAGTAAAGCTGATTAAAGTTCCGGGAAAACGATGCAGTTGTTTGTGCAGATGGTCTCATAAACAGACTCAAGGGCACGATTAGGGTTTAGTGACAAATATATAAATTTATCTGGGATGTGTATTGATAAAAAAAAAATTGCAAAACATCAAAAAAAGATACAAAAAATAAATGGTTCGGATATAATTGGAAGATTCTGAAATAAAAGCATTTTAACTTACAAGTAGGCGCACTTAAATCCACGACAGCGGTAGGCGTGAGGCGCACTAAGTACGCCACCCTCATTTTCATCTCATTTCCCTTATATATAACAAAATTACGTAAGTTATTACTTACAGATTATTACTCAGTTATGAGAGGAAGGAATAAAAAAATGAAAAAATTAAATTAAAATACATATATAATTTTAAAAATTAATAATATAAAAAATGACTGCCTGAGTGGCTTCATTAAAAATTTTGAGCTCACTTGGAACTGAATTTTTTTTTTCTATAATTCTTTCAACTATAAGGTTTTTTGAGATGCTGAATCCAAATCTTCCATCATTTTTGTTTTGAAAAAATCTATAAGCCTAGTATGGTTAATAATTTAAACACTTTTTTAAATTTATTTGTCCAAAAATCAATTATTCTTTGATCTTTATGTTTTTCGTTTAGTATAATAAAAAAAAAATGTAGCTGAAAAAATCATATCATTGTCATTTTTCAAACACCAAATACAAGATGAAGCATTTTCAGCATTTTTTTTTTCTCAGCTCCTAGAGCGCATTGAACAAAACGATAAGACATGGGCCGACTTTTTTTCAATGTAGAATTATCAAAAATTTCTATCAAAATCGGCGACGGACACATCGTGCACTTCCCTTGTAAAGGTAGACTTTCGCTGGTCCTGCCAGCGGTTGCGACTGGTAACCCTTGACTGCCGGGCAGTACCAGCGAAATATGTCCCTACCAATTCAGTTAAAGTAGTAGTAAACTGCCCGCAAACTTTGCCGGCCGCAACCGTGGGCAGTACCAGTGAAATTAATTCTACTGCTTTAAAACCCCGGTGTGTGGTAGACACAGCCTCTGTATTCTATTTGTTTATTAATTTTTTACTTCCTTGTACGAAGTAAAGGAAGCATTGTAATCGCGAAAATTTTCGGTTTTCAGATTTCAACGGAAATATCCATTTCGACCATCCCTGAATCCATTTTGACTAGTTTCGTCGTGGCGTCTGTACGTACGTACGTTCGTATCTCACATAACTCAAAAACGGTTAGCCGTAGAAAGTTGAAATTTTGTATTTAGGATTGTTGTAAAATCTAGTTGTGAGCCTCCCTTTTTGGTCACTGCCTGATCACCGGAAGTGGTACTTTACTTGAAGGTCATATTAGACTTTCATCAAAAATTATATTTAAATTAAATACATAAATCATATGTTTCGGTATTAAAGGTTACAAACGCAATTTGGTTTCCAATCCAATTAAACATTTTTATTACTTTTTTCAAGTGTTAAAATTGAGTGTAAAATACTGGTTTTCCTCCCCATTTGTGTGTATCAATAGATGGATTTCGGGACGCCGAGTGTCGTTTTTGAGATACTGTAATCTTCGGAAACTAGTAACCAAATTCAGGATCACTTTTTGAACCACCGATTTATAGTTTTATAGGCGTACAAGGAAGTCATGTGTTGTCCACATCAGATATTTTATTACAGTATTGATGTGTATTGGTCTGCATTTATTTGATCTAGTCTTTATCGATCGTGACGATACATCAATTGGGGAAACGTTGAGTTTTCAGTTATTTACTGGTATTTTAGAAACTTAAGACTTTGTATTTGGAATCTTCCAATAATTTTCTGATAGTGGTTTTATAATATTTATAAAATAATAAAACATTAATAGTAATAATGGATTATATATATTTATATGTTACGCATCCTTGTTTGAGGAAAGCAATATTTAATGACAACATCTGAAAGTGGTTCAGTCTCCCCCACAAGCTCACCCAGACCTTGGTCAGCTTGTTGGAATATCCGTCAAAGCAAAATTACTAATCCGTCATATTCAGGTAGAGTCAATTACAGTATCCATATCTACCATTCCATATCTCTGCAATAGGCTACTATAATTCGATTCGATTTTCTATCTATGATTGATCGATTATAAAATAAAGTATGTAAACTTAAATTAGGAAATATTTAAAATTATCAGATTAGCTCTTCTTTGGATACTCAGTATTTCCATAACTCTCTAAAGCTAAATTGCTTGGTATTTTAGATTGTTTTTTCCTCCTCTCTTTACCCTCTTTATTACTCTGTAGGAGTCCCGTGTATTTATTTACTTGTGTAAATACTCCATGAATAAAGCATAATGCATCGAAGTAGTTTTTTTTAAAAAGGCGTAAGCGCCATTTAGCAAACTTTACATGAAACGTTTTTTTGCTAAACGACAATATATACAATATATATTTAATTTTATTATTTATTTGTGTAGTGTAGGAGTTTATTCAGGTGACAAAACGTTTATAATTCGAATATATTTTTAAGGCTCCTAGCACTGGTCAAGGTCCAAGTTACGACTGAGGGTCGTCAGTATTTATTATAGGACGTTAATTGTCGATTTTCGTAACATTAACTATTTTTTTTCTCGATATATTATGGCTGAAAATCGATAGAGGTGTTGTTTGGTGTTAACGTCCCATAATAAGTTGATATCTAAATTTCGAATTTTTGGCGCCTAAGCATCATTCAAAAAACGACCTCGAAATGATTTACAAGATATAAATTACGTTGAATTGATAATGAATAGATAAATGGTTAAGAAATTAAAAAAGAATGAACAAAGAAAATAAAAAAAAAGTAAAATAAAAAAGAAATTATGGAATATCGTAAAAATTAAATTTTCCACATGAAACATTTAAAGAAAAGAATTAAAAAAAAAAAAGGCCAAATCCAAAAACATTAATATGTTCGACATATTAGTCTCTATGTTCTTCATAAAGGAGTTAAAAATCCAATTCAAGAAAAAATTTCTTTATCTCGTTCCTGTACTTCTTTAAGATGTCCTTCTCGTTAGGCTAACATTTATCTTCTTGTAGAAGAATACTTCATAATAGCTGGTACTATTTACTGTCGAATATGATGAACCGTTTGTGGTTTATGTCCATCGCAGTCAGGGCCGTAACTAGGATTTATGACAGGGGTGTCAAGCAAGAATTAGGCCTGCCCCTTTAATTCTCCTTGGATTTTTTGCACCTCTACAACACCTCCCAATATAGTTAGAGGTTTTTAAAATTTGTGTATGAATCGAGTTGGTTTTAGAGAACTACATGTTGGGGGTCCTCAACTGTTTTCTCCCATCCCGGCCACTTTGATATTTTCAACCATTTCAATGGGTTTTTTTTGTACTTGTCATGTTTATTACTGTTACGCTAATGAATGATAAGGTCGCAGCGAAAAGTCGTTTTTTTTTTTTTTTTTTTTTTAATGTTGCACTCACTACTAAATGTACAATAACAGCTAGAGAATAAAATTTCCTAACGAAACCCGCTGCTGGAAGAACTAAAAACTTTTCCATGTCATACAACAAGAACTGGCTGGCCATTGCTAAGACAAACGGTAGCTGCACTACAACGAGATAAACAACTACTCTTGGCTAAGGGAACATGTTTGTAAAAGCTGGTTTAAATTTTAAAGAAGAGTCTTCCTTAAAATTCTTCCTAGTTCAAATAATCGCAAGAATGTTCCTTGAAGGCGCATTGTATTCATGGCTTTTGAGAAGAATTTGGAAGCGGAATTCATTAGAAATTCTTTAGAACCTTTGTTTCCCCATAAAGTTTAGGGCAGCTTTTTTCCTTGGCTCTTATTGTAATTTCTTCAGGATACATATTTGCCTTCTTGAAAACATATTTGGGAAAAATAAAAAAACTTTCCATGTCAAGACCATGTCTCTATCTTTAGCCCAAATATTTTTAAAATTAAATTTTTTTTCCCAACACTAATGGATACTGCTGCAAATTATTGATGTTGTTAAAATTATCATTTTAAAGTTTTAGTGAAGATTTTTAAATTCCGAATTATAACTTGTTTACGCAACTTTTTTTTTCTTATATTTTTCGAACCTATATTTTTAATATTCTCGATTTATTATAAATGATCTAAAAAAGTTTCATCGGATTTAAATGTATACTTGTTCATAATTGTCGAAAACAACGCGTTTTTATCGTTTCATATAATTTAAAAAACTAATAATGAAATAATTTGATTAGAAATTTAAAGGAAAGAAGTTATTAAAGAAAATAAATAAATTTATAACAAATAAAAACAATAAAATAAATTCACAAAAGTGTATTACAGTATATTCACGATTCATTTATTTACAATAAAGTGTATTTTTAAACATTAGAGGTTATGTAGTCGTACAGAGTTTATATGTTTTGTTTAATTTGATTTTTATAATGTGAATATTCTAATCTTTTTTTTATTTTTCATTAGTATATAACCAGCAATATTTGTTTCTTATTTTAAACAAAAAAAAAATCGATTGGTGTATGAGAATCTTGAAATCCACGCAGAGCAAAGGCAGAAAGCAATAATATAAAAAAAATATTGAAATTATATAAAATAATTATTTTCTCGACTCCTAGGGCGCATTGGCAAGAAACCTTGGACACATATTTTTCGGCCTAGAATCACAAAAAAAAGTTATATCGAAATAGGTGATCCCACGTCTGTAGCTTCGCCTTTAAGTTAAAATGAAAATACAATTATTTATTTTTATAATTTTATATGTAAAACATACATCTGGAATATATATTTTTGAAATCCCGAGATGCAAATAATTCCTGGTATCATGTCCCATAGTATAAGTACAATCGGAACTACAATTGAATACTAATTATACCGAGAAAGTTATCAAAGCAGTTTCAGAATTTTAGCATAATTCCTTCATAAAGATTGTTTATGAAATAATTGTACTGAAAAATACCAAAATTTCTTTGATAATTTTTGAATAATGTTGGGATATCTTAGAATTTATAATGTAAGATTTTAAAAAAAAAAAAGTACGGAATACCGATCACACAATTTTCACTTGTGATAATGATTATTATAGATTAGATTAAATTAAATTATGAGAATAATTTTAACGAATTCGCATGAGCACTACTTCAAATATTTTCATTATGATGAAATAAGAGAGTCCGGAAGGCGAAAAAAAAAAAAAAAAAAAAAGAAAAATAGATCTCAAATAGTACAAACAATTTATTAGAAACCGACGTTTCGATCCACTTTGCAGGTCTTCATCAGTGCTAAATAAACAAGATACAAAAAGTAAAATAATGATATATGCAGTGGATGATATTAAAATTTGCAAAGTAAATACAATGAGAAAAAATAAATTTTTAAAAGATATCAAAAATTAACGAAGTAAATAAAAAGGCATATTGAGAAAAATTGAAAACAGTGGTGAATTTGTAAAATGTTATAAGATTAAACGGATGAGTAATAACAATTACTGAAAATAAATTAGTTAATAATAATAATATATTAAACTGATTATTAATAAAACTGACTATGAATAGTAACAGATTAAACTGATAGAGTAATAACAATATCTAAAAAAAAAAAAATTAATAACAATAATAAATAAGTAAAATTACGAAATTATAATTTACAAATAAATACAGAGACAAAATTTAGTGTGACAAAATTTGAAATTATAAGTGTGGTAAAGGAGTGACTATGTAAAATAGAAAAGTAATTAAGGAAGCGATGGAGGGAATGTAATTAAGAATGTTATATTAATTAAATAAAGAAGGCAGTGAAAAGGGGTTGTCATTATACATGTGGGATAGCCATGCTTTTAACATAACATATAATTAATTAAAACGAAAGTAAATATTTAAAGAAAAAAAATTGATCAGAACTCACGTACATAAATTTGGGCTATGATATCATCTGGAGGGATTTAATGATTTAATGAACAAAATCCTTGGTATACAAAAGAATTGATATATAATACTCATAGAAAGTTTTCTTCAATGCCCTTTACCTAACTGATTATCTTAGGAGTGTAAATTATAGGTGTGATAATAAGGATGAAACAAACTTATTTATTACTGTTATTATTTTTTTTAGTTATTGTTATTATTCTATCAGGTTAATATGTTTTTATTAATAGCCAGTTTAGTTAATCATGAGTTTAATATATTATTATTAACTAATTTATTTTTATTTTTTGTTATTATCAGTAATAATCTTATAACATATTACAAAGTCATTCACTGTTTTCATTTTTTCTCATTATGCTTTTTTATTTACTTCGTATATTTTTTATATAGTTTAAAAAAAAATTATCATTGTATTTTTATTTAGGACGATGTGGGGCCAGTGCGCACTAAATTTTACAATGTTTAAATAAGTAGTGACTGCAAAATGTTTGTTTTTGAAGCTAAATTTGTCTTTTTTTTTTTTTTTAATTTTCTTTAGACGATTATATTTAAATATTACATTCAAGCCTACATTTCAACCACGACCATTTTGATGAGAGTGATTACATAAGCCAGCAAAATTTGGGTTGTGACATGTTTTTTAACTATTTATAATTGATTTCTATGCATTTTTTAGCGCTGAATCCGCAAATGACATTCATTTTTTTCCATCACTTCAGGATTTTTCGGAATCTGGAAATTAAATATATCGCAAATATGGAAGAAAATCCTTTTCCCTGTACATAAACCAGGATTATGAGGTGCCAGCTGCTAGCAAGTACTTCTCTTGAGCCTCGAACCAAGCAATTCTAAATTTTCTTTGGTCAGATGTAAGTCTCAATCCAAATCCATTAGCTCATACTGTGAAAGAGATATGAGATTGCATGGAATGAGCTAAAAAATGAATAAATTATAAGAGAAAAACGTTTTGACTCTATTTTGAAGTCTCATATTTCCGCAATTTTGTCTTTTTACACATTTTGAAATTTGCGTTTGCGAAAAATACTGACTTTATGAAGAACATAAAGGTCAATATCGGATTCGTTGCTAAAAATTACATAGAAATCAGTTATAAAAAACTTAAAAAAAAAACAAAAAAAAACATCGCAGTCTAGTGTAATTAAATTAAAAAGTACAAGATATCTGGAAGACTCATTATTCAAGCAAAAGCGGTTTTTGGACGAATGTAAAATAGTTCGATTTCCACAGGATTATTATACTTGTGTAATCATAAAAAAAAAAAAAAAGCTTGTCTTAGATTTACATTTTACAACCTTAATTGAGTTATTAATGTAGGATGTGGAATATAATTGAATAAATGTATTGAAAAAAAATAATTTTTGTTTTAATTCGCTAGTCCGTAGTAGCCTCGACAAAATAAGATAGTAACGGTAAGTGTACACCACGCACACTTGTCAGAGAACAGAGGTCTGCACCTGCCCCATCATGTTTTGCTGAGTGACTGCGGACAGGCGCTTAAAAAATATAAAACTTTCAAGGAGAACACGAATTGCAAAGTATTTTGAAGAACAGCTTCTTCGGTTTTGCTCACGGCAAAAAAAAAAAAAAAAAGAAAGAAATAAAAGCCCTATTGGTCTAAAAACACCAAAATCTCTGTCCAGCAAAAGTTGAAAAGACACAAGTTTTTCAACAAGTTGGAACTAATATTTTTACAACTCGTCATACTTCACCTTAGCGAACATTCCTGGATTATTTCTGATACACCAGTTTTTAGGCTTCTTGCTCCGTAAAGGTTATCTTATCTTATCTTATCTATTGTAGATTTAGAGATTTAGATTTAACGAGACAATTACTCACTTACCCCCAAAAATCCATCACCCTATCTTGCTAATTTTAATATTATTCACTATACATATTTTTATTTTATTTCTTCTTTTTTTTTTTTATATCTTGTTTATTTAGCCCCGATGAAGACCTGCAAAGTGGATCTAAACGTTGGAATCTAATTAATAGTTTATAATATTTATGACCCTTTTTTTTTTACCCCTCTCGAATCATCTTATTCTTTAATAATAATTTTGCGGTCAACTATTAATTATTCAATTCAAGCACATGCACGTGTTCAATCAAAATCGTTGGGTCCATTTTTGAGAAGATTGTAAAAATTCTTAAAATCATTGATAGTGGCACTTTCTGTAAGTCGATTTTGGCGAAAAAGTAGCTGTGACATCCCAGACTTATATATAATTTCATTTTCGTTCAAAATTTCTTTTTTGAGCTAGATTTACCACATATACACACAGTTACCATTTTGCGAGACTTGGTTATTTGGCTAGAGATTGATAAATTATTTTCCTCTTCTATAATCTTGTTTTTATTGAAAACTAGCTTCGAATGATGTACGTATACATTTACATTTATACATGTTATTACATCCGAAACTTGTTTTCGATAAAAAAAAATTATAGAAGTGGCAAATAATTTATGAATCCCTAATTAGATTGATCCTTCTATACCATCATGTGGACGTCAACTGATTGGTTATTTGGAATCAGGTGACCTTAAAACTTGTATTTCCGTTGAAAACTTGGATCGAAATTTTTCACGAACGCAATATTTTCCCTTATTATGTACTTCATGTACCTATTATAGGTAAGTTAAAGTAAAAAAGCATACTTGCAAAGATATATTGGAAAATATAAAATAATAACAACTTCTATAAGATTTTCCAGACTATCGGAAGAGAACAAACAATGTTATATTTTCTGTAATTTAAATTTGTAGTCACCAAGATCAAATGATTTATGGTCATGAATTGTTGCATTTGATATTCTTGTAATTTTTTATTTAATAATGCTTAGTTTAAACACTGTTAGAAAATTTAATGTTGTAAATATTGAGCAATGCATTGATATTTCCAATGAAGACTTATTTGTCCCATTAGGAGCAAATTTATTTTTATGTAAAATTTTCCTGGCTCCAGAGTGGCACAGCTCATCATGCAATGAGGGTCGACAAGAACCTAAATTTTGGAGGGATATTAATGAAGATAATTAATGAGAATGGAGAAAGCTGCGGGTTTATTTTGGCGGATAGAGAGGCCTACGGCGGGCGTCATATAGCCCAATCCTTTCGGCAATTTATCTTCAGTCCTAATGTCTACCGCCTGCATTACCAGTCCCACACCTTGCTGGGAATTATTTTCAAACATAAAAAAAGATATATATTTTCCCCAAGGTATTATCATTAATAATATTATCATATCTTCGAAATAAATTTTACTTTTAATATCAAATTCATGAAGTAGAAAAAATGCTGGCTGAATGAAGGTTATATTTATAGCGCATATGGGTCATTCTTCTTTGAAAGGAGCGAGATTTTCTAATAATTTTCTTATTACTTCATATTTTCATTATTTTATTTTTTTTTTTTTATTGAATTTAATTCCATCTCAGATACTGTTGACGAAATATCACATCGTAGTTATTTCAAACAAAATATTCAAATTTTAAAAAGTGAGGGGATGAGAGTATGTGTGTGGGGGTGAGCATTTTAGAGTGGGGGAGTGAGGATGAGGGAACATTACAATGAAATAACAAAATTATAGTTTTAATGAAATACCTTTAGTGTCAATAAGTAATTAATTAAATTATTATTACATTGTTATGATTATTTATTTGTTGACACTTTTATAACGTTTTTTTCTGGAGAGGGAGAGAATCAACTCTAACCGCTCAGATTAGTTTTTGATTGATCAGTTCTATTGTATATTAATAAAGCTCCTTACGATCCTTGCGGCATTCAAAAGCATAGTTTTCTGAACTTCATTTATAACAGCTGTCTAGAGGCACAGCCATTGAGTATTTTCCATAGTGGACACCATTCATGGAGATCGAGGCAGCCCTCTAAATTATTACGATGCCTATCAAGTGCAAACCTACCACTTAATCCAAATTCTCCATTTTCCTCGTATTCCACCAATCTTAGTCTGATAGGCCAGATTTGGGTTTTTTTAACATTCAGTCTCAAAATTTGATGATTTTTTTTTTTTGGCAAATAACATTGAAATTTATAAATCAACGATTGTGAATGCTTCAAATTTTCTAAATCATAACTATCAAACATATTTCAAAGGTCGATAGTAAAATTTGTATATATTTGTAAAATATCGAATTAGTAGATCATAGTACTTCATTTCCTTCTACATATTTCGGCTAAATAACGAAATCCTAGGAGACGAGTCTAAAAATAAAATTGTATTCAGTTCCATCGAAAAGTGAGCCTTACAGGAAACAAAACTTGTTAAGTTAAAGGCTTGACCAGAGCTTAACCTATGTTAGGTCTGCTCGCTCGGAGGACTCAAAAGTTTAATAAACTGTTTCCCAAGTGCGGTTCGTCTGCCTGGAACTTCTCCAACCTCGGTGCACAGGAAGCAGTCGGGCATTTTAATAATTCAGGTGGCAGTGGGTGGAGAACCAGCCTCTCCCCACTACAAAGGTTCCAGATACCAGATAAAAAAAAGTTATGGAAATGTTTCCGGTTGCTTATCCACTGTATCCTTTCCTTTCCTTTTTTTTTTTTTAATTTTACAACACAGAGGATTAAAAATAAGCTCGGTCAACAGTGACCTTTTCTAAGGAACAAGGACTGATTTCTCATTAAAACATATTTAATAGACTGACAAGAACAGTTGTCAGTCCCTTTGGAACTCCTTTTGGCGTTGTCACGTGGTTCGAAAATTATCGTAATTGGATCCGATACCGATTTAAATATACAAAGAAGTACTTCGCCACCCCAGAGAGATTTCAAGAAAAGCCTGATCAGATCACATCCTCTCATTTCTTGTTCTGACTAGTCTCCTTCCTCCCTGAGATCTTCCTATTGCTAATAAATCCATAGGCCTCCTGTAAGATCTTTACCTGTTTGCCCACCTCGTGGGGTTACCAGTCATCTCAGTTACTACATTAAGATTACTTTTTCTGTTTCTTACTTTTTTTTGTGTTATTTTTTTTAAAAAGTTATGGACCGATATTAGGATATAAATGATCCAAAGTTCGGTGATTTTGTGAGAAGTGTTTTGCATGAAGATGAGACAACTGATATATTCGATTGCTCAGGCGAAACTGAAGATAATATTGAGCTTCATTCATGCACAGAGTCAAAGCGAAAGGCGCTATCAGATGAAGAAAGAAATGACGATGTCACATTGTGAGGTCTATAAAAGATAAGAATGTGCGTATTTTATCATTATAAGCTACACAACGGTTCACAACATCCCAAAGGAATGAAGTACCGTTGGTTAAAAATAGAGAAACAAATATCTCGAATGAACTTACCGCTTATCGTTCGTAGATTCACGAAATGGTCGGAGTTCACTGTTATCGTTTCACCCCTCTCGTAAAAAAGTACGGGCCGCTAACAACGAAGTCACCAAAAATCACCCTCAGCGCCCTCCTGAAATGTTGATCGAATTTTTTCAGGAACGTCAACGCTAACGCGGAGTCCATAACGGTCGGTTTTAGGTAATGTAATTTTTATTTTTTTTTTCAGTACAAACTAAACTAAAACAGCTATTTCTATGTTCAGTGAGTGACGTGAATAAAACTGAGGATGTGCTCATTCCTCGAAAAACTGAGCGGATGCTCCGATTAGGTGTGAATAAAGAGGAGTTATATAATGAAATACTTGCTAAATGTATGGAGCACGTGCTCCAAATATTTGATTCAATGTACCTGCACACCTTTCAAAGTGATAATACTCCACAATGTGAGCAGGTACTCAATAAAATGTTGGGTCTACGAGAAAGTAAATCGCCATTTTACTGACTATCTGCTCACACAGTAGAAGCGTTCTTACGTTTTATTGATTTAGAAAGGTGAGCAAGTAGTCCGAATCCATTACATTAATCTGCGATGGCAGTGTTTTTTAGTTTGTGATAACTGATTCTTATGTATTTTTTAGCGCTGAAATCGACTATTTCACTATTACGTAAACTCAAATTTCAAAATGTGTAAACATTTAAAAAAAATGCTGGAATATGAGGCTTCAAAATAGACTCAAAACGTTCTGATTATTTTTTTGCTCATTCTATGCATTATATAGCGTTTTTCAAAGTCTCAGCTAAACCATTTGGTCTAGAAAATTTTCTTTGGTCAGATAATTCACAATTGCTTGGTTCGAGGCTTAGAGAGAATTGCCTGCTAGCAGCTGGTATCTCATACTTTGGTTCAGAGAAAAGGATTTTCTTCCCTATTTGCGATATATTTATTTCCAGATTGCGAAAAAAATACAGGCTATTTGCGGATTCAGCGCTAAAAAATACGTAGGAATCAATTATCATAAGTTAAAAAACATGTCAGCCCAAATTTTGCAGGCTTGTGTAATCAATCCATATTTGGGGAGCACGTGCTCCATTCATGCACTTAGTAAGTACTTCATTGTACTTCATTCACGTCGAACCAGGGCACCTGGTCAGTTTTTTGAGGAATGGGATCGAGCTCAGTTTTATTCGCTTCACCTAGTGTGTTCCTATTTTCTTTTAAATATAACCATTTTAGTTCAGTTAATAACAGTGGAATATCATGAGCCTACGTTGAGAGCTGTCATCCCATATCCATCTGTCGTATAGTAGCTAAGTAAACGAGCTGGGAGAATCATTAAATATGAGTAAGATTACACATGGGATATGTAGGGGGCAGCACCCTCTCTCTATATAGATATTAAATAATTCATAAGGGCACAGAAGTCACCCGCCGTGACTTTGCAAGTGCCAGATAGGTCGGTTCATTATTCAGGTTTCCGTGGCTGGAAGAGAGTCCACGCGATAACTTTGAACGGCTAGTAAAGGCACAATAATTCTGTCGGGTTACAGTAAAGGGGTATAAGTCATTTGTTTGTGGTGACGGGTTTAAGTAATTTTATTTTTTATTTTTAATTTACTTAACTTTGAGTAGAAGGCTATTAGTCACTGAAACATGTAATGTAAGTACTGTTTCATTGACTAATTTACCCAAACACCATATATGTAGAGATAAGAGCCACCTTTCTATTGTATTTAAATCATTTACTGACTTTATAAATACAGAACATGAGACTATAATACTTAAAACACCAGACATCCCACTTCAGTTTACACTACCACCTCTTTCGTTCACACCTTCACAAGTTTCAGAGCAAATCAAACACTTACTTTAAATGAAAGGCCCTGGTTATGTTAAATAACAGCCGAGGCGCTCCAAAAGATTTTTTAATCACAATTTTTAAAAGGTAAAGTGACTAATTTTTATCAACAATTTATTTATTTTTTTTATTATGAATAATAACATATCTGCGTCAGATACACATATCTTATTTGTAAAATTAATGATGTCTTAGATATCAATTATTGCATAATTAGATTAATTTGTTGTTGTTCTTAATGAAAATATAAACTGTATTAAGGTAACCCATTTGCCTGCCAGTATAGGTTATCATCAAGTTGATGATAATAATAATCATAATAATTTATGATATAATAATAATTTATAATGATTCATAATATTTCATATTAATAATTCATTTTCATTTTTGTTATTGAAATACTATATTTTTAATTCAGATTACTTTTTACAAAACATATATATTTATATACGGTTGTACCTACATAGGGCACGGCAAAAAAAATATAGTCCAATATCTTACAATATAATGCATTACTATGTTCAATATATAATAATAATAAATGTTTTTTTTAAACAAAAAATAATAATTAAGAAAATTAATCGTCGTTGCTAATAAATAATAAATCATATACTGTATTTCTGATTTTTAGATCACTCATATTCGTTCAAATTCAGTTAATTTATTATTCGGTTCAATTAATTTCGAAGTGGCGTTGTAGTTTTAGATCATTTTTCTCAGTGGTCTTCAAAATCAATTTTTTTTGGTAACTGATTTACTAATAGTGACTATAATTATATAGTAATATAGTATGATAAAAAGTAGTGAATATAACTCCCAACGTAATTGTTTTATAGTAGTTAATATAAAATTAACATAACCAAACTAATATTAAAAATTAATAAATACAACTTTGTTTTATTATCCTGTATGTTTTCATTAAAATATCTAATAAACTCCAAGAATAAATTTCAAACAAATTATTCCATTTTAAAATTAAAATGAGTTGAATAACGGATATTAAAGGCGGTCAATATTTACACTTTTTTTTTAAATTTTTTATTATAATTATTAACGCTCTGTAGGATGTTTATCCTTTTATTAAATTTATTCAAGCATTGCCTTAGAAAGGGAATTTCATTCAAAATAGCATCCACTTATTACTTTGTACTCAAACTACAACTTTGATTAATATGCTAGCATCTAGTGAGCACTCCAGAAGTTCACAAAGGGATAACAACAGGAAACTACGATGAAAACTACGGTAAGTGGATGTCATCTTAGCTCTTACGAGTATTTCAGCGGTAACATGTGTCAGCGAAGCATTTTAGATCGTATTGGTCCATGTATTCGCCGCGTTGAATAAAACTTTGATTAGCGTTAATGTTCCAATATTAAATATTGAAATATGATCTCTTTTCTCTCTCCTGAAGACTCACTTTTACGTTCTCTAGTTTTTATTTGAGGATTTTCTATCACGAAATCGAAACTGAGTTTTTTCAAAAGAAATCGAAAGCGAAAACGAGTTTTTCGCTCAGTTTTTTTTCTTTTGCTTGCTTGAACAGGCGATGAAGCGGGTGTCAGTTTACCTTCGCCGAGAGTTGTTCGTCGATTTCTTTTGTAAGTAACAGAGCTATCAAAATTTCGCAATCTGTTTAGATATAAATATAAATATTTCGGTGTAAAGCCATCTTTAGGTTTCTATTGCATATGAAAGTATTATTTTTTTAAAATTTATTTATTTCATACTTATTTACCAAATTTACAATTTATATAAGATTGTACAATAAATAGTAATTCCATTATTTGCTTTTATAACTTACAAGTTTTTCATTTTTTTAATTTAAATTAAACAAAGAATATTATCAATTTGGGGAAAAAACCGAAGTGAACCCTAACTCTCTAGACATAAAATAAAATAAAACATACTTATTTCAATAACTATAATGTTTTTGGATGACTATTTATTTATTGAGAAATATTGCATTCTGTCTCAGCAGGGAAAACGGTAATAGTGATAAAATAAATCATTCGTACAATATTTACAAAAAAATGAAATAATAAAAACAAAAAAATAAACTTAATACGAGAAATAATAAATAAACTTATAAAAAATAAAATAAACGTAAAATCTTAAACACAGGCACACTATTTACAATCAGCCTGGGACTCCCCGAGCCAGGCATATTCCCCTACTTATGGATGAAAAAGCATAGACTCCAGGATATCATAGCGCTTTTCATTCAGTCGCGTCACTGGCATCGAAAGCCAATGGAGACTGAGCGAGAGCGCTATAGCAATATTAATGAAGTACCACATGCTTCAGTACGAATCAATAGATTAAATAATAGATTGTCTCTTATTTTGTTTAAACTTGACTATCTATCCATGACCGAGCTATCAAAGTGATTAAGATTTATTTTAAGACAATTCATTCAATATTCATAATAGCTCTGAGAGATTTGAACAATGTCGCAAATGGAGGAATCCCGTAGATTTAGAAGTACAAAACTCTTGGATATAACTATCATAAAAAAAATTACTATTACAAATGTATACTTATACAAAAACTTATTAAATTGTACTATGAAATAAAAACGAAGGGCGTAAGAATGGCTGCATAAATAAATACAATTTTAATTTGTTTAAAAAAAAAATTAATATTTACAGAGATTTAAAGCTCATCATTTATGAATTTATCATGAATTATAGGAATAAAAAGAAATATATAATATAATATAGTATACAATATAAGTGCCTACTTCTAAAGGTTTATACTACTAATTCTGGATATTACAAAACCTAATTCTAAAGTTCTATTTCCATTTCGAAGTGTGATTCCGATCCCACCTATTTTTAAAGGTTTTTTAATTTCTTCGGTTTTACCACCGCGGAAATTTTACGAATAATCTTCGAAGCATTTCGTTTTCCGTCTGTGTAAAATTCAATGCGTCAAGGGAAGCATCTTGTAGTAGTAGTGCTATTTTTCTTGAAACATACTTATCATGTCTTCGTTGTCGAAAATAAGCATATAATCGAAGACTTATGAGTCAATTATTTCCTCGATTCTCCAAATAATGAACAGATTCCTTCTCGGAATATATCGATAATTTATAAAAAACGTCCAAGTACAGTGCAAAAACGACTGCAAAAAATTACTCTGTTAATGGAAATTTGGCATCACAAAGATAATTCTGCAAAAGTTAAAGTGAATCCAGGCGGATCTTACAACTAATCAATAAAATAAAACTTTAAATTTATTTTTTTTTAAATCGTTCAATACATTTTTCTAAACGTTTTCAAATTTATATGATTCTGATTATGACTTTCTTCTGCTTCCACTTCGTTCATCGAACTTAATTTAATTTCATATATTTATATATTTAATTTGTACATCCGAACTCGTGATCCATCAATTGCTAACTGACAGCAGAATTTTTATCCCATTGTCTAGTTCTCTATATAAATCTTGGATTTATTTTTTAATATTTATCTATGCCCAGATATTTATTAGAGCTAATAACTAAATTTAATATTTGTTTTTAGATGCGTATGCATTCTACAAGTCAAAAATTAAATTTAGTTTTGAAGTAAGTTGAGACTGATTAGTTATTTGTTGGCGTTTGGGAGACTTAAGTTTTTTTTTTTTGTAATCATCCAAAATATCTTAATAATATTTTTAGAAACATTTTTAAAGTTTATTTCTCTCTTTAATCAATGGTAAAATTTATTGTTTTAAACCTTTCTTAAGTCTTTCTTCAACTTCGTAATTAAATTTAATTTATAACAATTTTTTTTTAATTTGTAAATATAGGTTTAAAATGTTGAGACAACAGGTGTTACATAACATGATAACAAACGCTGCAAATTATTACACAATGGTTTATTATTTACAATTAGTAATATTTCAAAAATATCTATTCTGTCCATGTAAAAAAAAAAGCCGGAGAATTAGTCTACGAAGTTCATTACGCTGTATCTCAGCTAATACTGGTCCGATTTAAACGATTTATTTTTCATTTTGTAGGGAATTTCATCAGCTTTTGTTTGTATACAATGATTCCTGATCATTCCTGATTCCAAAATACCTTACGTTTCTCCTCTATCTTTATAAATGGCCGAGTTATGGGCTTATAAGATATCTAATCGGCCGCCATTTTGAAACAAACAGACGTATGGTAATGACGAGTACCGAGGATCATCCTGGGTTGGCCTGTGACATTGGAACCAAATCTCGAGAAAATCGGTCCAACAGTCTCGGCGAAAAGCCGCGGATTTTTTTTTTATTCGATGTTTGGATTCTACGTATCTTGAAACGTAAAGGTCTATTATTGAAAATAATAAACCAAAAACTAACTTATTTTATTTAGTTATTATTTTGGGGGGAGGAGAGAAGATTAGATAAAGCAAAATTGTGAAACTGTTGTACTAATACACCATAGAATTAAAAATGAAATTTTCCAGCACTTATCAGTAGTTTCGTTCCAAGTTCAGTAGTTGTTTAGAAAGTCTTTATAGACACTTTTGAGATGTTTACCTCTAGCAAGAGAATATTCTACTATAAAATGAAAGCACGATATATTTTTTAATGATTGATCAGTAGAGTTAGTATTCAAGGGCAGTTGAACGGGATTAGTATTCCACGAGTGCCTTCCCTATCGGGGATTATGCTGCGATCCCTTCTTTAATGGACCGGATCAATTTGGAGCAGATAAAGACAAATTGAATGAATCGAAAAGATTAAGGAACGACGATTCCTTCTAAACAATTGTTGCGATAAATTATGGATTATTGAATAAAAAATAAAATTTGATTGCATTTCGATGGTATTTGTTAAAAGCAGATTGTAATAATGCGATTGGTTATACGAGTATATTGTAAAAATATTTTTATTTACATTTATTCCTCACTACCGAGGGTAGGGAAGCTTTGTATTCAATCAGGATGTGAATTTTTTTTATCAAATTTCACATAGTACTTGCGCAAATTCATATTTTAGCACACCTCTATTTTGAAATAGAGCGGAGTAGCTCAGTGGTAAGGCACTGTGTTACCATGCTCCCGGTCCCAGATTCGAGATCGGCTTTGGCAGATAATTATTTATTTTATTATCATCCGTGGATGGACCCTGTGGGGCTCACCCGGCCTCCATAAAGTGGGTACCCTTAATTAGGGGGAAAAAATGGCGGTTGAGCGTAAAATAGGCCAATTCATGTCCTTGCACAACCGTTGGCTTAGAAACAGTACGGTCCTTACCAAGTACTGAACCCAAGACCCTACATAAGTTGTAATGGTACAGATTTTTTTTCTATTTTGAAAACGGCTCTTCCGATTTTACTCAAAGTTGGAGGAAAATTGAGGATTTGAGTAGAAATGGTCCAATTTCAATTTTACCGAATTCAATCAACTACGCGATTCACAAACATAATTCTTGGCGACTACTGTGCAAATAGTTCAACATATATTTCATCAAATTCCGTTTAACAACTAATTTAATATAAAATTATTATAATTTGTGAATTGAAAGATTTCGAAACCTAACAAAATAGCAGCATTGTCTGCTATTTTGTATTCTAGAAATTCGCTAAAATGACTAACAACAAAAAATGAATAAAAATATTTTTTTAAATATTATAATTAATGAAATTAACGTTTCAGGACATATAACTGCAATTAGATATTATAATATCGATATTTAGTTTATAATAATAACGGAGTATCGATATTTTATTCTCGATGTCATCGATAACACATTTTCAAAACAATTAATATAAAAAAATTATAACTTATAAATTTTCTGTTGAAAATTTTCAAAAGCAAACAAAATAGCAGCATTTCCTTAGGTAATTCGGTAAAATGATTAACAACGACAAAATTTTAGGAGAACTTATAAAATCGTTTTAAAATCTCATAATAAATGTAATTAACGTTTCGGAATACATAATCTATCTTCAGAAAATATTACTGTAATTATATATCATAATTTATAATACCATTATTGCCAAAACTTTTAATTGGGCACAGCAAAATAAAAAAGTTTTATTATATTACATATGTATTGTACATTCTCCTGTGTTATATGTATAATGCTACAAACAGTACTACAAAAGATCGTCGGATCGCTGCGGGCAGAAATCGCAAATCGACGCGACAGATCGCGCTTTCTGTTCCTCAGCCTTTAATCTTCCTTTGATAACGTGAAGCAAATTCTCTCTTATTCACAGTATCAAGGATTTCACAAAACATTATCAATGTGGTAAATTGTTATTTTTTTTTCAAGAGTTTTCTATGTTATATTTAGAAGGTAGTTTAATTGTATTGAACTCCACTCCCGTTAAATAATCAACTGTGATATTCAAGGGCCAGCAATTTTTCAGCAAAGGGAGGGGGGCATGTGGAGAAAACAAAACTCCCAAACCGAATTACTTCTTTTCCAATAGTTCAATTTTTAAACGTTTCAGTGTTAAAAAATACAATATATCGCGCCTAAGGGAAGTAATTATAGATACAAATGCATTCGTTAATTTTACATCTTAAAAATAAACCGAAAAAATCTCAAATGAGATAATTTTTTTTATTTCATTCGAAAAAGACTTAAATCATTAATTTAAATATTAATAACTTCTTTATTATTCTTATTAACCAACCAAGCATTAATATTATTTTAAAATGTTGCTTTTATAGGTTGAATTAATTTTCAATTTTGTATTTTACTTTTGAATAAGTATTTGAAATTAAATTTTTTTTTAAATTTCTAAAAATACATGATATTTGTATTTATTTTTTTTAATTTGTAAATTTGTAAGGTATATACTGAAGGAAAAAGTAATATTAGCAGTGCTGCCGATGCGGGTATCATTACCCGATTGCGGAAAATTTTTGCCTCTACGGATAATTTTCGGATAAAATAACTTAATTGCGATTTCTTGTTGAGCGCCTTTGGAACTTTGATGGATTAGAGGGACATGATTGTACCAAAAATTGGTGCAATTATTGATTAACTTGTATATCGAAGTTGAGTCATTTGTTTAAGGGAGAACTAGTACTAGAAAATTCTGAAAAATTAAAATAAAAAAAAAATCTGAAACGAGGTACAAATCTTACTGGACATCATGATACATGCTTCATATTTATGAGCGGAGTTTATGAGCGGATAATTCTTGTTTGGACTAAAGGCTGCAAAGATGAATAAAGTTATTTTCAAACATTTCATCAGCTAGAGCAGAAAAACTATAAATTCTAATAAAACGTATAAGGCTGTCCAGTTAGGTTTATCTCAAGTGCTTTAAGTTCAAATTTCTGCTATGCTAGCATCACCTCTTTTTTTCCTTCAATATATGCGTTAAATATTGTAGAAGCATTAACTAGATGGTTTTTAGAAGTATTTTTGGTTGTGCGGTGTATACATTTTCTTTTTTTAATGGTCAGCTGTTAAGGCTGGTAAAAATTACACGAGTAAGTTTTTTATCAAAGCTTTGATCATAAAACTTACTCGTGTAAACGGTTGGTTACATGAATAATAGACCGTTTACACGATTAAGTTTTTTTTATCAAAGTAAGTTTAATCAAAGCTCGTGTAAACCAGCCTTTAGAATATAACCTATCCACGTCCGGTGATGGATGTCCAGACTCATGTTATCAGAGCCCTTGGGTTCAAGGGTCCCGGGAAATAGTAGAATTTTATAATTACAAATGTAGAATAGAGATATTGCATACGACACACACAGAATATCATATATATATTACATGATAGGGGGCTCGGCCTCCTAGAAGATTTTAAGCTGGGGCAAAATGGCGGAAAAGGGACTCGAGGTGAGCCTTGCCAAGACGAGGTGGCCCCGAATAGAGGTCAGAAGGGTCCCCAAACACTGGGAAGAAGAGACGCTGGAGAGATACCTGTGGGGGAAGATCCCACAGGTAAAGTGTGAGGAGAAAGAGAGGAGGGGGTGGATGAGACCCTGCTTCTCCACCCCAGTGAGAAGTGGACTCACGAAGAGTTGGGTGATGGAGACCCACCCATCCATCAGACTAGCGTTAATGGAGCTGTCTGAGAATGACGTCAGCGGAGGATGGTGGAGCCTCTCCATGAGAGACTACCTCGACCCCCCGCTCTGCCTAAAGTGCCAAGACTATGGCCACCCGGCGAAGTCCTGCAGCAAGGAGACTGCGTGCAGATGGTGCATAGATACCGGGCACAAGGCAAGCGAGTGCCCAGGGAGGGCCAGAGGAGCCGCCCCTTGCTGCAGGAACTGCAAGGCGAAGGGCAGAGAGGGGAAGGATCTCCAGCATTGTGCGGGCAGCAGGGAGTGCCCGATACACCTGGAGATGATGGAGGGGCTGGCGAAGCGGACACGGTATGCGTAGGCTGCAGATCCTGCAGGTCAACATGGGCCGAAGACGAATTGTCGCGGATGAGTTACGTACTCTCGCCCGGAACGGTGTCAGAAAAACGTGGTCGCCGGATTTGGTGTAGCGTCGAGGGTGGTCGCTCTGAGCAGTGGAGGGAGGAGGCCCAGAGCGGCAATAGTGATTGTCAATCCTGCCCTCGACGTGATGGAACTGAAAAATTTCACCACGGCAGATCAGGCGGCATGTTATGTAAGATGGGGCGGCATCACGTTCGCCCTCGTGTCCACGTACATGCCGCCGAGACCAGCTAACGCCGAGTATAGTATAGCTGCCGTGGAGGCTGTCGCGCAAAGGTATAGAAACGTGATAGTCTGTTCCGACACCAACTCGTGGAGCACGGTCTGGGGTTCAGTGCGCACAGATGCCAGAGGAAGAGCCGTAGAAGAGAGCCTGGCGAGGTGTCAACTCGTGGTCATCAACGAGCCTTCTGGCCCCACATTTGTTGGAGCGAGGGGCCAGAGTTGGATCGACGTGACACTCGCCACGGCTACCATGGCGCGGCGCATTGCGGACTGGACCCTACGGTCCGACACGAGCTCCGACCACCGGGTCATCGCCTTCAGTGTGGTGCAGGAGGAAGGTGGGAACGCCCTAGAAGTGGACAAGGGCTTTGTGACCCGATCGGCGGACTGGAGGGCCTTCTCCAGGGAACTGGAGGGTGCGCTCGCGGATAGAGAGTGGGAGGAGATGGCGCCGATAGAGGAGGAGTCAGAGATTGACCACAGGGTGGCATTGCTGACGGGCGCCATCACAGAAGCGGCGAGTATATCCCTCCGACGCCGAAGAGCGAGAGTACGTCCGGTCCCATGGTGGACGCCGGCCCTAACCCAACTGAAGAGGGAATATTATAGGGCCAGGCGTAGGTACCAGGAGTGCAGAGACGACGAGAGGAGATCTGCACTCCGCGAAGAAACCAAGCGTAGGTATAGGGTGTACCGAAACGGCGTGCGTCACCAGAAGAAGAGGTCCTGGGACGAATTTATTGTCGAAGAAACGGACAAGAACCCCTGGGGAATACCGTACAGGGTGGCGATGGGCAAGGTGAAGCCCCTCACGATGGTGGCTTCCCTCAGAGTAGGTGGAGCCCTGGCAACCACCCTGGAGGATGCGGCTACGATGTACATAGATTTTACGTACCCCAGGGACGACCCGTCCCAGGACAGCGAAGTGGACGCCATGGTGAGACGCACCACGAAATACCCGCCTGGTACCGACCTATGCCCACCATGGGATATATGGGACATTCGTCTTGCCGTGGAGAAGCAGAGGATCGGAAGAGCTCCAGGTCTGGACGGAGTAGACGCTGCGGTCCTCAGGAATAGTGCCCCGTACGTGGAGGAGGAGCTCCTCCGGATTTTCAATGATTGTTTGGAGAGGGGGTACTTTCCAAGCAAGTGGAGGATCGCAGACTTGAGACTGCTCTACAAGGGAGGAGGGAGAGACAAAGAATCGCCTAAGGCATACAGGCCGATATGCCTCCTCCCTGTCGTCAGCAAAGTCCTGGAGCATCTGATCGAAACGCGTCTTCGCCCGATCCTCAGTGCAGCTAGTCATCCACGGCAATTCGGCTCGACCCGTGGCAAGGGAACCACAGATGCGCTGCTGAGAGTGCGTAGGGACGTGGAGGAGAGGGCGGAGAAATATGTCATGTTGGTGCTCTTCGACATATCCTCCGCCTTCGACAGTGTGTGGTGGCCCTACGTACTCCAACGGCTGCAGGAGATCGACACCCCCAGCAATTTGTACTCGCTCGTTAGTAGTTACCTCAGTAACAGGAGCGTTAAGATCAGAGGTAGCTACTACGAGGTTGAGCGAAGGATTGAAAGAGGTTGTCCGCAGGGCTCTGTCCTGGGTCCGGTCCTGTGGAAGCTTGTCTTCGACCAGCTGCTGGGGGAATTAGAGGAGAGAGGGTTCCTTGCCACGGCCTACGTCGACGACCTGGCGGTCATAGTGGCCGAGAACAGCAGAGCCAGATTGAAGACACAGGCAGAGAGGTGCGCCAGTCTCGTGTCGGAATGGTGCGTGAGGAGGAAGCTGAGCATGGCCGCATCCAAGACCCAGGCCATGCTCGTAAGAGGCTCTACAGACAGGGCTCACCCTGTCATACTGGACATAGATGGCCAGAGAGTGAGGATGGGTGAGGAGGTGACCTACTTAGGAGTGAAGATGAGGAGAAGATTCGACGTCACCCCTCACCTAGACTACCTGAAGGATAGGGTGACCCAGTCTATCAATGGCTTATACAGGATTGGGGGTGCGTTCTGGGGCATCAGGTATCCCGCCACGATGACCATTTACAAAGGCGTGGTCATGGGTATCCTGAGATACGCATCCCCAGCGTGGAGCCAACACCTCACGCAGCTGCAGAGAAGGAGATTGGCCACAATTCAGAGACTGGCTCTGCTTAGGGTCACTAAGGCCTATAGAACGGTGTCGCATGAGGCGGTGCAGGTGCTAGCTGGAGCGATGCCCCTGGACCTCGTCCTCAAGGAGGACAGGATAAAGTACGATGTGAAGAGGCAGGGGCTTGATGCGCTACCGGGGGGACTCCGGGACAGAGTTCGCGAGACCCCTAATGAATGGAAGAGGATATTGAGGGAGGACATTATCGAAGAGTGGAATGGACGGTGGATAGGGAGTCAGAAGGGAGCTACCCTAAGGAAGTTCTTCCCCACCGTCCAAGAAAGGCTGAAGGCGAGATGGATCCTCCCTGATTACTGGGTCTCGCAGATGCTGACAGGGCATGGAGGTTTCCGAGGGAAACTACAGGAACACGGAAAGGACATAGACCCTCGGTGCCCCACCTGTGGAGTCCCTGAAACTGCAGAGCACGTGATCGTGTACTGCACCGCAGTAGAAGGACACCGAGCCAGGTTGTCGAGAAGTACCGGGATGTTCGCCCTCGCCGAGTCGGACTTCCCCCGTCTGATGGAGGAGGAGGCATACCCCTCCTTCAAGGACTTCATATACGGGTGGAAGGAGGTGGTCGGCCCTGAGCACTTCACCCTGGGAAGGGTCAGACCACCCGACGGCGGTGAGCCTCAAGAGGTATGATACCGAACGGATGCAGACTGGAGGAGATGGGATCCGGACGGATGCAGTGGACCAGGAGGGCTGGACCAGTATCCGGACGGATGCGGCTGACCAGGAGGGCTGGACGGCACCGGGCGGATCCGGACTGGAACCGGACGGATGCAGAGCGCCGGAAGGGCTGGCCATGCCGCGCGGCAGAGGATAAGGTGCAGCCCTAAGGTGCGCAAGCACGCACCGGGCTGCATCACAGTAGCAGGAAAAAAAAAAAAAAAAAAAAAAAAAAAAAAAAAAAAAAATTGTCTCCACAATTAAAAGTTTTCACAATTGTAAAATAAGAACTTTTATAATAAAGTGTTGATTTATGGGAGCAGTGGCATGCGCTATCCCAGCGCACTACCCCACTGCTCCTGAACCCCGTATGCCAGAAATGGCTTGGAAGGGGGAATAAAAAAAAAAAAAAAAAAAAAAAAAAAAAAAAGGGGGCTCGGCCTCTTATTTAATACCAGGGCCCAGCATCGAGATGTTAGGTATCTGAACCTATTTCGGCTGTTACTACTCAAATTATATTACGTTATTTTATCTCCAATGTATGTTGAATTGTCTGGGTATGACATACTATCTCTTCTTGGCTAGTCATTTTTAGAGTGTTGATGTGAGATGTGTTATCTCTTGCCTGCATTATTGTGATATCTTTTTCTGCCCTAATGACATTGGTGAAACATTGACTGATTAGTTTATTAAAGGGCAAAATATAACTTCCAGGTGTAATCTTCTTCTTTATTACATTAACGTTTCGGGGAAATATTTTCTCATCATCAGAATTTTCTTTTCTAAAATTAATAATTATTACATCTATCAACACATCTCATCAAGGTTAAATAAGAATGTATTTCAGCTAATGTTAGTCAGTGACTTAAGACTCCCAGCAATTTCAAAATAATAAATGCAGAAAATTTAATTGTGGACAATCGGAGAGAAATAAACAGAAGAGGAATTGTTAAATTATATATTATATTAAATAATTAATATGGCTTACAGTTATGTTAAGCTGGAAAATGTATAAATCATGAGATGTGTTGAAAGATGTAATAATTGTTAATTTTAGAAAAGAAAATTCTGATGATGAGGAAATATTTTCCAGAAACGTCAATGTAATAAAGAAGAAGATTACACCTGGAAGTTATTTTTGCTCTTTAATAAAATAATTACAGGAACTTCCTAAGAAATTATAAGAAAGATGACTGATTAGTCGTTTACTGGCATTTGGGATACTTAAGGCTTTTTTTTTGGAATTTTCCATTAATGACTTAACAATTTTGGTTGGTATAGTACAATATAGTGTATAGTTTAGTATAGTGAATAGTGTACAGCATAGTATAGTGTATAGTATAATATAACGAACAGTATATAGTATAGTGGTACTCACCTGCCAGTCAGAGTCACAATACTACCATTCCGCATAAAAAAACTATTTGTGAATCAAGTAACATCGATCAGACTTCAGTTTAATCACTAATATTATATTGCTAGTAGGAAACTTAGATTATTTTTTAAAATCTAAATTAAAAAAAAAAAATTATTTTTTTCAGTGTGTTAATTATTAATGGAATATGAATTATTGCATTTGTGCTGTATTTTAAATTTCAAAGAACTATATTTTAATAATCTAGATTGAAACTGATAATTTTGGACAATATACACACAGTTGATTTTCGTCGGATGACATTATGATTAAATGAACGAGCAATATTTGGTGACAAGATCCTTTTACAAATTTCAATCATTCGATTAACATGATGAGAGTCAGCCTTCTGCTCTGTATTGGAAATTTTGGCCATGTCAATAATCGGAGCCTATCGACGCTGTATAAATAATGTGGATAATGTCCAGAGTTCCAGTTATTCCACTGCTACCTCGATCACATGAACAGTCCAGATGAAATGCTACATTTAACAGGATTCCTATTAATTTCGCTTCGCTCGCTAAATGAGTTTAGAAGTTTATAGCCCTATGACTCTTTGAATTGGCAAATTCCTTTATTCGCTTCACATTATTTCCGTTAATCCGTACCAATGAATAATAAATAAATCTTTATATTTTCATTTAATCGATAGAAATCGTAGTTTTATGGAGTCGTTATTAAATACTAAAAATAAATAAAAAATATTTGTAGTAACAAAGTCCTAAGTAATTTCCAGTTAGTGTGAATGAAGCTAAGGAGAAAGCCTAACATGGAGAAAAGCCTTTATGTACTTAAACTGATTTTATAATCTATAGAGAATTTATTAAACTGTCAGTCTTTTGAAGCTAAATCGTTCTTTTGTTATTTGGTCTATGTTAAATATAATTTATTTAAATAGTCTATGTTAAATGTAATTTATTTAAATTTAACAAACCAACGTTATCGTTAGTCGGTTTGTACCGAGTAAAGTCAAACAAGTATTTCAACAGATTTTGCACTGAACACAAGAGACAATATGGAAAATATTAAAAGAACAAATACGTTAATATTACCTTCATTACGATGGAATATTATAGAGAAATACCGAGAATCAAATTATACATCTTGTGGTTTTTACATATCTCTGGAAAAAATATTGTTTCAGGGCCATAATCTTCCAAAAATATTTTAAGTCTACGCTGATCATCGATATACATTAATATTGAACGTTATAAATTTAAACTTGAAACATTGGACACACTTAACTCATAATAGTTTATTTTTCCGCACTACGATGAGTAAATCAAACTGTTACTAAAAAGGAAACCACCGAGCCAGGATTTGATGAATATTGTGTACCGTGTGCAAGTGTACAGAACTTAGAAAGAACTAATACTTCTGATCACTACTTATGGGCTGTGGGAATAGTCATAATTTGAAAAGTCTGGTTTAAACAATTCTCTTCGATACACAAGCATGTTTCTTTTTCTTTTTTTATTTTTTTATTAACAGCACACATGCTCGTGTATTTTTGTATGTCTGGTAGATCTTATCCATTTTGAAACATCACTACAGCCAACAGATCCGTTCCACGATCCAGTCGATATTATTATTGTAATCCAACAGGCTAATCTTTAGAAGCACTTCGCTTTAATTTCAGAGAGAAGTTTTCCGATAGTTCGTTTGAATCTCAGTAAATTGAGAGGAAGTAAGATCGCCGTTGATCGTGGCCAGAGGATGAAGTAAGGCAAAAGATCCTCATCAAGCTCAATATTTCCTTTGATCCCTCAAGCCGATGTACTCGATCCTTTCTGCCGTCACTCGAGAACTTTTAAGGTTCTTCAAGGAACTTATTTCGAAGATATTCACGCACATGTTAGCAAGGCCGGATTAAGCCATGCATAGGTCCCCTAGGCAATTCAAATCAGCCCCCTCTCCCTTTTTTAATTCAATATATTTTTTGCATGAACAAAATAACGGCACAAGTAATGTATAGAGTTAATATCTAATTTGTGATAGAGTCCAACATCCTGACCCTGTTTACTTCAATACAGGTATTGTAAGGATAAATAAAATTTAATAGGTAGTTAGGTTATACAATATTATATACAGCCCTAAAAATAAGACTAGTTTTGGCGAGGATCGAGATCCTTCGAGAGGCCCTTATAACAAAAATAGTCGGTTTTAACATTATTAAAAGCTTGGATAGATCCTGCCTTGTTATTAAATTGGCTGCATGAGGAATTGAAAATGCCAAGGATTCCAGAATTTTACGAAATAAAAAAAAAATGACCAATCTTTATTACAACTAACAAACCCCATATTCAGAGAGATCGTACCTTCTGGAGTAGCCCAGCGTTGGCAACAACTATTTTGAACCTTTAAATTTAGTTTTAGTATTAGTTTGGTAAGATCGACCCAAAATGAAAGGTGATCCCCATCGCCTAAGTAATAATTCGAAATTATGAAACATTAATAAAAGCTGAAGGTGTGTAATAGAACTCCTTAAAATGCATATCTGCAGAAAAATGGGGAATCTCCAGCTAATGCAGTGTTCAGAATCTTAAAACAAAAAATTATGTTGAATATTAAACATCATCATTACCAGCCAGAATATCGCAATAATAATATTCAAATATTAAATCATGTTTCCAAATCATTAACTTTCCTATAATTAAGATATCTCTTCACAGTTCTACAATTATCTGAATGTCTTTACTACGTCTATATTTTCATCGATTTTCTCAAAGCGCATATATGCAAAAATAAAATTCAACTTATAATCATTGATTATAGCCTTATGAATAAACTTGAAATCTTTAAATTTTAATTAAAACTACTCTAACTAATTTTTCTCATAGGCCACGGGACGCCTACTAGGTTCGGAGCCCATAGGCAGACGATAATACGAGACTCACCATGCCAATCTAGAAATAAAAATTAAATGAATTTGTTTCTTAGTTATAAATTGACAGCTATTACTTAACTTTTATACAAATCTACATTTTTTCCGAGATTTATTAATGTTCGCACACTCAAATTTCAAAACTACAGATACTCACTGTCTATGTACTTATAGCTTACCACTCCTTAAAGCTAACTTCCTAATACTTGCAGGATATTAGTTTTTTTTTTTAAATATGTATAATTATTATTTTTTTACAATGATAATTCATTTTCTAACATTGTAACATCATAACTGTATATTTATGAAGAATGATCTATGCGGACCAATCAGAAAAGGACTCTGTATCCGGAGACCAATCTGGTCGCAGCTGAAGTCCGGGCACGTTCAGCCACAAATCAGAACACAGATACTGGCCCGGTCCGATAAATACCTGACCCTTAGCCATTATGGCCCCCCGCACAGTTTATGGCAGTCGAGTGGAATTCATTAAGCTATTGGGCATTGCTTGTTTTAAGTTCCATTTCCAGGAAGGGCTTGAGTAAATTTGGCTGAATGTTTTACAATAGAATCTAACAAATATCGAACTATCTAACGTTCATTTTAAACAATTGCTGTAAGCTTACTAATCAATAATTCCGCGAACTAGAGATAGTCGTTATAATTGCGGTACAAGGCTCGTCCAACGGCAATTAACTGAGAAGAAATTGAGAAAATGAAAACAGCATCGATTAGAGCTAGTATTTACAGTAGGTTACAATCCTGAGCCCTTTAGTAACAAATAATTCAAATAGGTTTGGGCCCTATTTCATAATAAAGTAAAAAATGTACAAGTACAAGTAGGGAAGGTACTGTAACTTATTAACCTCATATTACAGGTTACTTATCGTCATTAGATAATAATAATTTTATTCATTTTTTTTTTAATTTACAGTTGTTTATTTTTCCTTACCTTTATAAGAAAAATATAGTAAGGGGAAGTATTGCGATTATAAAAAATTTCGAATTCGGGTTTTCAATAGAAATACACGTTTTAAGGTTTCCCGAGTCCAAATTACCATCTATCGCCAAAAGGTTGGTGTGTGAGTGAGCTAAAAAAGGAAAAGTCGTACGAAACTGAAATTACGTATTTAATTTAGGTATATTTTTGGGTAAATTTTTCGAGAAAAAGACCGGAAGTCCATACATTATCGTTTTTACATTTTTTTACAATTTTCTCGAAAACGGTTCTATCAAATTTGATGAAACTTCCCCAAAGTCTTCTCTTTAAAGGCCTTTAACTTTTCATATATATATTCAGTACATCGCCGAGGAAATGCAGAGAAAAAACTTATGATGAAAAGAATATTTTATTTGCACATAACTCAAAAAAGTATGTATTCTATAGTAAGTTATCTGCACAATCATAACAGAGGTATTGAATTATCTAAGAAAACAAAAAAGGGATAAGCGAAATCGCACTAGTATTAGCAAAGATACAGCGTATCTTATAAGGACTACAAGACTAAAAGAACCTAGATGGAAAGCCGAGCGCGTCCGAAATGAGACGGATGCGACCAAACCTCCTCACGCTAAGCGGCTAACTTATTGTCAACGATACGCTCTTTAATAATGTAATGTAATAATGTAAATGTATAAATTCACTTAATAGTTTATTTTATATATATAGTTTATTTTTTTTATATAAAAAAATCTTTTCATACAAACTAATGGAATTTTCTCTGAAGCTAAACCGAAACTTTTAAAATATCTATATTTTCAGCTTGACAAACCAAAAATATATAGTGTACAGAATTTTCGTACTAAAGTTACTAAAAATATATTTTATGGTGCTTTTGTGAGAAAAAACATGAAGAAGTAAATACTGTTGAGTTTATTTCAAGTAGTGTTTGTGTGAACTCTTTAAAATTATTAAAAAAAGATTATTATTATACGGTGGTTGGGGAAAGTTGTGTGATGCGCGCCCCGCACCAGATTTTCAATAAAACTATTATTAATATTATCGTGTTTCAACATTTTACAGTGTGTCTTATGCCAACTTGTACTTTATTATGAAAAAGGGTGTGCCTATAAAGTAAAATACAAATTGTTAAATAGTTGCTATTTGTTGTTAAAATGTTGTTTTAATGTTGACACACGATAGCATTTAAAATAATTATATTAATAAACAGTAAATTAAAAAAATAAAAGAATAAAATTGTTATCATCTAATGCCGATAAGTAACTTGTAATATGTATAGCCTGAACCTTTCCACTTGTGCTTGTATGATACTTTTGTAGTTTATTATGAAATAGGGCCCTGGTGTTTTCTGTCATAAGGTTTTCCAGTGAATGGGTGTGTCAATTTAAATTTTATCTAATGAAAGCTCATGGGTGACAGAATTTAATTTCCTTCCTCTAGGAGTACATAGTCGTGAACCCCGCTACTGTTAGGAATTTTAATCACCTCCTGCAATAAACATCTTCCAAGGATTCTGAACAAATTGCGAGTGTCAGCACGTACCTCATTGGGCGGTAGTCTGTAGCGAGGAAGTAATGGTTATATGGAGCCTTGTAGGTGTTATGAAACTTAATATATTGGCGCTAAGTGATAAAGAGGATTTTTTTTTTTTTTTTTTTTTTTTTTTTTTTTTTATCAATTCTTCAAAACTTTGAGAAGATTTTGAGATAAAAATGTTATTTTGGTACTGTTATAAAATAAATGGTAAGTTTCTGCACTGTATAGTAGATCAAAGGGATATATTGCAGCGATGAAATATGGAATTCCATGGATGATGAAAATGTGGAATGGAGTTCTGCTTCCAAGCAGCTTCAAGAATCAGTTTAAAAAAGCAAATATAATAAATCTGGAAGAGAAACTATGATGACGTGGCTGAAGCTGCTCCATAATAGAAGGAAAAGGCAGAAAAGGAAATGAAGTAACAAGATAAAATTAATTTTTTAGTTAAAACCGCAGTTCGATCTTGATTTTTCTCGCAGAAAATAAATAAAGAAAAATTAATTTAAACAAAAATAACAAACAAGACTGCAAAATAACTTTTATATCTTACAACTCTCTTCGTCAAAAAGGACGGAATGTACATTACGTAAGTGCATCGGTAGATTGTTAGTGAAGTTGACGCAATTGAATATTGAAAATTGGGGTTGTAGTCGTGTGCCTTCCACACCCAAATGAAAATATTCATCTTCTTTGCTCAATACATTAAATTATTTTCTGTTTGATTACATGCACAGATGCAAAGAGCTTTCTGTATTTTGACACGCATAGGTATATGGAACGGAATGTCCTTGCAAGAGGCCGTAACATGTAGAGGAAGGCACCCGAGTACGACACTATGGTTCAATATTTGCATAACTTCATCAATGTGTTAATGTAAGTATTGGCTATTTATAATTTATTACCAAATGTTCATGAACTGGCAAATTATATAATAATAAACATTTAAAAAAAGCCGAAATATTTTTTAGTATTTTGAGCTCAACATATTTCAATACATTTACGGAATCACAATGTGTAATTTGAACCATCAAACTGTATGAAATCGGTCGTGCAGTTCGCTCGAAAAATCGTTAAATATCCTCAAATAGACAGATTAAATACATTCAATACAACTTATCTTAAGTATTTTGAGCTCAAAATGTTCCAAAACATTCACGGGATCACAAAGAGTTATTTGAGCCATCAAACTTTAAAATCGGTCTTGCAGTTCGCCCAAAAAATCGTTTGATACCATCAAAAGCACAGATTTTATGCATTTAATACATTTCTTTAGTATTTCGAGCTCAATATGTTTTGAAAACATTTACGGGATCACATAGAATAATTAGTTTTATGAAACTTAAAAATTAACGGTTGAACTATTCCCTCAAAAACCGTCTAATGGTGAAGCTAAGCACATTAGCCTCCTTGTGGCTTCGCCGCAGTCGGCTGAAAACTGGTCATTGAGGTTGCCTCAGATCCGAAAGGACCCATGTGGTGCTACTCACGCTTTTATTGTTTCAAGAGGAATCCCTTGATGTAAGTTTTTAATTTCAAACATGCGACTTGTATTTTCAGGTAATTGGTTCGAATGAAAACCACATCTCCCTTTCTAAAACTGGAGAAATCAATAGCATGAAACTTATTTATCATCTCAAAATATATTGAGGAAAAACGGATGAAGGTAAAATATAGTTTATTTGAATATTCTGGGTAGAGAGAAAAAAAAATGTTTATCTTTCATTATGCAGCAGCCCTCCGTTCGGTTTTTACTCGGTGAGTGCCGATTCCTAAATTATCAAGGACAGTCTATTATGATTGCTGTATTGAACAAGAGATCTCCAATGGAAAGTGTTTAAACAGCGCATCGCCCAGAATATATTATATTAGTTTCTTACAAATTTTCTAACATTTTTGGGCAAACAATTAATTTTTTGTTTTAATTAACATATGTGTTCCCACTGACGTCAGAATCTTTCGCGTTCAACCTTCCGAGTTAATTTTGCTTTACATAAATTTATTATTGCTTCAATCTATTTGCATAATGATAATTATATGATTGGTTGAGTTGACGTGAATATGCAAAAAAACAGTAATAATGAAATTTGACTAATTGAAATCCAGGCCCGTTAAATAATTAAAATACACAAAAATTCCAATCGATATGTCGTAATGTGGTGAAGGTATAAATTTAATAGAATGAGAGATTCTCTTATTGAAACAATTATTGTAGTTGAAGGTTAAAAGTACTGACCTCAGATTAAGTAATAATAATTGTAATATTGAAGTCATATATTATATGCAACAGCTGTCTCGTTTATTAAAATGTAAAAATTCAGAATTGATATGAACAAAAATAATTATTTTCGAATTTTCTTTTTCGAATCCAGATTCTGAAATCATTTTAAAGCCACCACAAAAATGAGACATTACATTTTCTCTGTAACCAATGGTCGAGAAGTTCCCTAAAGCCGTGAGTTCCTGATGGGAGGAAGAAATAAATAAAGTGCAGTTGAAGACGGGTCCTGAAGGGCTGTATAGAGGGCCCCCCTGATGGATGGTCCTTGTAGCAAAAAGGAGAGGCTACCTAGGACTAGGGTCCACGTGGCTCAGCTCGCAGGGTCTCATAGCAAACATTCTCAATCAGAACAGTCAATGTTTCTCTGCATTCCATCAAAAATAAATGATCATTACGAATTATACCGGCTTGGAATGATATGGACCCTCAGAGATAATAAACATTTTAACCTTTTTCGTAACGTTCTAGTATTGCAAACTTATTACATTAGGGATTGATAAATTATTTGCCACTTCTATCATTTTGTTTTTATTGAAAACTAGTTTCGAATGTTATAAATTCATCTTCAGTTCTAAAAGCACACACAAATTAAAAAATCAGCTATTCAAAATACAGTTTGGTATTATTATACATATTAAATTAAGTGTAATATAAATTAGTATTGTAAAACGTTTATGAATTTAATTAAGACAAGAAATCAGATACATGCTGGTACTCACCAAGGTTTAAGTAGATTATATCAAACAGAACTTTTTTTTTATTGGTTTGTTCTCGCACTGAACCAGCAATGGAAGAAATATGGGGTGTTTATGTATAAAAGGGTTGAAGGGCCGGGGTTTTTCCAGTATATGGATGACTCTATAATATTTGAATTTTTTATCGATCTTCAAATTATTAATAATTTATACTGAACTTTATATTATCAATATCTATATCCATTCAGAAATGATTTGTAAAGAATAAACTTATTAACATATTTGTTCTATATATTAACATAATATGTGTAAATAACTTACATATTCTATTCTCCCTTAGTATGCAGTATTCTAATCAGTTGACATCCGCATGATGGTATAGAAGGATCAATCTAATTAGGGATTGATAAATTATTTGCCACTTCTATAAATTTGTTTTATTGAAAACTAGTTTCGAATGTTATACATTCGTCCTCAGTTCTAAAAAACACACAAATAATTCAAAAATAAGCAATTCAAAATATAGTTGATATTATTATACATATTAAATTATATAAATCAGTATTACAAAACATTTATGAATTATGAATTTAATTAAGACAAGAAATCAAATACATGTTGGCACTCACCAAGATTTAAATGGATTATATCAAACAGAAAAGTTTGTACTAGTTCCTTCTCGCATTGTACTAACAATGAACGAGAAATAGGCGGGATGTTTTTAGGTAAACGGTTTAAGGATCAGGGTTTTCCCAGTAATGCCAGTGAGTAATTGGTTTTTCTGTTATTGTTGGGAATAAATTCAAGATTGGACTACTGGAGATATTTATTTAACCATTTAAGCAAAAATCTGGATTGGATTTGAAGGATTTTATTATTTCAAGTGCAACATATATATTTAATATGAGGCTTTTTTCAACGTGATGTATTAATTTAAATCCTGAGTCTTTGATGTATTGCAAAGTTGGAATTCTCTGTCTTGTTATTTTATACACGCATAATGTTATTTTAATCTCTGATTTAGTGATCTTCCAGTTTTTCCCGTTGCACAATCTGTATACAATCTGTACAAAAACCGTATTTGGCTGCACAATCATTACAATTTAGTTCGTATGCTCCGCTTTTTTGGAATGGGTCTATTTGGTCTTTAGGAGAAGGGAAATATGAGGATGCATTCCTTTCATTGTTAGTTCAGTGCGAGAACAAAACAGTACAAACTTTTCTGTTTGATATAATCTATTTAAACCTTGGTGAGTACCAACATGTATTTGATTTCTTATCTTAATTAAATTCATAATTCATAAATGTTTTATAATAGTAATTTATATTACATTTAATTTAATATGTATAATAATACCAAACTGAACTAGCAATGGAAGAAAGGTGGGGTCTTTATATGTAAACTGTTTAGGGATCGGGTTTTTTTCCAGTAATTCCAGTGAGTTTTTTTCCTCTCACTCCCAGCCGCCTCAGATCGCCCTTCACGTCATCCAACCACTTCAGACTCGGTCTCCCACGCATTCTCTTTCCGCCTGGTCTGCCATTCATTACCTTCTTGGGTAGCGTCTGATCCAGCATCCTTTGAACGTGGCCTAGCCACCGAAGTCTTCCTTCTTTGACGATGGACATAATAATTGGCTCGCCAAAGAGCTGTTCGAGCTCGCTGTTTTTTCTAATTATCCAATGCCTACGCTCGTTTGCCGGAAAGAAGATCTTTTTGAGGACCTTTCTTTACCAAACCTTCAGAATCATCTCGCTCTCCCTTGTCAAAACCCAGAATCCGCTCCCATACGTTACCACCGGTCTTAATTCATAATAATGATTTATTCTTTAATTTATTCTTGTTAATTTTGATTTTTTCAGATCGGGACAGTTCTCGGAATTTTAGTACCTTATTCAACGCAAAAAGACAACTGCTACCGTTCGCTATTCTGGCATTGATCTCTGCACATACATCATTTGCTCCTCTTACCAGAGATCCTAGATATTTGAAGTTCTGCCCAGCATCTGAACTTCTGCCTAATTTGCACTTCCTCTTCTCTAACTGCTCGACCTCTTGCCGTCCCCATATATTCCGTGTTATTTCGTTTATTCTTGAGCTCGCCTCTGCCGCTTGAAACTCTTCAAACGTCCCTGAAAGGTCTGGTAATGGTTACACCATTTGCGTAAGCCATATGCTGGGTAAGCCTGTTATAAATATTTCCTCTGGGGTTAGTTCTAATCGCTCTTATTGTTTTTTTCGTGGGACCAGGTTAAATACTACAGGCGACAGTACGCCACCTTGTCTCAGTCCGCCTGTCACTTCAAAATCCTTTGATAGGTCTTCACCAACAATTTCCTGAAACTTGGTTTCTTTCCACGTCATTTCGATTAATCTCACCAACTTGGCTAGGATTCCAAGGGATTTTTTTCAAAAGGGAAGAGGTGGCTGGGGATTATATCTTTTATATTATTCATAATGTTTCTTTCTCTCTTTTCAGGTTCTTTTAATTTACATTATATATTAACTTTTTTTGTTTATGCTCCATTTTTTTTTATCATAATAGTCATTTCTGTTTGTTAGCATCTTTTATCCCTGTTATTGGTACTGTCACTGTTGTTACCTTGTATTTTCTTAACCCGGATGATAGCCTAAAACTAGACCGAAATGTCGGCACACAATAAGAATTAATTTCCTCTGAATAGTGTGTTCATCATTGTCCACCAACCCTGACCAACTTCTTCTTAAGCATTACTTTCTATTGTTATTTTGATGTATTTTATTGTTATTAATTGTATTGCAAATAATTATGAGAGTAATATTAAAAATTTTCTATGTCTATTCAAACCTTTTAATAAATAACACCACCAGAAAATAATCTCAATACTAAAGAAAAAAAATCAAGTCAAATAATTACAAATTACACGATGCAAAAACCATGTACTAATACAGTACGATTTTTATCTTATGTTCCATTATGAAATAAAATTATTTATATTTATATCGATTTATATTCCGGCTGTGGAGTTACGAAATATTTATAAATTAATTGCACATTTCAGTTCGTTATGAAGAGGTACCATTGAATGTCCTCTACCTTCATGCCGCCAAGACATTTTGTGAGATTCTAGATCACATTCGCTGTGTTAACACTTTGTAAAGCTGTGAGGTAAATAAATAAAATAATAAATAAAGAAATAACGAAACAGGTTTAAAAAACGTTGAAAAAGCGTATGATCTCTTTAAAATGTATTTACTTTGAGAGTTGAGAAGAGCCCCTTCAATAATTGGCTCAACAACACCCGCATGACAGTGAGGTCGTGCCGGCTAAGTAGCTAGGTCCAGCCTTACTTCACCCTCAGAAGCTTTCATTTACTTCATGCATTACTTATGTACATTGTAATTGTTAATAACATTGTTACTATGTACACTTTTTACATTTAAATAAATACATAAAAAACTAAATCAATAGATAAACATAAAAAAATAATAAATGACTATATTACTATTATTATATTTTATATATATATATTCGGTTGGCCTGGTTATAGACCGTAGAGAACCTTGGCCGCGCGATGTAGTATTCATACATAGGAGACCACACAACGCGATACATTGCTTGAATTATTTAATTTGATTAAATAAAATTCATGCCGGTGACGGGATTCGAACTCACAACCTTTGGGTCTGTGAGTAAGTGCGTTAACCCGCTCGGCCACCCCGCTGGGGAAGGTATAAAGCTCACTGAAATGGGAAATTTGTTAAATTTTTCACTGATTCGGAAAATTTGTTATTCCTTTGTCTTATGAAATCCGCAACTCTTGGCATTTTTAATTCCTCATAAAATTACTGTATTAATTATCTACAAAAGTGGGCCGAAAACCTTAAATACCTGTCAAACATTTTACCGAGGTGAACGATATTTAGATAGTTTGTTTTCTTATTTATTTCTTTTTTAACTTTTTTTTTTCCTTTTCCCATTTTTTTGCTTTCTCTTGATCACTTTAACTTTTATGATCAATGAACTTAAATATATCAAGCAACTGACGTATAATTGTCGAAAAACATCAAAATCAACAAAGCAGCAAACTAATGGTATAATAAATCATTTTCAAAATTATGATATATTTGAACTAAATTAACAAAATCAATATTTTTTTTAAATAAGTCTAAGTAAGAACTGCGTTAACTCCAACAAATTTTGGTAATTTCTAATTTAATGAGTTGCTACAACAACCTCGGTGTTGCTGCTGAGTGAGGCTCTGCTGACAAGAGAACAGCGATAACGAGAATTTGAGCATAGTTGCGGCACCACTGTGCGCCTTTTTTTATTTCTTTTCTTTTATATTGCTAATTAAGCTGATTAACAATTAATCGGTAATATAACAAACTTAATTTTTAAAAATAATTTTTTTACTCTCCTGAAAAGTTGTGATTTTCAGATTTGTAAGATTACCATGAGAACGACGATATGAAGTGTCTTGTCATTCCTATGGGTCAAAGTGGTGGTCCCTTGAACAAATAGGCTGCAAATTATTGCACAATGGTTTATTATTTCCACTTAGTAATATTTCAAAAATATCTATTCTGTTTAAGTAAAAAAAATTAAGCGTCGGCACTAAAGGAAAAGAAATTTGAAGGATTTTCACAAGATGATCGACATGAGAGTGCCGAACTGGGAGTGTTAAGAAAGACTGTGTCGATGCAAGTAGGCTGTGATGTAAAATGATACAGAGGAAATATTTGATGTGCACTTCAGTAGGAAAAAAAAAAGGAAAGACTAAGGAAGCTAAAGGAAGTGCAGAAATAATACAAGGAAGGATAAAGCAGAGAGATACGAAGGAGTCAGAAGCTCAATAGATAAGTCAGGAGACCAAGGGCCATGATGACCAGCCGCGCCGGAGAATTTGTCTACGAAGTTCATTACGCTATATCTCTGCTAATACTGATCTGATTTAAATGATTTTTTTTTTTTACATTTTGTAGGGAATCTCATCACCTTTCGTTTAAATGCAATAAAAGCACCAAACAAAAATTTGAATGCCTTGTTAAGCTGAATCCAAAACACCTTACATTTCTCCTTTATCTTTATAAATGGACGAATTATGGGCATATAAGATCTTTAATCGGCAATTATATAGATTTTTTTTTTTTTATGCCTTATGCCGATTCCAAAACACCTTACTTTTCCCCTCTATATTTATAAATGGCCGAGTTACGGACTAATAAGATCTCAAATCGGCCGCCATTTTGAAACAAACAGACGGATAGTAATGTCGAGTTCCGAGGATCAACGTGGGGTGACCTGTGACATTGATACCGTATCTGAAGAAAATCGGTCCAGCAGTCTCGGCGAAAAGCCGTGGACGGATTACGGCGTACGGCCGGCGGCGGATGGACGGATTTTTTATTCGATATTTGGATTCTACGTAATTTGAAACGTTAAATCTCAAATTTTGAAGGGCGGTTACAACAATTTTTTTTTTTGGTTGATTCCAAAGGTCTATTATTGAAAATAATAAACCAAAAACAAAACAGAAATATCAGACAATCTTCTTTAACTTTATAGTGGTAAGCTCTTTGCACTCTATGGCATGTGGCCTCTTTGCACGAGAAGATGTAGGTCACGGTAACCAGTATTCTGTCCCAGTGTGTAAAATAATTTAAAGGTTATTAAGGTAGGATAACTTAGGGTTCCATCCTTTCTCCGTAAACCATTCTCGGTCCAGTGGGATAAATCCCAGGGGAAAAATCAAAGGATTAACGACTACAACTTCGACTTTTTACGACGATATATATAGATTTCACTAACTATCGATTATAAACTGATAATAATAAAATAAAATAAAAATAAAACGAAATCACATTTTCAAAAAATAATATAATTTTCCATTTATACATAGTACAGAAAATAAATATTATATTGATCTTTTTGAAGATGCAATAAACACAAAAGAAAAAGTTATTGAAGAGAATAATAACTGGGATGTAATAAAGTCTCCAAAGTAGCTGGAAAGAAGAAACTGTCTCAGGCAGTCAAAAAAAGGAGCCTCTCGACAAGTCCTCTCACCTTTCAATCCTCCAGGTTGGTTACGACTCCAGACAATTTAATGACGAGATAAGAACGACGCCATTCTTTGCACAAGAAAGAAAACATGTTTATTACTTTAAGCTTATTACAACATGCGTTAAAATTATTATTTAAATCCAGCAAATGGATCTATGTATATTTCGATATATATTGCATTGTTACATAGTGATACAATTTGCTGTTTATCAATTCTCAATATTTCAGGTACGAATAAATATTCGCAGGGCAAAAATATTTCCTTTGTATTTCATGCTAAACAAAATTTATTTTATAACACAAAAATAGGTGCCATTGGCCTGTTCCTATTATGTACTTCTAGTAGACTATATAGATTAAAATGAGTTAGTTTTCTGTTTTTTCTTAAAACTCACTGTGTTATTCCTAAAATTGGGTAGTTAGGATTTCTGGACGTGTTGAAATTACAGAAAGAACGTGCACGTTAGGATTGGAACATCGAAAGCATAATATCGATATTCGATATTTTTTCAGTATCGCAAAACCAAATATCGATATACACTGATAATCGCTAGAGAAATATAGATTTATCACTATATTGAAAGGAAATGGATGAACAAGGAAAGAAAAGTGCATTAAATGAGTATCAAGGAGACAAAATAATAAATAAATACTGTATTTAGTCACCTTTAACGAGTATTGTGTGTATACATGTTAAACTGTGAATAAGGTTATAAAATATTATAATTATTATCTATAAAACAATATTTTACTAGCTATGAATCAATATAAAAAAAGATAGAAAAGAATTATACTTTGGCAAAAAAAATGTATGACACATTTTTACCTATAAAATTTTTAGCCATATTTCATATATTACATTCTTCTTCAAGTTTTTCAATAATAAAATCTTCAAAATTCTAAAAAAAAATATTTATCTTGTGACCTTTCCTACTACATTGTGCATTCAAAAATAAAATTACTTCGCTTGTATTACATATTATAGTTATAGTTTACCTATGCTAAGAATTTATGATAATATTTTTGGTGTTTCTTATATTGATTTTCTTAATTTATAGGTACTCTATGATTTAGACCTAGTTTTAGAACTTATATAATTTATGATGATATTGATGATGATGATATTTATTGATTTAGCCGTTCTCTCAAAAAATCATTAAATATCCTCAAATATAATATAAGCAGATTCAATACATTCAAGAAAATTTTTTTTTAGTATTTTAAGTTCAATATGTTTCAAACACTCATAGGATCGCAGCCCATAATTTGAGGCCTTAAGCTTGAAAATCGGTTGTGCTGTTCGCCCATAAAATCGTTATATACCAAATAACGGTCAAACAACACATTATCATCTTTGTGGTTTCGCTGTGGTCGGGGAAAAGCAATAGGAATAAAACGAAAGTATATTCACAAATACGAACAGAATTAAAAAATGATAATCCGCAATAAATATATAACCATCGAACAGAATTAAAAAATTATAATCCGCAATAAATATATAACCATCGAAAAGAATTAAAATATTATAATCCGCAATAAATATAACCATCGAAAACATAGAAACCATATAAAACTAATTCTATAACACAAATCAAGCGACTGTCAGTGTGGAAATCAGCCCATCGACAAACAAATTTGCGAAAATTTTGAAAAATGTTTGTTTCCATTACATACATAACTGTATTTTAATTACGTTAAGGCCTTCACCTCAACTGAATAGGGTGTTTGTTTATCTCTTGAGCGAATGTAGCGAGCGGAAATCGACAGATGTAATCTATCTCTAGACCTCCTTGGGGTCACTATTTTGGGGTTTTAGCGAATAAAGGGTATTGGAAATTTAAATAAAATAATGTAGTTTAAAAATCGGTATCATCGATGCATCGTTGTAAAATATCCATATCATCGATATATCGGATGTTAAGATATCGATAGTAAATATCGGTTTTTTAAGCTCGATATAGCGGTATAGCGCGTTTCGATATCCTAACTCTAGTGCACGTCCAAACAGACACACCGGTCCCAACTACAAAGTTAGTTGTTGAATATGGAATGACCAATGGCCACAACTATTTTAAGAAACATTTACATAGTTTTAATCTTAATTATCTTCATTTTGTATTATGCTTTATTTAAAACGATGATCTCACCTCTACATTACATTCTTATCGACGTTTCGGGATTAAAAAAAATGTTTTCAAATAAAAAAAATATATAAATATTTACATAGGATAGATGTTGATTTACAGAATCCCCTAACTGTAATCTCAGCTACACTGAGTGACTCATAGATGAGCTGCACCTTGACTCATGTCATGCTTTGACAGATATACGATCACGGACTTAATCGAAATCAGATGTATACCTTCAGATAACATCGTTGCAATCCACTGCGGGCCAGAAATCAAATCTAGTGGAAAAAAATCGGAATTGTAAGTCGAGCGAATACTTTAGGTTCGTGTTTACTTTGTCCAGCACACGTACTTTTCAGGCTTTTCAGTCTCTGTTTGTTTTCATTCCAATCCTCGCCTGGGAAGATAAAAATATGCGAAATTTGGTAGAGGAGAATCCAATTCTCTTCATCTTGGTATCAAATTGTAGCAATGATCGTTATTAGTTATTTGACATCCGCATGATGGTATTGAAGGATCAATCTATCTACCCTAAGATTGATCCTTCTATACCATCATCCGGATGTCAACTGATTATGAAGCGAGCCAAGCTATAGCGCATGTTACACTACCCAAAGACTGAAAACTGAGCAATTCAAAATTTAATTCTATCGCCAAACAGGTCATTGCAGAACTGAAGAATGCGGAACACAAATTTATAGAAGTGGCAAATAATTTATCAATTCCTAATTGATTTTTGACTTTTAGAACTACTAGCTCACAACACTTTTTTTTATTATAACAATCTTCTAATTAGTTTGCAAGTAATTGCGACTTTAATTTTATTATTAAAGTTCGGAGAGATATTTAAAATATAAACATTTCAAATCATTGTATAATATGTTAATATCCAAAAACTTTTTTTATTTCAAAAACTTTTTATCCAAAAAGGATAAGATAATTTATTATATATTTATATATATATATATATTTATATATATTAATTGTCTAGGATAATAACTCTTTTTAAACTCCACATTTTTAAAAACATCTTTACTATCGTTACCTAGGCGACTTTAGGCGATTTTAGGCCACTTTGCCCGTCCTAAAGCTTGTCATCTTACCTAGTGGTTAGTTTACTCCACTCCGTCATAACATAAGACAAATTCATACAGATCTTAATTTTTAGCATAAAAATGCTCTTACTTGTCAATTATGTCAGATCTGAAATAAAATTAAGTTTCTTCTTTCTGGTGCTACCTTGTATATCGAGAAGCGGTGCAGGCGTTTCGTTATCAATGGTAGAAAGTTCCATGAAGAAGTACTGTCCGTTAAACATTCTTTTTATATACTAGTTACCATGAACTCAGAATATCTTATAATCAAAAAATTATTTAAGAAAATGAAATATGATGTATGAGTACTCATATACCCATGCGAAATTATATCAATTCAAATTAATATTTAGCACTTTTTGGCTATAAAGAATATCTGTGAGGAGTATGTCCATGTGGGTTCTGCGGGCCCCATGTCATCTGTAGAGGCCACATCGAAAAAGAAATATTTTGTTAATATTTTTTAAAGTATTATTTTTATTTTTATAAAAAATAAATAATTAATTTGATTTCTTAATTGTAATTACACCAATTATGTTTATTTAAAAATAATGAGGTTTAAAAATAATGACGACACCTTAGTTATTAGTTGAAATCATTAAGTTTAAAGCAGTACTGTAAGTGCGTAAATGCCTCGTATTCGGTGCAGCCAGTAAACTAGATATTGTTGCTTACAGTTTTGTTTACGTCGGCTCCCCAGTACGACGCTCTGCTTTTATCAGGCAAGTCTAAAGCAGCTTTTCGTGCGTAATAAATAATCAGCTTAAACATTGCTTTAGGCACATTTAAGCTGTTTTTAAAAGAATATTTTTTTTTGTTACTTTCTATAAATTTATCTTTAATTTTCTAAAAGGATACATCATCTATTTTATAAATTTTATTTTCGCTTACTTATGTATAAAGTAGACATTATATTATAAATTTCACTAAATTTGCATCTTATTTTTTGTGTGTTTATTCCTTTTTCTTTTCTTGTCATTAATTGAAAAGTATTCATAAATTTAATTTTAGTTTTATTAACTATTATTTCAAGTTAATTATTTACATTTTATTTGTATTAATGTTGAGAAAATCCAACCTACAAATTATACAAAGGCATATATTTCCTCTGGCGAGAAAATTCTATTGAATCTCTCAGATCGCATAACATAATCCTTCTGTCGAAAGGTAAATCCAAGATAGAGTACGCTGTATGTCAGAGGAATATGTTTTTTTTTCGATATAAATTGAAGGGCAAGTAATTCTTCTTACTTAAGAATAAATGTTATACAAGTTTCGATTTTTCATGATTTATTTGAATTTTCGATACTTTGTGACAGTCGTATTATTTGTTCAAGTCATATAAATAATTTATATAACTTTGCCATTCAGCAAATTTTACAGGACACACAAGCAACGTTTTTCTTCTAATAAAAATATATATTTTTAATTTTATCTTTACGATATAGAGTAGGAATTTATTAAGGTGGCAAAACTTTTATAATTACAATAAATTTTAAGACTTGTAGCATTGGTCAAGTCCAGAGTGACGACTGAGAGTCGTCAGTGTTTTTGCTTACGTCATCAGTTGTCAATTTTGAGACCATTTAAATTTTTTTTTCAATAGATATTGAGCAGGAATTGATAGAGGTGGTATTTATTTCCTGTAATAAATTGAAACTTAAATTTTGAATTTTTGGCGTTTAAACCTTTTTCAAAAAACGACGTCGATATAAACATATTGATTAAAGATATGGCTGAGAGCCAATATGCCCTTGACTACAAGAAAGAGAATAAAAAGGTGCTGGATGAGAGATCTCTTTTCTTAACTATCAAAGGTAAGATATTGAAGCCAAGGAAGAGGTACTGCTGGGTACCATCCTTCCTCATGCCTCTCATGTTATTGCTGCATATATATATATATATATATATATATATATATATATATATATATATATATATATATATATATATATATATATATAGCTTTATATATATATATATATATTTATATGTTATAGCTCATTTGCTAATTGTCGACTGACTGTTAAGAGGTGCAAATTAATATTTGAAGAGAGAAAAAATTAGTAGTGTACTTTCAAATAAAATTATGCATAAAAATAAGCTTTTCTAGCTAATTTGATTTATGGCTCATAGTGCAATGCAAAAAAAAAAATATATATATATATATATATAAATATATCTTATTCAAACAAGATCTAGAAAATAAGGTCTTATTCACGTATTCATTCATTATTTGTTGAGTTCGAGTCTACTAAAAAGGAAAGAACTCCAACAGTAAAAAATAAAACCAGTTTCGGAGAAAGAGCAGGAATGACAAAAGAGAAAGTTATGGAAACAAGACACGAAACGAGATTGCCGAAAACTTGGAGATGGAGAGAGAAAGCTCTCAACCCTTGGTCCTTTGAATCACTTATTTAGAAATTGAACCGGTGAAACTTCTTGTTTATATCTGAAAAAAAAGTTCCTCAGGCGGACGCCATATCTTAAGCTTACTTCTACAAAAGGATGTCTTTGGGACCACTGAAACGAAAATTTTTATCGAATCCCAAAATTGTATACTATTTTTCAAAAGTTCAAAACTAAAACTAAAACAGAACTTAATTCATGCTAAAAACATCCGAAAACAAGAACTATAAGTTCTAATAAAAAATTTTGGGATTAAAAAAAAAACTAAATGGCACTATTTCGTAACAAGACTTTAATAGACCACATACTTTTAAACTCTTGTTAATTTAAAATTATATGGTAATTACGATATAGTTACCATATGGCAATATAATAAACTAATATTAATACATATACTATTACTAAGTACACATACTTATTATATTATTAAAGTAATTAATAGTATATAGTAACTTTACAAATAAAGTAACAAGCTTAACTGACTTACGCTAATCAACATACTGATACAATTGATACAAGAAATCACTGTCGCGAGTATGTTATAAATGTGCGTTGTGATAAATTCTGTAATAAAGTGAAATAAAAACTTAAAGTTTTATTAGTTTGATTATCATTAAACAATTAATAATACCATCATCGAAAATAAAACCACAACAATATTTATGATTATTATTAAAAGGAGCTGGATGAAAGATCTCCTTTTCTAAATGAGAGGAGTAATTCAAGACCGGGATGAAGTGCAGCTGGGCACTATCCTTCCTCTTGCCACTGATATCTATTATATCCACCAAACTTGCTTATTGCCACTCTTTTGTTAGACAGGTGCGAATATATACTTGAATGATAAAAAAAAAAAAAAAAACATTTTTGTAATTTAATAAAATATAAATTAGTGCTAATAAAGTTCATGGATTTATCAAAAATAAACTCAAGTACAATAAAAGAAATGAAGATCTGTCTATATTGGCTCTGCTTGCGTCTTAACAGATAAGAATTCAAATAATTTTATTACTTCTTTTTCTCATGCTTATTTTCTTTCCATATAAATATATAATATATAATATATATATATATATATATATATATATATATATATATATATATATATATATATATATATATATATTCACATCCTTTCTTTTTTCTTGGTTCTATTTTGTAAGTCTATTTGTTCCATTTGTTTTTCTTGTTTTTTTCTTTCTTTTCCCTTTTGTTTTCTTATTATTATTTTTTCTACGGTGAGCCCTATAGACCTAAGTAGCCCAAAGGCTAAAAGAAAACGGCCTCGAGGCCACCTTAAACTCTTAAATGGCAGAATAGAAACCACTACTCCTACACAAATTAGCCTATCCTTTCTAATCATACAAAGAACGGATGAGAAAGATTTTCGGAAAGCATCTCCATTTCTGATCAACAAATATCTGTCTGGTCTTGTGGGAGACTAGAAAAATGTAAAAAAATTAAAAAATGGATAGTTACTCACTAAAACGAAAAACGGAAAACAATCCCAAATATTATTAAAATATGAAACATTTGGTGGTCAGTTTCCCATCCGGGTATCATCTCACAATACCTTAAACTATAGCAGGAGAGTAATTCTATGTTATAATCTTCAATATCTAGAGATCGACGAAATTAAAAATGAATTATTCAACCAAATTAATAATATAATCCACATTGAAATAAAAAAAACAAAAATAATAATAAAAAAAATTTAAAAAATGGTAACGATTCTAGATTTTAACTATCTCGTGTATTATCACTTTTCGAGACCGAAAATTCCAGAAACAAAAAAAATGTGATTCAAACAGTCGGAGTCCTACAATACATCCCTAATCCCATGCTTACTATTCAATTTTTTGTGATTTTCTCATCCAACCAGCCTATGCAAACAACAGGCCAATTGTATACAATGTGGAGAAAATATTAAATACAAAATAGCGGCTAAATGTGTAAACTGTGAAGGTCTTCACAATGCATAAGACCGCTCAAGTCCCTTGTTCAAAATGTAAAAAGAAATAAAAACCATCTGAACTATAAATTAAATAACCTTAAATAAAGCCAAGAGATTATGCGGTGAACAGAACCCAACAAACTTTACCAGAGCATTTACCAAAATTTAAAAACGAAAATTAAACATTGTCGAAAAAAAAGATATTAGTGTTCAAACGAATTTGGTATTTAATATTGAAGTAAATATTAATAACAATAACAATATTTGTAAAAGGGTTGATACTAATTAATCTCAATATCCTCCCTTAGCTTTTTAACCACCCTCAGATCCTTTAATCCCTTCTTCATTAATCCCTCCCCTACTCCAGCTTCCTTAATCCCCTCTGCCCAACCGTCACCCAGGGATTCAAGGTCAAGATCACGCAATATACCAATTTCTAACGCCCCTCCCAGTCCCCCAACTCTCCTTGCTAGTGATAATTCTGGTCACAGATCTCACTTCTCTAATTGTCGATTCATGATATGTCGACCAATATCTCGGATATCGATTCAGAGAGAGAATTTACAGGGCAACTGCAAAACTAAAAAAAAAATCATGGTTTACTAAATTCTTGTTACTGATAGTAAATATTAAATAACAAATATTAATAACTAGTACTCTAACAAATACTTTAAATAGTAAAAATAACGAAGGTAACCATAAACTATAGGCCGAAAAATATTTTTCAATAAAATACATTGACAAAAAAAAAAATTGAAAATACATTTAAAAAAATATGACTTAAATGAAAGAAAATTTGGAAAAAGCCTATTAATAAAATATATTCTAGAACTAAGGGCATTATACCCAAAGATAAATGAACGAATGTCATATACAAAATAAATTGTAAAGATTGCAAAGACTTCGCAATGGTTCGAACGCAGAATACTGCATAACATAAAAAAATTATAAAATTGCAAGTAAAAAACTACAAAATCTATATTAACGACCAGATTATCTCAGCATACTTCTACAAATAAACATGAATTCGATTTTAAGGGTGCATTTATTTCACATAAATAAAATAATATAAATATAAGAAGAATAATAAAGTCCATCTTTCTAACCAAAAACCTAAAAAGATCCGTCAATCAACAAACTGACGTAGATTATCTAAATACTTTTTACTTTAGCTACATAGATAGACTTTACTATAATAGATTTTACTATAATAGATAGAATTAAAATAATTAATTAATAAAGCTAATAAACAATTATCTCTAAATACCCCCTCCAGTTAACATATCCTAATATACACCAACCCTCGTCGCTTAGCTTTTCCGACACCTAAATTAGGACAATCATGCTTCAACAGAATACAATGACTCAATAATGGTAATCATATAACAAGAAAATCTTTATGAACCTTACAGCAATAAATTTAAATAGATTAATTAGTGATTTGTGATATTTTACTATAGGTAAATTAAAACAGAATAAATGAAAAAAAAGTAATATATTAATGACTTTTGTTTTTTTCATATAAACAATTAAATGAAGTACGTTTTTGTTTGAATGGAATAATTGTTTAATATTTATTTAATAAAATATATTATCTTACAAGATAAATTTAAATGAAAATCGACTATACAAATTTGTTCTTTGAGACTTGAGAACGGCCCAAGTTGGTAACGGCGAAATTATGTAAAATAAAATACTTAGTAACCGGATGGCCTTTTTGCTTTCTATTTACTGACGAATATTAATAGCTTTAATCAATTTTTTTTTCTCCTTTTCTATACTTTATTACTACATCTCAATCAGTCTATTTTCAATAAACTTCATCTATTGTGCTAAGGATGAGAGGATGGGGGGGGAGAGGGGGAGACAGTGTCTTGAGCTCTCGGGAACTAGTGCTATATATAGACTACAGAGGTGCCACTGGCCCCACAAAGCAACTTATCTCTGAGGATTTGGACTTTTCCATGTTTATTAAATTGTAAAAACTAGTGGAATGTGCTAATGTACTTAGTATGGTCAGGTGGTTGGCATGCTGTTTATCCACATCTTCTGATGAATCCTCGTGCCCTAAATAACAACAAAACAACCGCATGAGGCGTATGGAATGCCTTCTGGTCCCTTCGATTCTGGGCGCGCCCCTCACTGCATGCTCTATCGGCTTCTGATAAGTGGATACCCCAATCCAGATTAAACCTGAATAAACCAAAGGGCGTTGATGACCTAGCTGTATTACGCTCTTCAAAACTCACAAAACTAACGAACAGAAATGAATGTGTCCATCATATATCCAAAATGGTTCAATAAATCATTAAAATGAACAAAGATTTGGTTTTGGCTCAGAATTATAATCTAGAAGAAGTCATAAATTCACAATTATTAAAAATTAAATATACAGATCAAATGGGTACGATATTTATTTATTTCGATTTTCAACATAATGAGCAATCAATACGACCCACACAACACTATTTATATCTACTTATCCATGATCAACTCAGATCTGAAGCCAGCCTAATCAATGCCCATTCTGGATATCAACTCCAAGACGTTATTCTGCTTCACCCGGCTTAGGAAGCTTGAGAGACTATCGGCTTATTCACTCACCCACAAACAATTCTAAACTTCGACCTGAGGGATTTTCACTTCTTTGGTCTTACGGAGGAACTGTCTGATGAGAATACAAATAGCGATGAAGTCAAAAAAACTTGGTACGGGATGGCCAGAGGCGATTATTTCTTTGCTACACGAAAAAATAAGAAAGCAGACATGGAAAAAAAATTAAGTTGATAAGTAAAAGGTTTATTATAATAATACTGATATCCATTATAACTTGTTGGGTTTTATGTCCGACCGCACCACAAACACTTTTTATTTTATTTTAACTTTAAATGTCGCCAAAAAGCTGATAAAGTTGCATGACATATACAGCAATAACCTACTGTAACATTTCGCTACAATAACTAATTCGCGCTCCGAACAAGATTTGCTTTCGAGTGTTAATTAATTTTCATTTTTTTTTTATATATACCAAACCTTTCTAGCTAGTGTAATTAACCAACACTACATTTTTTATCAATTTTAACTTAATAGAAAAAACTTGATTAATTATGAACTGCGCAGAATGGGCGAATCAATAGGTTCCTTGGATATCGACTAGTTTTATTTAATGGACATTTCAATTTGATATTATGATATAACGAATGATATAATGATATTATGGATTTTAACGAATAGTGCTAACACTTTTCACGAAATATTTCGTTATTGCCGGTTTTAAACATCCAACTTCTAGCTATTCAGTTAGTTCTTTAACTTGGTGGTGGTATTTTGTGAGTACAGTTCAATGTTTTACTATAAATTTACTTAGAGATTGATAAATTATTTGCCACTTCTATACATTTTTTTTTTATTGAAAACTAGTTTCGAATGTTATACATTCATCTTCAGTTCTAAAAACACACAAAAAATTCAAAAATTAAGCAAATCAAAATATATTTTGGTATTATTATAAATATTAAATTAGATTAATATAAATCAGTATTACAAAACATTTATGAATCATAAATTTAATTAAGACAAGAAATCAAATACATGTTGGTACTCACCAAGGTTTAAATGGATTATATCAAACAGAAAAGGTTGTACTAGTTTCTTCTCGCATTGAACTAACAATGAACGAAAGGTAGGTAGCATGTTTATAGTTAAACAGTTTAAGGGTCTGGGTTTTTCCAGTAGTGCCGGTGAGTAATTGGTTTTTTCTGTTATAGATGGGAATAAATTTAAGATTGGACTATAAATTTATTCCCATCTATAATAGAAAAAACATTAATTAAATTCATAATTCATAAATATTTTATAATACTGATTTAACTAATCTAATTTAATCTAATTTATGTAATCTAATTTAATATGTATAATAACACCAAACTATATTTTTAATTGCTTATTTTTGAATTTTTTGTGTGCTTTTAGAACTGAGGATGAATGTATAACATTCGAAACTAATTTGCAATACAAAAAATTTATAGAAGTGACAAATAATCTATCAATCCCTAATTACATTGATCCTTTAATTTTAATTTAATTTACTATTAAAAGACAAGTGACCCCCCTTTAGAGACGGTTATTACTTTAAAGGTATGTCGCACTAAATATTACCGTGAATGCTTACAGCCATCAACACATAAATCTCAATCATTGTATTTGACCGTCCGTCAAACAGATATTAAGCTAATAGTATTATTTTTCCAAACTCATCTGGTTTCCTTCTTTCCAATTGTGATTTATCGATTTTCTATACAGATCATAAATGTCAGAAAAACTTATAAATGATCTGTTGTTAGTGTTTTTATACAAAAAAAAGAATGACGAACCACAAATGTGTGAAGTGCGATACTGCAAATTGCTTGGAGTGTTCCAAAAAAATATCTGATGTGGACAACATGCCTAATAAACTATAAATCGGTGGCTCAAAAAGTGATCCTGTATTTGGTCAGTAGTTTCCGAAGATCTCAAAACCGACACACGGATTCGCGACATCCATCTATTGACAAACACACTCTTGTTTCAGGAGGTCTCATTCCGTTATTATATGTCTTTTTCTTTCAGTAGGTAACTACTTTCTAAGAGATTTCTTCGTGTTCCTGGATAACATTAGAACTGTCAATATCACTAGATAAAGTATCAGAAATCGACAGTTTCGACATTTTAAGCGGAATAACCCACTTAAGTTATATCTTATTCTCCTGCTGCAGACTTGTTAATCTCACAAATGTGGAAGAAAACCAGTATTTTACATTCAATTTTAACACTTAAAACAAGTAATAAAAATGTTTAATTGGAGTGGAAACAAAATCGCGTTTGTAACCTTTATTACCGAACCATATGATTTCTTTATTTATTTTTTTGTGTTTATTATGACCTTCAAGTAAAGTATCCTTTTCGGGTCGCTAATTTTAACCAAAATCTATTAAATACATTCATATTGATATAAAAGACCTATTTACCAAATTTGAGATGTTTTGCATAATATTTTAATATAATTTTTGATGAAAATCAAAAATGACCTTCAAGTAATGTACCACTTGCGGTAATCATGTAGTGACCAAAAAGGGAGGTTCACATCTAGATTTTAACTTTCACAAATTTTAACGTTCACAAAATTTTAACTTTCTACAGCTAACCGTTTTTGAGGTACGCACGTACGTACGACGTACATACAGACTTTAAATGTATTCAGGGATGGTCGAAATGAATATTTCCGTTGAAATCTGAAAACCGAAAATTTTCGCTATTACAATTCTTTCTTTACTTCGTACAAGGTAGTAAAAAGCTGTAATATGTGTATACAAAACTTGTAAATTTAACTGATACTATAATTAATTTTTAATAATGAATATATTTGTCATTTATATTTGTTCATATTTTATTTTCATCTTCTGATTTTTATAGATTTCATTTCATATATATACATATATATTATAATTGTGAATAAATGTATCTGATGCAAGATAATACGGTATAATTAATAAGAGATATGATCCCCACATTCCCTGCACGCACTAACAACCTTCATCATTATCCAGTTTTATAAGGACGTGTACATCATAGCCCTGTCAGTTAACTCGCTGTCAATTAGGCGGCATTTCCTAACTAACTTAGCGCTCCGCGAGGCGAGATTTACATATCTTATCTGCCCTTTAGAGAAAGTGGATGAGATTTTAAATGCTCGACGCGTTATATTCTACCCAAGCTGGAGGTTGTTGGAGCAGAGGAGGGATGTTTGCTCGGGAGCTGTGAGTCCCCGATAGTGGCCAATGTGTTTTCTCTTGTCCTAGGGCCGTCTTCGGCACACTTGTTATTATTTTCACTGGCCAATCTCCTGGTACAGGTACTTGTTGACTTCGCATCTATTAGGGCAAAGTTTCCCTAATTGAGAGGATTGAGGATACTGATAAGGGTAGGGAATATAATTTAACTATTGTTAAATATTAAATTTTAATTCGTTCTTTTTACTCTAATCGACGAAGTCGACCGAACAGTTCTTGGTAAAACCGTTATAAGAAACGTTAAAATGTTCAACTCTTAGCAATTCTTCCCTGAACTCAGTATCTCTTGATCTGAACAAAAGAGAACATCACTGTGGCCTTCTGTTTACTATCAGATGTATCGTAAACAAAACATACATCGTCAATTCGAAGAAAGTTTAGTAATACACGTAAAAAAATTTGTTCGTAATTTTGACCAAGGATTCGTAAAAATACAACTGTACGAAGGTTAATTAATTAATAATTAATTTCTACATGCTTATACATTTAATATTCACAAATTTTATTTGTTTAAATTCGAATTTGAGAATAACTTTCTAAATTACTAATTTGATATAAGTTCGATCCATAATTTAACTTATTTTTTCGATCCACAATATTTTTTTTTTATGTTGTTTTTACCAGCTAGCAGATCTTGGCTACGTAAAATAAATTTTAATTAGTCAAATTTAACACAATAGAATTTAAATCGCTCTTTTTATCATTATTATAAGTATAACTTATAAAATTATAAGTAATAATCATAAAGGGAAATGCAATTTTTTTTAGTTTTGTAAATTTAATTTTCATGATTTATGTGTATATCTGTATATATTTATTTTTAAATTTCAAACAATATAAATGTTAAGTTGATCATTATATGTTCATATTGCTTCCTTTAATACTCTCTAAATTGAAATTCTGATTCTTGCTCTCTAATATTCATACTAATTCTAGGAAAGTATATTGTGATATTGATATCCAGAAGATGCATGTACACTATTTTTATTCGTTTTTAAAATAATAATAATAAAATAAATAGGATAATAAAAAAGTTAGACAAAATCAAATTTATGGATATTAAGAAATGACAAAAAATAGTGGAGAAATGAAAATTTTAATATCAAGAAATAATATTAAGAGTTGTCCTGAAGATGGCAAAATTCCCAGATATGTCGAAAAATGTGAGATAAAAGTTTTTAAATAAAACAGAAAATTACTTCTTAGATAAATAAAATTTTAGTATAATGTATCACATTTAATTTAAATGACATATTGGAATCCAAATTAAAAATAGCAAACGTTTTCTTCTATTATAATTGATTTTTGCATGCTCCTGAAACATTTTGCAAATTACAGTTTTTGTAACTGGGCTACTCATAAATAGTTGTTTATATAATTCTATCAGGGAGTAATAATTCAGAACAACGAACTTACCGTTACATTCCGAATTTTATTATAGTAGTATTATAGTATTTTTAATTGAATTCTGTGAGTGATTTTGGAATAATTTATGAAATGTAAATTATTTCATCTGATTTCGGTTATGTATGTGTATATATATATATATATATATATATATATATATATATATATATATATATATATATATATATATATATTGAATATACTTTATTTCATTAAAACTGACATCAATATGTGATTGTACAGTCATTATTAACATAAAAATAATAGATATTATTTCCATACATGTATCTATCATATATGAATATATGAATATACATGTATATTGAAAATTATTAGTAGATTATAGCTATACACATTTTTTCAAACAATGATTATTATTGATGTCGCAAAGGCTCCACAAGTTTCCTTCCATCACTTTTACAAAAATACTTTTCACATTAGGTATGCTAGGAGAGTTAACGACCTTGTTATACAGGTACAAACTAGAGTTCCTGTAGAAGATTTAAGGAAACCACTCTTCCCTAAGTTATATCCAGGCTTGAGTTATGTACCGCTGACGAGAGTACTTCACTATTGGCCCCAAGTACTTAGCGGGACACCTTATATATTGCCCTACTTAAAACTTTCTTCCTAAGTTCCGTTCTCTTCGACGTGCCGAAAATAAAAATCACTCTTCTAGTTCCATGAACAATTGCCTGCTTAGATCCGGTAATTTTGCATTTGTTACTGCCTGCTATTTATCTAATCACAATATGGTGGTCATTTAACTAATTAATCATTAATTAATTAAAAAACGATTCGAACTACTGAGACAGAAAATTAATGCGTATATACAATCACTTAAACCCATGTGGATATACTCTTCACAGATATACCGTCCAGCCTCAAAGACCCACTTAAAAAAACTTGAAACTTTTTAATAAAAAAAATATTATGATTACACCTCAACTAAAGCACCTAGGTATGCGACTAACAAAATCCAACAGACTGGCTTAAACTCACCAACAGACGATCAACGCTTATAAAGAATCTTTAGCAACAAGATGTATGGCTCCAGCTAGCTTGCCCATGAACAAAAGGAGGAGACTGAAAAGGAGCTGGATGAGAGATCTCCTTCCTTAACTAGCCAAGGTAACTGAATTAAGAGTTACTGCTTATTGTGTGATAGTACCCAATCGTTCCACATGCCCGAAATGCCATTGTCACCCATGATATTCAGACTATTTGCTTATTGTAAACTGTTTAAGATTTAAAATTAATATTTGAAGCTACGAAAAAAATCTGTAATTAAAGGTGAAATCAATACAATACATTAAAAAAACAATACTTATCTTTCTGAAAATTACTGTCGGAAACATTTGAAAATTCGAACCACCGCAAAACTCCACATATTATTTTTACTCATAAACACTAAATTGCGATTTGACTCGACAACGCAAATATTTCACACGCAGGACCGCACACTAGCTTGACTGATATTTTAAAGCAGAATGTACAATATGGATAACAAGAAAAAAAAATTATGTCACCTAACAAATATGCATCTTTGACGTTCGTAAAATCTTTTTTCTTTACGCTAGTATTGTTCCTTGTCGATCTTAATCTACTATCTTTCCTCGACGAGGATTATCCATGTTATTATAGATATCCTACAAGTTCGGCAGTGAAATGGGACTATTTTTAAATTAAATTAGTTATCAAATAATTAATTATTCAACTATAAATTACTATAAAGTACGAGAGTAGACATTTTTTTGAGGCCGATCCACTTTTAACTATCAAAGCAGCGATAGAACCATGAAACAACGCATTTCATACGAGATTAAAGCGATATTCGTTAATATGCTGCGAGAGGAGTTGCAAAACTTCCAGATACTACTCCAAGAATGCATGGAGTATTACTCAAGTTGCAATAGAGAATATTTTTGGTGAGCGTAGTTTTCAGAAAATTGTTATTGTTTTCTTACCAGCAATTAGCTGAGGGACAAACTTCTTCTTCTTCTTATGTGGCGCTAGATCCCACGAGGAGACAAGGCCTCTTGCAACAATGACCCAAGCATCTCTATTCTGTACCATCGTTCTCCAATCCTGGATCCCAAGCATGAATCGGGCATGGATCGGGCATCCATCCGCCCACCGCCCCTTTAATCAATTCGCTCATAGTGAGTAAATTAAATCAGACGAATCAAAAAATAGTTGTCTGGATTCGGACGAACAAACTGAGATCAGACCCAAGATAAGAATGAACCCAACTTTTCAGGTAAGGTATGAACAAAACGTTCCGCCGGCTTTCACTAGATAGCAGCACCTCACAGATCGTCGCTCCATCCTCTTTGTGATTTCACTTTTTTATTATTTTACGTAAATGGCTATTCTTTCACTTTATATTTATACATGAAAAATAATTATTTAATTCATTTTTTTTTAATTCATCCCATTTCACTGTCGGGTCTTGTATTTAAAGGTGTGGGTGAAGGAATAAAGGTAATTTTTCTAAAATGTTAATACACGTTTAAAGAACAATAGCATATGTCTTGTGTTCTCAGTTCTTTTATTCAAAAATCCAACCATCATTTAATTTGTGTGTGACAAGTAAGAATGTTTCCTATATTTATTATATTGCCAACAAAATCTCTGTCGAGATATCGAGATTTGTATTAACAAAAAGGTAATTATAATCTTTTTGCTATAACATATTATCAAAAGGAAGATATGGGTATAAAATTTAAAAGAAGAAGGAAACAAGATCACTAGGATTTCCTTTAAAATTGAATGTTAAATTCAAATGTCAGACATCGAAAGATTACTTCGAATCTTTCCACAGAAGTGAAGGTATGGCAACAATTCATAGAATACTTTGCATTATGACCTAATTATTCAGTGAATTGTGATACTCTCGAATGGTAAAACTTCGTAGACGAAGCGCAATATGGCGTCTGACTACCGCTTTTGTGATGAACGCAGTTGGGATATTTTCGAAATAATGCAAATCCAGTTTATTTCGCGCTGTTGGTTCTTTTGTTTGTGTTGCCCATAGCCACCCAGCTTCCACAACAATCTTCGTACGTATGGATACATTTTACCGTTGCTGATATCTTTTGTCCTTCGTGTGTTCAATAGTTATGTAGCTGAACGGGACTAATCGCAATTTTCGACTAAATTTTATTTAAGATCTATACACAATACTCACACACACATGTGTGTATATATTTATATGTATGTAAATGTAAGTTATCTTTGTTATAAGTACTAAGAACTATAAAAAAAAAAGATTTATTTGAATTATAAAATAAAATACAACATAAAAACAGAGTGAAGAGTGGCATGGAGACGGGCCAAAGATAGACCAAAGACAATTTTAAAAAGTAGTGGTGTTTATAAAGATACGTTAAATACTTACCATTAAATAAAAAGAACTATAGTAAAGAAATTTAAATTATATATTCCGCAGGAAAAAATAACGAGTACAACAAAACCTCTATCAATCATATTTAAAAAAAAAAAAAAAAAAAAAGACAATTAATGATATCTGTTCAAACAATCCCCGAAGATAGGTCCATCCCGAAACATTATGTTTTGATTCCATATTACGGCCGTATATCCACCAACGTCGGAAATGAATTGAAAAAACTAGGATTAAACCCTACATTTAAAATATAAACAACCTATGCTCATATTTCTCTTCTCCAAAAGAAAAAATAGACCCTTTCCAAAAAAGCGGAGTATACGAACTAAATTGTAATGATTGTGCAGCCAAATACACGGGAAAAACTGGAAGATCGCTAAATCGGAGATTAAAGGAACATATACCTGCAAATAATAATAAGGCAGAGAATTCCAACTTTGCAATTCATTTAAATGAAAAAAATCATAAATTCATCTAAGGCTCAGGAGTTAAATTCATACATCACGTTGAAAACAGCCTCAAATTATATATATCTGAAGCACTTGAAATTATAAAATCCTTCAAATCCAATCCAGATTTTTGCTTAAATGTCCAGGTAAATATCTCCAATAGTCCAATCTTAAATTTATTCCCATCTATAACAGAAAAACCAATTACTCGCAAGCATTATTGAAAAACCCTGACCCTTAAACTGTTTACCTATAAACATCCTACCCACCTTTCTTTCATTGTTAGTTCAATCCGAAACCAGTACAAACTTTTCTGTTTGATATAATCCATTTAAACTTTGGTGAGTACCGACATGTATTTGATTTCTTGTCTTAATTAAATTCATAATTCATTAATGTTTTGTAACACTGATTTATATTACATCTAATTTAATATGTATAATAATACCAAACTGTATTTTGAATTACTTATTTTTGAATTGTTTGTGTGTTTTTACAATTGAGGATGAATGTATAACATTCGAAATTAGTTTTCAATAAGACAAATTTATAGAATTGGCAAATAATTTATCAATCCCTAATTAGATTGATCCTTCTATTCCATGTCAATTGATTAGAATACTGCATACTAAGGGAGAATAGAATATGGAAGTTATTTACACACATTATGTTAATATATGGAACAAATATGTTAATAAGTTTATTCTTTACACATCATTTCTGAATGGATGTAGCTATTGATAATACAAAGTTCAGTATAAATTATTAATAATTTGAAGATCGATAAAAAATTCAAATATGTAAATAGAGTCGTCCATATTTTAATGTACTGTATTTGATTTCTTTCAACATTTTATTAGAAAATTCTTAAAGTAGATTTATATATATAAATATATATATATATATATATATATATATATATATATATATATATATATATATATATATATATATATATATACATATATATATATATATATATATATATATATGTATGTATATATCGTGATTCTATCCAGATAGAGATAAGGATGTATCTGTACTCTTTGTGAATAAATGGCTGCTTACTCGACTTATTACGAAAATGAGTTAGGCCCACCACTGTTATCACTTTAAAAGTTAATCTCTTCATTTTTTATAAATGGCTAAATGTGAAATGATAGATCTAGAAAAATATAGCGATTTAAATTACAAGATTCCTCAAAGTCTCACGTTAATTTAAATTTTAATCTGTTCTCTTGGAAAAATATAATTTTCGACTTAACCGACCTTTTCAGGTTTCAGTGCGGATGTTGATAAGAAATTCGAATACCAAACAAATATTAATTCCGCTGATTAGATTGAAAAAAGAAAAAAAATATATATATAACGGATTTAAAATCTTGACTCATCTGTTTGCTGATTCTAAACCAGCCTTCTTTGAAGATCTTTCTCTGCAAATGGTTTGTTTCGTTGAACTAATTTATTTTTATTTATACTTTGTGTTTTGTTGATGGAATCGTTTATTTCATTTTTGAATAGACCGTTGAAAATATTTATTTAAATTCTGGAGTCAAGTTGGTAATCGTGATTCGATTACTACTTAAATCTTCCGGGAAGATCTTTCAGATAAAAGAGGCTTTCAAGATACCGAAAAAATCAGCGGCAAGATTGGGACACATATCTTTACAATTGAAGGAAAAATATCATGATAGACTTAAATACAGCAATCATTCGTAGGTGTATGGTCCAGAAACTGTTGTGAGTCAACAGAATAAAAAAAAAACATATAAAAGTTGATAATATACAATATCATTAATAAATACTGCTCACTGAGTTACATTCATACTATATATAAAACATAAAAAATAAAAAAAAACACCAAAAAACACAACAAAAAATGAATAAAATAAATGAATAAATAGAAAACAATGTAGAATTTTAAATAGAACATACTTAATCACATTTACACATAATTAATGAATTTTAAGCACAGGCTAAAGGCACTCGAGTCAAATGTTTCTTCCACGCATGATGAGGAGGGGGGGAGGTTACAGGATGACAAAATCAGTCTCCAAAAGGTTGGACTCTCATACCTTTTGGAGAGATATGAGGTATGAAAGGTATGAGGGTCCAATTCCAGCGGATTTTGAATTGAATCCATTAGAGGCTGGATAAGGCGAACAGGAGGCATGATCACAACCAAAATATAAGTCATAAACAATAAGATATAAACAAGAAGTCAAAGGATATAAGGAAAGGGATCGTTTCCTATTAAATACAAAATAACTAATTATCACAAAACGCTATTTTGTTTAAAACAAAAAAAGAATCATTCAATAAATATTTATCGATTTTATATAAAGAGTTTGAAGAAGAAAGTGGGAGAGTCGCATTTTTGTTTTTCCGAAATGTAGTTAAACACATCAATATCGACGTCGTTTTTTAAAAAAGGAGTAAGCGCCATTTAACAAACAATACAGAAAACACTTGAAGCCTTTTTTTCCTCCAAATAACAATCTACTATTTTTTTATTTTATTGTATTCTTTATCGTTTAGAGTAGAAATTTATTAAGGTGGCAAACCTTTTATAACTACAAGTATTTTTAAGATTTCTGGCACTGGTCAAGACCAGAGTGACCAGTGAGAGCAGTATTTGGAACATACGTCATAAATAGACGAGTTTTTGAATTAATATTTCTAATGTCGTTTGCGATATATCGTGAGCGGGAATCGATAGAGCGGTGTTTTCGTCCAATATTATATCGAAATCGAAATTTCGAATTTTTGGCCGCTTAAGCCTTTTTCAAAAAATGACGTCAATATGTTCGTATCGTTCAGTGGTATAAAATGTAAAAAGAAACAGCCGGAAATGTGGATGGTCGATTAGTTAGAGGCTTTTGACGAATGCCCGTAGACTGAAGAAAGTAAGAGATCGAAACTTTATAACTTGATTATCCCGAAATGCATTTCCGTAAACTCTTCATATGTTATTTACTTTTATTGTAATAATATAAAAGTTTAAAAAATTCTGTCCATTTTTACAAAAGTAGTATTTTATCACATTAAAAAGAAAATTTATATTTAAATAATCTAATGGAGAATTTGTACTCCACGCACCCACTGAATCATTATACCTGCTGTACAAATTTCGTACATGTAAATACTTCTCACATATTCGCAACTGGGTACATCGTATACGTACAAGAGATGTGTGGTATCTCAGGTACAGGTCACCGACCCGTAACAACCACTTCAGGTCCTGAGAGCCGGTGAAGAAGGATTCACCAAGTTTACAAACAGACAGAGCGAGTCCCCTTAACTAATGCTGTAAGGGTCGGGACTATTGCTTAGACAAACGGGAGGGAGAGAGGGAGGAGGAGGATCTTGGACCACAGCCAACTAAATTAGGCCAAACTTAATTCCGAAGCCTTCTCGATCTATTATTAAAACTTCACTAATCGTTCGTGGCTTGAAGAATATGGCGCCTGGAATATTGATTTAACTTTACTTGGTTTGTTTAGATTTAATCATAATAAGTTATCAGATTTATACATATTTTTTTTAAATATATATTTTACGAATGTAAATAATTTACATATATGAATCGGAATCACATTGGGAGGATAATGAGACAGAATATCCGGTTACCATGAGAAGGAGTCGTCATATTACCAATTACGGGAGGAATATAAGGCCCCGGCCATCTTTTCTTAAAGCAAAATATTTCTAGTGATATATTTGAAACAGGCAGAAAAGTCTGACACCAAGTTCAGCACACTTTAATGCCAAATATAAATTCTCATGAGACTTGACAAATTCGCGTATTTTAACTTTGTGGTTGTTTTAACATGACCCTAATTATTATAGAGTTGACTTCAATTTTCATATACATTATTGGTGAGTACAACTATCATTTTTAAATATTGAATGTCGAAAATATTTACATTTAAAGCAAATTCAAAATTTTCAAGTATGTTACCGTTGCATACATTGATGAAAAGAAATACTAGGTGGAATTTAAAGTCGCACTTACAAAGTAAAAGTGTGATATTAAAAAAAAAAAATTATATTCGAATTTTGGAACGTTTTTAATAGTCAGGAGGTCTCTAGGGTGCGATGAAAACTAGTGCTCAAAGATGTTACCACTATGATTTCAGTTGCTGGTTCAGTTTGACGTAAATCTTCAGAATTCCAGAGTAAAATTCGAAACTAGTTTTCAATAAAAACAAAATTATAGAAGTGGCAAATAATTTATAAATCCCTAATTAGATAATATATTACACTATACTTAAACTATTATCTGGAAATACATAATCCTGAATAAGAATTAGAGGATTGAGGTCTCCAGCCAGGACCCTCCTCTAACTTTAATTAAACTGGTAGAGGTAAAGAGGCAGTCTCCCTCCATCATCTTTCCTTATTACTTCCTCACCTTTCCTAATCACCTCAACAGCTCCCGTGTCTTGTTTGTAATTAAAGATCAAAGGGGGCATACATCGAAATATCAGATAGCTCTGATTTCAAATACCAAATCTGTAATCGTTTCCAAAAAAGAGCGTTATCAAAAGGAAATTGCCCATTGAATGTCATCGGCACAATATTGATTTGAGTGTTTTCTAACCCTTGATAAGATATTTAAACAGCTATCAAAATGTCCTATGATATAGCCAGTCTTTTTTGGTTTATTATTTTCAATAATAGACCTTTGGAATCGACTAAAGAAAAAATTGTTGTAATCTCCCCTCAAAATTTTTACGTTTTAAAGGTTTTACGTTTCAAGATACGTAGAATCCAAATATCAATTTTTTAAAAAAATCCGTCCGTCCGCCGTCCGCCGTAGGCCGTACACCGTCAGCGGCTTTTCTCCAAGACTGCTGGACCAATTTTCTTGAGATTCGGTACCAATGTCACAGGTCACCACAGGATGATAACTCTGCCATTTATAAAGATAAAGGAAAAATTTAATGTTTTGGAATCAGCTGAACAAGGCATTAAAATAAAAAATTAAAAAACGAAAAATAAAAAATCTGTATCTGTAAATACTTTTGGTTTAATATTTTCAATAATAAACCTTTGGAATCGACCAAAGAAAAAAATTTGACCCCCCCTCAAAATTTGAGGTTTTACGTTTCAAGATACGTAGAATCCAAATATGGAATAAAAAAAAATCCGTCTACAAATCATTTAAATGGGAACAGTATTAGCTGAGATATAGCGTAATGAACTTCGTAGACTAATTCTCCAGCTTCATCTTTTTTTTACTTGGACAGAATAGATATTTTTGAAATATTACTAAGTGGAAATAATAAACCATTGTGTAATAATTTGCAGCGTTTTTCACCTTTATTTCAAATTGGATAATAGAGATTTCTATTTCTCTAAATATTCAGCCTTTAACCTATAAATTTGAAAAATATTTCTAGACTACTTATATATTATAAAATATAATATAAATTGTAATTCAAATGCTGATTGTTTATTTCAATTTGGCTATGAAATAAAATTGTTCTTTAAATTTGTTTTCTCTTAAAATATTAACCTGCATCTTTCAATAGTAAGTTGACAATAAAAAAAATGGTCTAATGCTGAGGGAGTAATAAGATCTGAGGAATGGAGAAGGTTTGTAATCAGCAGCACTTGATTCAGTCACCTGCCAGTTACCAGAGTTTCGGTAAGTGGGTTTTTTTGGATGGATCGTAAATCTGGAAGGTGAATGTCCCTAAAGGGTTTAATTAGGTATGTGTATGTATTTAGTTTCGGTCTCAGTTTCATTTTTAAAGATTTGGAAAAAGTCGTATTTAAGGGTCTGTAGTTTCCAGACCCAATGTCATCTTGAGTCGAAGGTAAGTCAAACATAGAGTACGGTGTCCATCTGAGGAATTGGGTTCTTTTCGATATAAACTGGAGGGAACCTATTTTATAAGCATGTACCTATTCAATCAACAGCAACAAAAGTAGAAAATAATATTAAGAAAATTATATAGTAAAGCCTCAAGTCCTTTAAATATCAGTAAATAAGTAACCAGTCTACTCAGGCATCTTCAGGACAGTTCCATATAAACTGACTGGTTAGATATTTACTGGTAACCGACATCTATTTTTGTTTCCTTTTGTTCCCCCTTGCCATTCCTGACATACGGGTGTTATGACAACCGTAATTAAGCATGGGATTTACGTATTCAATATTTTTGGATCGTATATAATTTTAGGTACATTAAAAAGATTAGTTTATGATCTGCTGCGAGGTTGCACCTTATTTCTTTTCTGTTCTCTTCGTTGAGGAGGTGGTGATCGTCTTCGTCCAACTTCATCTATTTAGTGCCTCCATGGTCCATGAAGAAGGCGTGATTTCCTTCCTCCATCAGTTTCGCTTATGACATACATGCCACTCTTCCTGAATAAGCAAGCCTGATGTACGTCCATGGCAATGCGAGATATCTTGGGATGGATAAACGTCCGATTTATGGAGGAGGTGTCAGACTGCAGAGAATGCAGGATCCTTCGATAATTGCCGGACCGCGTGAACGGAACGCATACTTTCTGCGCAAACTAAATCGAAGTCGGATCCGACTTCAATATTTATCTTCCAATAATACACAAGCAGGTTGGCTTATTAACATCAGAGAAGCCGGACGATACAGTATATTTGAGTGTCATGATCGTCGAGAAGACCTGAAAGTTCTTTTCATTCTCCTGGGAAGGTCTCACATCAAAAGTAATAATCCCGTTGTGTCAGTCTTCAAGAAGTCAGCAGAGCATGAACCGTGGTTAGGGGAGCTTTTGGACATCAGAGTGTAGCTGACACTTTCCGCAATTTTTTATTATTTTATTTTATTTTAGGAAGAGGCATTTTACATTATTTTTTAATATAATAATAGACCTAATTATATTGTAATGAATGTGAAATCTTTTTTAAGGACTCTGAATATCGATGAAGTGAATTTGCATTAAATTAATTTCCGAGCACGGAACGGGAGGGACACAGTTTATGAAGCACCTTTACCTCACCTGAATTTATAGTTAGAAACCTAGAATCTCTTTTCGAATATAATATTTAGCAAAAAAGGAACAACAATAATTATTATAATCTAATTTCTATGTTTACAATGGTTTGCAGTGTTTTAATAAATAATTTTACTAAACCAAGTTTTAAAAGAAAAATGGCAAATTTGAGTATTAATCTAATTTTATATTTTAAAACATTACAGATTCATAAAATTCCTAAAACCTGCAAAACTCAGAAACAAGCATATCTCATTTCCTATCTTTCAGCTCTATTTTCAGTAAACTATATATTTACCATGATAAACACAATTAACCATGGTAATTTTAAATAAGTAAGTGCATCCATCAACTCGATCATGAACGGACCTGCTCAAATTAATATGTATTTGATAAGAGTAAAAATTTTATTTTAGAAAGGAAAAATCTCAAACAACATTCAGTGAATGGTTAATACGTTTCATGCTTTCTTTACAATTTCATATCTAAACAATGTCTACAAGCATTACTTACAAAACATCAGTAATTAAAAACATTAATTATATATTCAATAAATTATAGTTTGTATAGTTATAATTTATTATAAGATTCTAAACAAACGACTGGAATTACTGTACTCTCTTTTTTCCAAATCATCAAAACTGAAAATTAGACAGAAACTTAATACATACACATACCTACTTAAACCCGTATAGACATAGTTACGCCTCACAGACTTACGGTTCAGCAAAAAAGATTAACTTACAAAAATGGCTGCGGCTGACATGATCATTACGAGAAGGCTAAAAAAGAGCTGGATGAGAGATCTCCTTTCCTGAATTAAAGGACTAATTCAAGACCGGGAGAGAGGTGCGGCTGGGTACTATTTTTCCTCATGCCTTTCATGCCACCTATATCTTTTATCTCTATCACATTTGCTTACTGTCACTCTTCTGTTAGACAGGTGTGAATAATTAGTTGAAAGATAAAAGAAATAAATTATTGATTCTTAAGTATATAGACAGTATATAGACAGTATATAGACAGTATATTTTTTTGTGCTTTGTATTACCTATGACAACACACAAAATACTATTCTAAAGAAACTAAAACATCCCTAAAAAATGCTGGAATATTGTAAATTATAAATATATGTATTGAAAAATATGTATATGATGTAATGCGGGGTATTTCGATCTATTAGACCAATATGCTTGCACACATTTCGTATGTAAGTCATCTTGATGGTATATTATAGAATACATACATAAAACACTAATATCCAGAATGAAGGCGTAAGTCAGAAATTTTAATATTTGGATTCCTATCATTCCAAAGAGCAGCCAGTTCTTAACCAAACCAATAGATACAATAGGTGATCTGCCAGCAACATTTATTATAGCAAACATCTTGAGAATTTCTATGCAGAACTGAACTTGTGTCTAATATTCGTATTAACAAAAACGCATTATTTTTTAGATGTGCTCCTTACATTTTGGTTTTGTGACTAATCTCCACCGTAAAATTATTTTTTAATCGTAAAAAATGTCTGTCAAATCAAAAAAAATTATTATTTTATGAAAAATCAAATATAAATGTTTATAAATTATTAATGATTGCAATTTTTCTAAATATTGATTCTTTTTTTCAAGGAATCTTAAATTTCGACATGTTTATAGTATTATAAGGTTTGTATAAGAGTATATTGTTCCATTTTACTCAGTATTCAATCCTGTGTTTGTATAATACACATTCACAAGCTGTTTACTAATGGGCTTAGTTCAATCCGAGGTGTTTAGGCCACGTGAAGCAGGTGCAGAAGCTCTATCCTAAGCGTATGTTAGCCAAGATGGTTCCAGATCAAACAGGCTTAGCGGCTTTCGTATTGTTAAATATGGCCTTTAGAACCGCGTATTTTTCCTTACTGGTAAAATAATTTTTTCCGGTTTTTGTGCGAAAATAGATTTTTAAAAAATATTTGAAAATAACTTCTGACAACATTGTTTTTCGCGAGCATTGTACCCCGGATGCAATTATGAATCTCAGAATAATATTTTTTTGAAAATGTTTTAATTATATATCCAGGTTATGCCTAGTAATGGATTTCTTTTTTTATTACAATTCAATTTTTTTTTCTATCAAGCTGCTGATCACCATATCAGACTTTAAGGCAAAGACTCAGGTTCTGGCTAGCTCAGCCGTACTGATTGAATGTTGGAACACAAAGACAACAGCTCCTCATTCTCTTCCTCCTTAATCAATATTAATCAGAAGTTGCGATAAATTCTCATTACTTAACACCGTTTTCTATAATTGCTATGTAAACGAACAAGTTGTGTTATTCATATTGCTATTGGTATTAAAAGCAATTAGCAGAGCGTAATAAGGTATTTAATTTAAATCCCATTAGGCATTTAATGAGTACTAATGGTCTTATCATCTCGATGGAGCGATTATAAAACCGATAAAATTTTATTATTTTTATTTGCTTCTTCACATAAATACATCGTATTCTAAATTGTTAATAAATATTAATCAAACTAAAGTATCATATGACACAGTTTGACATACAAAGTGGTTATATTTGTTAGTTGACATCCGCATGATGGTGTAGAAGGATCAATCTAATTAGGGATTGATAAATTATTTGCCACTTCTATAAATTTGTTGTATTGAAAACTAGTTTCAAATGTTATACATTCATCCTCAGTTCTAAAAACACAAAAAATTCAAAAATAAGCAATTCAAAATACAGTTTGGTATTATCATACTAATATGTATTGAATTGGACAATATTATCGTTATATAATTTAAACAGACCAGGTGCGAACAAAAGAAATAAGGGACGAGCAGGTAGAAAGAAGGGTAATTGACAGGCGATGACAGATGTCACCACATAAGAGATAAGGGATAAGTTAATTTAAAAACCCTACCGAGAAGTTAACACTGTAACAATGCCAAATGCTGGGATACCTAATCAATTTTAAGAACTGTTCCTCTTAGGCTTCGGCTGACCTCGAGGAAAAGGTGGAGACCGCCTGGAAAAGGTATGATTAAATTATACTAGTTGGATAATGGTTCGCAGATACCGGCTGTCAGGACAAAGGGCTGAGCCATCCGATGAAATCCCAGAATTTCCTCCCTCTATAAAACAAGTCGGCCAATGAACAACGTTTTCGACCTCCTCTTAGGCAGAACAAGAGAGAAAGGGGAAGAGAAGCAAGGAGGTGAAAAGGGGACTTCTAGACTGATCTCGGCTGATGCAAGACTGCTCCTCTGAACCCTGACCTCGCCTGATGCAAGCCTTTAACCATCGCCTTCAAGCCTTCGCCTGAGGAATCATCAACACCAATTAGTACAGATAAGAGATTTATGTTAAAACAATTAACTGCTAAGTCTAGACTGAATCATTCCATGGTTAACTTTTTATTGTAATAGTTTGTTGTTTTAATTTTGAGGAATAAAGATAAATGTTAGCAAGGAAGGAGCTTGTTCTTTAGTAACCGTGCCCATATTTAATTTGAATATATTTCATTAAGATAGCAGTAACTTTGATTAACATTAGTATTAAAACTAAAAGTAGGAACATTATCTTAGTTAATTATTAAATAATGGTAACCACAAACCAGGCCCTTGGAAAGATATCCAATTCAGAGGACAAGGTAATAAATTCAAAAGTATTCATAAGCTTACTTAATTTTGGGATAATCATCCTCAATGATTGCCCAATGGCATCCCTATATATATAGAGACTAATGTATTAGCAGCTAAAGAGAAATCAAGCTCAACTTAACCTAGATAAAACATAGCAATACATATTAAATTAGATATATTATAAATCAGTATTATAAAACATCTATGAATTATAAATTTAATTAAGACAAGAAATCAAATACGTATTGGTATTCACCAAGGTTTAAATGGATTATATCAAACAGAAAATTTTGTACTGGTTTCTTCTCGCATTGAACTAACAATGAACGAAAGGTAGGTAGCATGTTTATAGGGAGCGGTTTAAGGGTCAGGGTTTTTCCAGTAATACCGGTGAGTAATTGGTTTTTCAATAAAACAAATAGTTAGTTTTCAACGACAAACAATAACAATACAAATAATAACAAATAATTAGTTTTCAATAAAACAAATTTATAAAAGTGTCAAATAATCTATCAATCCCTAATTAGGTTATATTTGTATTTGTAACTGGAGAGCTTTATATGTTAGTAAATGGAAACAAAACCAAATATACTCCTAGCGTTGCTGATCAAAAACATTAAGATAGAGCCTAGTCAGAGATACTTCTGTGTTCCTACGAATCTAGGAAAAAAATATGAAAAGTAGATACCCCATCAGAGTTAGCCAAATGCATAGGACCATCACGAAATTATAGGCCAAGAAGTATATTCCGTATATTTTTTAATTTTAAAGCAAATATATCCTTAAGTTTGAAGTTCATCAGTTTATATCGGCGACCACCAAATTCCTTCAGACGGAACACAGTTCGTTACATTGTACTTATATTCGACAGAAGAATGACATCTAAAAGCGACTGAAATTACTGTACTCTTTTTTTTCCAAATCGTCAAATCAAAATATCAGGCAGAAACTAAATACATACTAGGTATGGCAAAATTTGAGTAATATTCTAATTTTCTTTTTTTTTAAACATTAGAGATTGGTAAAATTCCTAAAAACTACAATACTCGGAAACAAGCGGATATCATTTTCTGCGTTTTCGTTTTATTTTCAGTGAACTATATAAATATATAGTATACTACATAAATACCATTATATATCATTTTTTAAATACGTATGTGCATTTATTAACTCGATCATGATCGGACCTGTTCAAATTAAAATATCTAATAAGAATACAAATTTTATTTTAGATAGGAAAAATCTCCAACATTCAGTGAATGGTTGATACGTTTCATGCTTTCTTTAAAATTTCATGTATACAAGTATTACTTACAAAACATCTGTAACTAAAAACATTAATTATATTTTTAATAAATTGTAGTTTATATTGTAATAATTTAATTATAAGATTCTAAACAAACGACTGAAAATACTGTACTCTCTTTTTTCCAAATCGTCAAAACTGAAAATTAGTCAGAAACTCAAGACACACACATACCTACTTAAACCGTATGGACTTACGCCTCACAGATTTACGGTTCAGCAAAAAAGACTCACATACAAAAACTGTAATCTTATCAATCCAAATTTTTAAGAATGAGAACAGAAGCTCCTTGGTACGTTTCATATCATCACATGCCGACTTACAACAACCAATTATCGACCAACACATACGTACTCTTTTTTTTTTTTTTTTTGTTTCCACAATAGCCTTCATAGACTTCACAACAGACTGATAGACGAAATGGTTACGGCTGACATGACCATTAGAAGCAGGGTAAAAAGGAGCTGGATGAGCGATCTCCTTTCCTGAAATAAGAACTAATTCAAGATCGGGAAGAGGTGCTGTTGGGTAGTATTCTTCCGCATGCCACGTATATATATATATATATATATATATATATATATATATATATATATATATATATATATGTATATATATTATATCCATAAAAATTGCTTATTGTCACCTTCTGTTAGACAGGTGAGAGCATATAATTGAAAGATTAAAAAAAAATATATCCTAGTGCAGGAAAAATATGATATTTATACTTGTCTATTACACATCTATATAATTTTTAAAATTCCATGAAAAAAAACTTTTCCGACGGTTGAAAATCTTTCATTTGTTTTTAGTTCGATTTAGATGTAGAGCAAATGTGTGCATCGCCTGTCACGGTTCAAATTTTTACTTTATGTAAAATCCTTGAAGTGTTACGGAGGAAGAGGATGTTTACTAGCTCCTGTTTGTTTTTAAAATACCTCAATGCAGACGAAAAATATACTTTACTTTATTTATTATCATTTCTAGGAACGTAAACAAGTTTTTCATTAAGACAATAGTCCTATTTATAGTTAGTTATCACATGAACATGAACATAGTTATCACATGATAATAGTTATCACATGAACTTTTGATCCATGAAGTTATAGTTATGAAATAGAGTTTACACCCTGGAAGTTGTTGATTTCCTTGGTTAGTTTCGCCTTGTCAGCAATGTAAACAAATTTTATATCCTTAACATCCCCTCCTCTTTTCTAGGTATAAAACTTAAGGTAACTCTGTCAGTTGATATCTAGTATAGTTATATCTCTTGTCTAGCAGTCGACTCTGTCATTAGATCACTATTTAAAATTATGTAACACTGTATCATTAGCCAATAAAGTATTTTATAAGGCTTACACGCATCGACTTTGTTGGTGCCCTGTGTCAACTATATTTCTTAATACTACGATTATGTTTAATCTTTTTGAAACCAAACATTTCGTTCAGCTCGCTGCGAACTATGAAATAAAGGATTTATGGGGGCTATTCATAAGTTTCACCTACTTATTAATTAGAAACCATGAAACATTAACAATAAATTAAATTATTAATAAAGATGTAACGTAGACTTCCTTAAAATGCAAAACTGTAGAGGAAAGAGAGCCTCGGTGTAATTAAGTTATCAGAAGAGTAAAAAAGGAAGTATCGGGAAAAAAACAAGCACACTAGAGATTATTTTTTTATGAATAAAGCGAGTTGTTAAAATAATTCCTCAAAAAAACGTTGTATATCCCTTTTTAATTTTTAAAAAACAATGAATACACAAAGCTTCAATTAACGACGAGGAAATATCCAGATATATTCGGATTTCCCTGTTGTTATAGAATTTCCTTTTAAGTCCCACATATAGATATGATAATATATATATATATATATATATATATATATATATATATATATATATATATATATATATATATATATATCTTTTTAACGAATAATTTCCAGGTAGCAAGGAAAGGATAAGGAGGGAAATACAGGAAGCAATCAGTCCAATGATGTGGAAAAAACAGTAAACCACTCGGTAGTTTATTCTTAGGAACAAAACAATACATCTCCGATAGATACATCTCCGAAGGTTATAAACACTATCCATGCTGCTATTCTGTTCTGTCAGTGAACTTATGGTAAGAAATTATAACCATTTTTTCTAATAAAAACAAGTTGTATAAGTTCCAAGTTCCATGTACGTTCTTTTTTTTATTATCAAGCTACCTCTAAGTGCCGATGCAATTGCCATGAATAAGGCTGATGTACGCCATATACACATCGAATATTAGAAACAAACTCCAGACAATCAAGATAATTTTCTTATTTGTTCAATATTATGCCAATAAATGAAAGACGGTTAAGTATAGTCGCTAATCTTGCGTTTAGCAACTGACATATTACTGCTACATATTGCTTACCTTGTAAATAAAGTAATATTCAAGATTGTAAGATGTCATTCAGTGGTAAGGGAATGTTGTTTTCGAAAATCTCCAGGTAAAAAATCCAAGGTTGCACGATCGTACGTACGAAAAGAACATTCTTTCAATAAAAAATGCCATCCATCCAGCCTCTAGAAAAAATTCCAGACATCAGCAGGCCTGGAGTTCCCTAGAAGAGCAGTTACGGGAAAGCGTAGGTCGTTATGCTGAACTAAAATAAAACTGGCTACAACAGCTGTTTCAGTTAAAACTAATTTTGAATCGACTAATGTCCTCAGTTAGTATCGATTCGACATCAATCCATCGAACGATTTTTCTAATCTCAATACCATAACCTAAGCTTAAATAAGTTTTGTAACTGTTATTCTGTAGTTAATTTTATCTAATGATTAGTTTTTTTATGAATAAATGAAATGAATCGACATCCTTGATCAAATACAGGATATATGAATGATAAAGCTGTTGAAATTACACTTTCCAAAAGATTACAGTAAGACCCTCAATCGATAATATGCAACAATACCTGCTCCTTGGGCCGGAACTGATGTATCTTTAAACATACCTCCTTTCTTACATATATATATATATATATATATATATATATATATATATATATATATATATATATATATATATATATATATACTACATAAATATATATGTTCATATATTTTAAATTTATATATGTTTTTATAGCTATTAACTATTTTCAAATACGTTAATTTTTCTTGCATAAAAGACAATTAATCATAAAATATCCGATTAATTTTAATTTATTATTTTATCTGTTGGTCTATTGATTCAGTTATATTTGTCGGATCCTCAATGCAACATCAGCATAACTAAAAAATCTAACATTTGAGAAAGTAGAGTTTAAAGACTGTAAATTTATATTAAAACTCATTATTTATTGCTATCCATTTACACTGTTAGAGATTTTGATTTATAATTATTTATTCCTCATTTACGTTAGTATTTCATTGAATAAAATCAACCGTATGGAATTGAAAATACATTTTTTTTTAGAAATGTTAATATTGCATTAAAGGTGCGATGTACGCTATTATATGCATGTAATACAAAGTTGGGGGATTAAGCTGATAATGTGTAAGGCTGTACTGCCTACCGCACCGGCAACACCTAACTGCCATGCGGGTTCTACTGCGTCAGTTATTGAAGGGGCACTACGGTCATGATTACACGGTTCCGCAATAATAAAATATCTGATGTGGGCAACACATGACTTCCTTGTACGCCTATTAAGTTATAAATCCGTGGCTCAAAAAGTGATACTGAATTTGGTTACTAGTTGCCGAAGATTGCAGTAAGAACGGCACTTGGCTTCCCGACATCCATCTATTGACACACACACTCTTGTTACTGGAGGTCTCATTCCGTTATTATATGTCGTTTTCGTTCAGTAGATAACTAGTTTCCAACAATAAAACTGTCAATATCACTGGATACCGAAAATTTTCGCGATTGCAATACTTCCTTTATTTCGTACAAGGAAGTAAAAATTATGAGCATAACCCAAAAGAAAAGTTTCAAATATAATAAATAATAGCTAATAAATAATAAATAGCAGGTACACATCCGTGGAATTAAGGTTGTTGAGAAGGAGAGCTTAATGGATCCTAAAACGATTTTACTTTCACCACTTCATATCAAGTTGGGCCTAATGGAACTGTTTGTTCCTAAAGGAGGAGATTACTTTAGATATTCCTGTCAACATTTTTCGAACTAATACTAAGGCAAAGCTTAAATATGGTATATTTGTTGGTTATGACATAAGAAAACGTTTGATGGATGGCAACTTTGAGTCAAAATTGTAAAACAAACAAAAGAAACCACGGAAGTCTTTTCAGCATGTGGTATCCGCCTTTCTTGGCAACGAAAAAACATCCAAACTACAAGACCTTTGTTGCCGATCTGCAACATGAGCGCAAAAGTTCATTTTCTCTACTCGCACCTTGACTACTTTCCTGCAAATCTAGGAGATTTGAGAAAAGTGTGAGAAACAAGGAGAATATTTTATTAAATGTTAAAACATAAAAAAAATTTAACTAAGATCTCAAGGATGATGGAACTTTAACACAATAGAAGACCACCCATATTTCACGTATTTTTCTTTAAAGACGTTATCTATCCAATCCACTGAGAAATCATCCAAATTATGAGGTGGAGTAAGCATATAACTCCTTCTATCGTAAGATAAACTCAACTATCGAAAATTCGTTACATAGCGCCTTCGTTACAATTCTTCTTTGATGCTGCTATTCATTCGAAGCTTACGTAAGATGCAATGATCCAATATTATCGATTGTCTATAGAAGAAATCTTAGCTGTTCTGATTGAGAAGGTGTGCAATGAAACCCTACGAACTCGGGCACGTGAACCCAAATCTAGGCAGCCTCCCCTTTTTGCTACGAGGACCATCCATCAGCGGGGCCCTCTATACAGTTCTTCAGGGCCAGTCTTCAACTGCACTTTATTTATTTCTTCCTTATACCGGCGACTCTCGGCTTTAGAGAAAATATAGTACCTGATGATTTTATAATGACTTCGAAATTTGGATCAAGAATTTCCTAAAATATTTTTTTTTTTTTTTTGAGGTAAGTACTATATTATTATAGTTCATTAAACGACAGTTCTGTTCTATCAGGGCTGTTGTTTCAAATACATCAGGGCTACCATTATTTTCAATATTACAAGTATTATTACTTTATCTGTGGTAGCTACTGTTAACCCTCAACTATATTTATTTACAGAAATAAAATTAATTAATACAATTTGTTTTCATTTTAATAAAATACTGAGCTTGTTTGCACACATTTTTTATTTCGATAACGTTGTTAGGTTTCATGGCAGCTGAATAAAGCCTATGAAGAAAATTCAAGCAATAGAAGATGTGATTGAGTGAGGATTTTAATGTTTATATCATGTTTACATATGTAAAATTATTATTAACAAGATAGCTGCCCCTATGGAAGAACAATCTAAAACCATGCTTTATCAAATCAACGAAAAAAATGTCTGTCAGATGCATCAATAAAGCCCGATTACTTCATGGGACTGTGATTTCCCTATTTTCGAATAATGAACCATATGCGTTTTATAAATCATGTGAAAAATACATATTAAATAAGTTTTTCTCTCTTAAAATATTAATTTGCACCTGTCAACAGTTAGTCGCCAATCAGCATATGAGCTATAACATGTGAGGCACGAGGAAGGATAGTAACCAGGAGTACCTCTTCCTTGGCTTCAATATTTTATCTTTGATAATCAAGAAAGGAGATCTCTCATCCAGCTCCTTTTTAATTTCCTTCTTGTAGCCGTATCTCTAATCAGCATGTTGGTAATGTTTTATTGATAATTATTATTGATAATGATAACATATCATATCTGTGTCAGTTATTATAAAATCTTTGATAAAAAAATCCTGATATGTCCGTCGACTGTTGGTAGGTGTAAGTCAGTATGTAGGGTTTTGATTGTCACGTGACAAGGTGCATTTGTAATGGAGCCGTAATATATTTGACTGGAAAGTTTGAAGTTTTTGTATGTCGGTCTTTATGGCTATACCGAATATATTTGTGAGGAGTATGTCCATATGGGTTTAAGTAAGTTTGTGTATATATTTAGTTTTTGTCTCACTTTCATTTTTGAAGATTTGGAAAAAGTGAGTGAATTAGTTTGAGTCATTTGTTAAGGGTCTGTGGTTTCATTTTAACATCCTTCTATCGCAGGTAAGTCCAAGATAGAGTACGGTGTTATTTGGTTATTATTAATGAGGAATTAATATTAAGAGGTTATCGTCGATATAAACTGGAGAGCAGGTGTTCCTTCTGAGGACAAATGTTATAAGTTTTGATTTTTCATGATTTGATAAATCTTGATGTTTTATGAGAATTATTGTATCGTTTCGTATTGCTAGCCAATTAACTAGTTAATAAATATAGAAAATATTTATATATTAATTATATAGTTAATTTAATAATTTTCTTTATAATAACGAAATAGATCTATTAGTAAATTAATTAACTGTAATATTTATGCTGCCCATAGATCATCAGCTATTATAAATAATATAGTCACAGCTCATTGCTTAAAAATTGATCTTCTTGTTTCTATAATTATATATATAGCTATCGTTTAATTTTTCTGATATATTTTGTTCATTTTCATGATTACTTACTTTTTAAAATTATTGGAATCTTGGAATAATGAAAGGATTCACAATTAATCCTAGAACGAAATAAACGCCTAAGAACTAATTAGGCACTTCATTTCTTGATGTTCTTCCCCTCGCCCCGTCTCCTTAGCATCAGAAACACATCGCTGAACCTCGTTTAGATAAAGCAGTTGGCAGAAAGTGTTGGCACTTGGCTGCGAAGTAACAGTAATTCCGTTCCTCCTACACCTGCGGCATCCCACTTCACTGATGTTTGTAAATTCCCTTAGCAAATATCCCACATCTTAAGTTCCATCGTTTGCAGTTCTGTGAGGCTGTGCGGGTTTCTCGAACAGAATAGGTATAGTTTCATAAATTTATTGAAGTTTAGGGCATTTAAAAAGAACCAGGTATTTTACCAAAATCTATTATTGTTTAAGTGACCAATAAAAAATATCCTGAAAAATAGGCTGGTAGATAGAGGTTGAAGAAGAGATAATATTTATTCCGGTTCCCTTTGAGAATAATTATAAAGAATATAAAAAGTTATCCAACTATTCATAGAGTCATCGCCTAGCAAATGGGTGGTCTCGCAATATCCGATCGCGCAGGGCAAGATCTAGATTTGCCAAAGCGTTCTGATAAAACTTAACTTTAAAGCACACCTGGCCTAATTATGGTCAGTTTGGCTCGAATAATATATTTAAGTAAGATTTTTTATCATGTTGAGGGTTGAGAGGTTTTTTCATTACGCAGCTTAATTCGACAGAAAAATAATACCTAAAAAATAGTTTTCATATTGAAAAACATATATTTAACAAAGATGCAATGGAAATAAAAATAAATATTAATGCTATTTTTGAATAAAAATAAAAAATCAATTAACTTTTTTTTTAATAAAAAAACTAAAAATTAATAATAAATTTGACCTGACAGTTTGGAGACTGGGCAAACTGAAATCTATGAAATCCTAGAAGAAATCTTCGTTGGAAAGGCAGGATCCTGTGCAGACAAGAAGAGCCAGAGGACACAAGAAGCAGGTGCTGATGTTTCCTTTGTCCTTACTCCTGGTAATTAGCGCACCTTCATGAAATAGCCATCACAAAGAGCTCTTGTTTTCACTCGTCTCTATTGTTATATTACGGTTACTGTTAGTGAAGTTTATTATCCCATTATATCCCTTTCTCCTCCTGGCATATGGGTTATATGCATATCTGTTCATATGAGGTAATTTTATCTTACCACAACCATTTGAAGGTATGCTCGAGTTTCTCTATAATTGACCTTTTTTTCTGAGAATTACCCCCATATGCATGAGTGATTACCATATAATTTTAAATTTTGTGTCCGATAAAATTTTCTGCCAAATGAAGCACTGCATTGTAAAAATTCAAGTCCCAGATTTTTTGTTCCTTGTACGAAGTAAAATTTTCGGTTTTCAGATTTCGACGGAAATATCCATTTTGACCATCCCTGAATCCATTTTGACTCGTTTCGTCGTGTCGTCTGTACGTACGTACGTTCGTATCTCACATAACTCAAAAACGGTTAGCCGTAGAAAGTTGAAATTTTGCATTTGCATTTTCAGGATTGTTGCAAAATCTGGTTGTGAACATCCTTTTTTGGTCACTGCTTTATTACCGGAAGTGGTACTTTACTTGAAGGTCATAATTGATTTCCATCAAAAATTATATTAAAATATTATGAAAAACTTCTCAAATTTAGTATTTATAATTTATATATCAATTTAAATAACATACTAGATTTTGGTCTAAATTGGAAAACCGAAAGCGGTACTTTACTTGAAGGTCATATTAGATTTTCATAAAAAATTATTATATTATAAATTATATTAAAATATAATGTTAAACATATCAAATTTGGTAAATAGGACTTTTATATCGATATAAATGTATATATTAGATTTTGGTTAAAATTCGTGAGCCGAAAAGGGTACTTTGTTTGAAGGTCGTAATAAGCTTACATCAAAAATTATATTTAAATTAAATACATAAATCATATGTTTCGGTAATAAAGATTACAAACGCAATTTGGTTTCCAATCCAATTAAACATTTTGATTACTTAACACTTGATTAAGTGTTAAAATTGAGTGTAAAATACTGGGTTTCCTCTTCATTTGTGAGATCAACAAGTCTGCAGCATGAGAATAAGATATTAGTTAAGTCGGTTTTTCCGCTTAAAATGTCAAAACTGTCGATTTCCAATGCTTTATCCAGTGATATTGACAGATTTATTGTTGTCACAGAATATGAAGAAATATCTTGGAAATTCGTTACTGAAGGAAAACGACATATAATAACGAAATGAGACCTCCAGGAACAAGAGTGTGTGTGTGTGTCAATAGATGGATGTCGGGATGCCGAGTGTCGTTTTTACTGCATTCTTCGGAAACTAGTAACCAAATTAAGTATCACTTTTTGAGCCACGGATTTATAATTTAATAGGTGTACAAGGAAGTCATGTGTTGCCCACATCAGATATTTTATTTTAAGCATATTTGTTTGCTGCATAACATCAATCACATTATACCCCAGTAATTATACATTAAGTAATCAAACTTTTCAGACAATTCAATTTTTTCATTCGAAATTAAAATAATTTATTTTTTTTAAATAAAATAAAAGCTTCTTTAAGCCTTCTTAAAATTTTAGTAGGGCATTCGGGGCCTAAAATATTAAATTTAAATTCAATTTGAATTTGAATTCAATTTGAAATTAATGTTTTAAAAACAAATTGAAGTTAGTTAAATGCACAATAAAGTAATTTATAATGATCACCTTCTTAGAAAGAGCAGTTTTCACGATATTTGCCAAAATAAATGATTAAATATGGTGATTTCACGTTAAAAATATTGTTAGTTGAAAAACTCGGGAAAATAGATATTAAACGTAAAGGCTTCTATTAGGGCTCAAATTTTATAAATTTTACTTTACTTTAAAAATGGTATTCACAATGTCTTTCGCGCAGTTGGTAGTTTTCAAGATATTGATCAAGGAATCAAAAAGAAGGGAAATTTTTAGGGCTTTTCTTGAATTAAGTGTCCTTCTGATTATTTAAATAGTTCAATATCTATGTTAAGGATATTTACTATGCCTTTTATACAGTGTAGGTATAAATTCAATTATGTTTTAAGTATGAATTTTTTTTGTTTTATACTAAAGCAAAAGCGGAAAAATAAAATGGTAAACATTTTACTTCTTCATATAAGAAACTAAATATATATTCTTATATATATATATATATATATATATATATATATATATATATATATATATATACTTCCATTAAGAAACTAGTTCATTAGATCTGGAAGAAGACTTGTAGTCCAGTGTATTTAGGGTTATAACTATAAACCCAGTTACAATGTATTCATTAAAAAAGAATAAAATAAATAAATAAATAAATATATATATATATATATATATATATATATATATATATATATATATATATATATTATAATTTATATAAATATATATATATATATAATATATATAATATATATATTATATATTATATACATATATATATATTTATTTATTTTATTCTTTTTTAATGAATACATTGTAACTGGGTTTCTAGTTATAACCCTAAATACAATGGACTACAAGTCTTCTTCCAGATCTAATGAACTAGTTTCTTAATGGAAGTTTGGCACATCTTCACAACTAAAAAATATAAAGTAAGATAGAAATTTTAAACACTTTATTTCTTGTATAAATTGAGTTTTTATTTATTTTTTTTTTTTTGTCGCCAAAATATTTAAAAGTACCAGAGAATCACTCATATACATATATATTGTAATATAATTAACACTATAAAATCATAAGGAAAATATATTTAATGTTATTAGATATATATATATATATATATATATATATATATATATATATATATATATATATATATATATATATATATATATATACATATATTTATTGGACGAAATGATTTGGTGGTCAAACTCAATATCGATGACGGACATGTTAACAGAGAAAGTAGGTGAATGAGGTCACTGCCTGTGGTCTGTACTCCTGGCACCTCATCTCCCACTAGAGATCCTATCGCTGATAGCAGTATTCCATTCCACCAAGATAGGTATATGTTTGCATATTTATACATTACATGAGCATAAACAGTAAATACACTTTCCTATCAATTTATATAGTTTAATACTTTTATCAGACCATTTCTAATATCAAAATGTGAACATTAATAGTTTTTTTTAAGTGCATTTCTTTATTTGGGTCTGTCACAGAAAAGAATGACAATCATAAAATATGCCTGGGGAAGGATAATACCCAGCAGTACCTTTTTCGAGTCTTGAATTAGCCCCTTAATTCGGAAAAGGAGATCTCTCATCCGACTCCTTTTTAGTCGCTTCCGAATGGACAGGTCAGCCGTAACTATACCATTTATTAGTTCACTATAATATATAGTAGTCGATAGTCGATTGTTGTCAGTATGTAATTTTATCTTTTACGTAACAAATAAATTCTGTTATTAATCTTAAAATTTTGGATTTAAGCATACCTATTTAAAACCATGTGAACATACACCTGGCAGATTTATAGTTTAACAAAAAATACGCCTTTACAAAAACTATAATCTCCACATGAAAAGATAAATAAAATAAAGCATTTAAAGATTCTATAGACAAGAAAAAAAAAATGCTATCGCTCTGTGTATCATTTCTGTTAAAATATAAGCCATCAACAGACTCGGGCAAATTTCAGTTCAAGCGATAAATTATGAAGGTGAATATGAAATAGTAAATAAAAAATATTAGATAAGTATATAATTTAATCGCTAAACTATTTTTATAGTGTAATATCTGTCAAAGTAAGGATAATGGTAATAATGATTAAAGAGTTTTTTTTACACATTATTTACAGAAAAAAAATGAAATCATTGCAAAATAATAAATAGGTGAAAAATATTAAATAAAATAAATATAACATTTTAAACGCAGACATACTTATATACACTATTGACAATCGGTCTTGGGAACCCCGAGTCATGTTAGTCCCCTTCTGGGTGGAAAAACATGACTCCAGGATATAACAGCGCTTCTCACTCAATCTCATCCACTGACTGGGATTGCAAGTAAGTGAAGAATGAACGAGGCGGCTAATGCCACAGACGCTCATAGCTTGAGTGGAAAATCTGGCCATTGACAGAACACCAATATACATATTTAAATAAGGTCTCGGAGCCATTGCCATTTCAACCTTTTAGGGGAATTGTAGGGATGGGTGGGACTGGATAGGGATTGTACCAAAGGATTAGGGTGATAAGTAAGGTTCTGGTGAAATTAGGAAAATTGAGATGAAGTAAGGTCTAAAATAAATGGAATATTAAGGTCATGATGTAGGATATTGTTGGTTATATACTATGGAGCATTGATTACTGTTCGAAGGGAAATAATACTTTAATACATTATTCCTGAATATTTAGTACATATCTAAATTGGTATTTCTGTTGTCGTTTATTCTCGTTTAAACATGCCAAACCCTCGTATAAAAAATAACTATGTTCTGTCTGAATTATAAGGATTAGGATGAAATATACTATACTTTAAAAATAAAATATAATTTAAAAAAAATGTTGTAAAATAATATTAGATAATTTTTTGAAAAGATTTGTGAATAGATTGAAAAAAAATTAATAAATGATAAAATAAAAATAAATATATTGCAATATGCGATATTTGAAAATATTTCTGATAAAATATTAAAATTTATATCATTGGAAATGTGTTTTAAAATATTTAAGTACTGAAGTGATTGATGATTTGTTGTCATAAAGGGTTAGAAAGAACAGTGTGACAATATTGATATGATAGCGAAGACTGTTTTTTAATTAAGCGTGAGAGCGTGAGGCAAGTGTGGATTATTCTCAAGGAAGTCAGGACGTCTTCATAAGCGTGGCTACTGGGGTAGTATGAAGTCCATGTTTGTATTGTATTTTGGTTTTTGTTCCACATTGACTGACATCTATCTGAAATATTTCTCACATCACTTATTAAAAAATATTTGTTTTTAATTTTATGTTAAGCTAAGTATTAAATGAAATATATTTGAAAGTAATCGCTATATAACTTTTTCAAAGAAAATTTGTTGGAAGCACTAATTACTCGTAAAAAAAATTGATTTGTATTCTTGAATTTCTAAGAATAAATAAAAGAAATTAAAAATAATTAATAATAAATACTTATGACTAAAACTGCATTCGCTATTTGCTATTGAAGTTTTTTTTTATTAGGACAAACCCAAAGTCTATTTAACTTTTATACAAATCACCACATTAGATCTTAATTATTTTGGACATTTCTGGCTTGTTCATAATTTTGAGGATTCACAGAAGAGAACGACTTTTAAGTCGTAAAATTAACAAAGTCGAAGAAAATACTTTATTAGTCAAAGATACATAGTTACTTAATTTAAATTAGTGATCATTGACAGTGAAACCATAAAATATACAATATTCTTAATTCTAGAGATAGAATGTATATTCATATAGGTGATATAGCTGAATGCACCTGGATCTGCTGAGTTAGCACACCGTAGCCAAGAAGCAAAGCCAAAACTTGCTAGGACTACAAACCTATTTCATAAACATTTGCCGGGTCAGGAACCCATTTGTTAACTTTAGAAATACTTTCGGCGTAGCTTCAGTCTGATTGTCCCAACATCCTGAAGATCTATATCAACTATGCACCCCCTGCTAAGAGACCCAGGTGCCAGCAAGCAGATGTCAAAAGTTCGGCCCCTCAGGCACGAATGCGGGGTCTGAAACACCTGCCCTCGCAGTGACAAACTCTGCACAAGATGGGGTAAGGGCACTCCTTGCAAAGTGGAGAACTGCGTGGGCTAGATTCACTTAGGTACTGCTATATCAACGTGCTCCAATTGCTTTCGCAAAAGAGATAAATCTCACCCCGGATACACCAAATAAATAACTGTAGAAATGATTAAAAAAGGGAAACATTGAAAAAAAGGCATCTTTTTCGTGAAATAGAAGTTTCATGAGGTAAAAAGACTTAAAATAGGTTCTCCTCTCTCTGAGGTTCTTCGTGAGTTATATGGCCTTAAGTCCGCTACACAGATGAGGACAACGTTTCGCCAAAAAGGCTTCGGCGGGCTAAGTTCGAAGTTCTTGGTTCTCTACACACAATAGAAGTGCTCCTCTGAATCCTTGTTGGCGAAACGTTCCCAGGTGTGTAGCGGGCCATGACCCTTGAACTAATGACAATTATAGTATGTAGTAACTTTGTCCACATTTTATTAGGAAATAAATGGAAGAATCAACACACGAATCCTTGAGTCTCTAAAATATTATTATTATTTATTTGTTTGTTAATTTGTCTTTGGGGAAAGCTGGTGCTTGTATGGGTATACAAATGGAGTTGGCCACAGCTCAATATAATGTTATCTCATTTACAATACATTAAAAAACAAATGAAACAGAAACTGCATATAAATGATTTTAAAATAAAAATAATGACAAATAATGAAAAAACAAGTATTCAATGGTTATAAAAAATTATTAACAAAATAATTGAAATTGTGCCTGGGCATTAGTATAAATAAATAAAATAACACAATTAAATATCTGATATGGACACCGCATGATTTCCTTGTACTATTAAACTATAAATCGGTGGCTCAATACGTGGTACTTTACTTGAAGGTCAAAATAAACATTCACCAAAAATTATATTAAAATATAATGTAAAACATCCCAAATTTGGTAAATAAGACTTTTATACCAATATAAATAATATACTATTTTTGGTTAAAATAGGTGAGCCGAAAGGGGTACTTTACCTGAAGGTCGTAATAAACTTACATAAAAAATTATATTAAAATGTTTCGGTAATAAAGGTTAAAAACGCGATTTTTTTCCATTCTAATTTAACAATTTTATTACTTATTTTAATTGTTAAAATTAAGTCTAAAATACTTGTTTTCCTTCCCGTTTGTGAGCTGAACAAGTATGAAGCAGGAGAATAAGATATAAGTTAAGCGGGTTGTTCCGCTCAAAATGTATATATATATATGTGTGTGTGTGTTTAATGTAGATAAATACATTCCTTAATGTACCCATTACAAGCATTGTCTGATATAATCTTAAAATTCAATAATAATGACAAGAGAGGAAAAAAAATAGAAAAGAAAAAATATATTTTTAATTATATTAGTGAATAATTAGCGATTGTGCTGTAATTCTGTCATATATTGAACTGTATAGAACTATATGGTACATAAATAATTAAGTATTCATAATTAAGGTTCTAATGCGAAGAATCTTATGCAAATAATAATTATAAAGAAATTATTATAATAATAAAAAAGAGGTTAGCAATATTTGATAATAATAATAATAATAATTCAGTTATATTATAGAACTGGGTTATATTATAGTGGACAATATTCGGTAGATAATACTGTCTATAATGTTTGTACATCGGGCAACTAAATTATAAATGGAATATGCCATAAGGGCATTAGAATTGCATATGGTGGTTTAATTATGTAAGTTTGGTTATAATATTTAGATATCATTAGATTGATATGGGCAGTCCAAGGTAGAGGTGATGTTTGCCGACGTACAATGCTATTGATTTTCAATATATTACTAGTAACTGTTTATGATCCATTGTTTATATAGTTGATAAAATAACATTAAAAAAACAAAACAAAGACGTTGTTGATGTAACATTTAAATTTCATTTCCACACTGCCGTATATGTTCTTGAATAATCATTTTATTTCTTACACCGAGTCCAAACGTTTTGAATCAGAGTTAATTTTGGTTTATTGTATCGAATTTACGGAAAAAAAAAATTGTTTTTTTTTTCATATTCCAAATATAATTGAATAATCGTATTCGTAATGAAGATATTATCGGTAGAGCTTCGATTTTTTCTAAATCCTGATTGTATTTCCGGTATATATTTGGTATCTTGTTCCCATGCGAATTAGCAATTTAATAAGATTTTAGTGAAATAAATAATCAGGGAGATCAGGCGATACTTTTACCTGATTTGAATTATCATATTTTTTGTGGAGAGAATTAGCGACTCTGTGACCACTGTTTCGGAATTTGTTCAGAATATAAGACTTTATTATATTATTATTTGTGATCAACAGCACTAAGATCGTTCATATTTAATGAGATTCTAATTTATTTTGTAAAATTAATCCAATTAGATTAAGAGATAAAATAACATATTAATCCTACATATATATTAACAACATTTTTATTAATATAAAAACTTATTTACATAGTAATATTATCATATATTTTTGTAAATTTTCGGCCTTATATCACAATTTGTTAGCCATTTTCAAGCTATATACTATTGTATCACCTTTGTCTGATTATAAAACATTTCGACTTACATCTAAAACAATATTTATTTTTTTATAGAGTGCACTCTCATTTTCAGTACATTGATCATGAAGTATGATTGTTAGTCATCTATGGGCCTCAATAGGTATTACGTTTTTGTTTTAGATAATTTATTTAATAATATAAAAAATACAGCTTAAACAGAAATACTCTATAATGGAAATACTCACACATTACAATGATTCACAAATTAAACAAAGAAACAGCTGCCCATCATCATACAGGCCTATCAGCCTGCTCCCTGTATGATCTAAAATTTTTGAGAAACTACTCTATAAAGGATTTCTTGGTATACTGACGAATAATAACATAATACCTGACCATCAATTTGGATTCCGTACCCGGCATTCAACCATTCATCCATTACATAGGGTGACGGACTACATAGCGGCGGCACTAGAGCAGAAATTGTATGCAACAGGAGTATTTCTGGATATCGCTCAAGCCTTCGATAGAGTTTGGCATCAGGGGCTTCTCTTCATACTTAAGAGGATACTTCCTCCTACCTATTATCTTATTCTTCAATCCTTTCATTCTGAAATATTTTTCTCTGTCTGCCAAGGCTCGAAACTTTCTATCATTAGACCAGCCTTAGCAGGTGTACCTCAGGGAGCAGTACTAGCTCTGCATTATATATACACACGATGTTCCAAACAGTTCCGACATATTGACAGTTCTTTCACGACATTTAAAAGTGAAACTTAGACATAAATTGAAAATTTAGACTTCATTACTCATGGCCATCCGGACCTCAGCTTCACATATATACGGGACAGCCTAAAGGACAGACATACAAAACTTCAAATTTTTCAGTCAAAGACTTTTAGGACTATAAGCAAAAACCCATGACACATGAATAACATTACCTTACATACAGATCTCAATATGCTAATAGTTAACGAGCACATACGGACCCATTACAAACGATTTCCCGATAACCTACATGACATCCTAAAAAACTCATACAAAACCTGGCTACGACCAACATGCCTGTCAACACTCGTAGAAGGCTGAAGAGGAGCTGGATGAGGGATCTCCTAGCCTAAATGTATTCAATAATCATGACAGGAAGAGATGCCGCTGGGTCCTAATTTTTATCATGTCTTTCATGCCACGATAACATATTTTTTGAAAGCAAATTCACTGGTTGTTAAGAACATTGGCAGGTGTGAATATATAAAATAAAGTAAAAAAAAAAAATTGAAATATTTTCACTGGTTTTAATTTGTGGGAATATAATAAATTTTGTTCAAAGTATAATTTTATATTTAATTTATGTTTTTGAATTATTTAAATTATAGTAGTAAAATAATTGTATTCAATTTTTTTTAGAAATGCCATGTCATCGATACAAAAGAATTATGACCAATGTGCCAAAAAAAGTATACATGAAATTGCAGCATAGTTAAAATTTAAAAACAAATGCTGTTTTAATATTTTATAATTAGACAAAATTGATATATTATATAATATATAGTATATAGTCTGAAAATGGCCAAAAAATTATTAAACAAGGCCGAAACGTCACAAAAGTATATAAGTTTTTATTAATAAATGTATGGAAGGATTAATATTTAATAGTCTTTTATCTCATATATTATTACATATAAAGTTTTCAATTATGAGGAAATTTTTTTAAAAATTTTGTTAAACCATCCGTGCCGGCTGATGTGCGGGACTTTGAACTGGTAAGGCCGGTCTGATTTTTCAAAATCGGGGTGTCTAATAGATGGTGAAAAGTTTCGAAAAAAAAAATTATCGATTAGTTTTGACGGGAAAATTTGGCGAAAATGATATCCCCATACTTTTGGAGCAAGTGTTTTGATTCGGTGACGATGACGATTGTTAGTGACCTGGCTTAATCAATCTATTATATTCCGAAAGTGTAATCTCTTTTTAAATTTAAGTAAATTTTTAAAAATGTTTTAGTACTGAGATATTTTCCTCTAAGAAGAGAGTCGTAATTACTGAATTTAAATTATTTGAATTCTATATTTACTATTTTTTTTCGATATGTAGCAATCGTAATCAAACCACGGTTTTTTAGGGTTAGCTTTAAGGCGTTGTATGAGACCAGCGATGGAAGCGGTTTCGGATATTGCAGCGTGCACATTTGTGTACAGTAGTTCAGCATCACCGGATATGAACTTCTCCCCGCCTACTCTAAGAGGCATTCTACTATGTTAGCAACCTGGTTGACTTTAGTGTTGTCCTATTTCATATATTTTATATATTGAGTTATTTTAGTGCTAGCTTCCAGGATCTGCTTAGTAATATATTTAATATTTACAAGTAGATGGAAATGATCAGAATTTGAAATACATTAATTAAGAGTTGACATCCACATGATGGTATAGAAGGATCAATCTAATAAGTTATTTAATAATTTTAGATAAATTATTTGGCACTTCTATAATTTTGTTTTTATTGAAAACTAGTTTCGAATATTATACATTCGTCTTCAGTTCTAAAAACACACAAAAATTCAAAAATAAGCAATTCAAAATAGATTTGGATATTATCATACATATTAAATTAAATGTAATATAAACTTGTATTATAAAATATTTATAATATGAATTATGAATTTAATTGAGACAAGAAATCCAATGCATGTTTGTACTCACCAAGGTTTAAGTAGATTATATCAAACAGAAAAGTTTGTAATTGTAATTCTCAATAATTGTAATGATCGTGCAGCCAAATTTCACGGGAAAAAATGGAAGATCACTAAATCAGAAATTAAAGGAACATAAACGTGCATATATTAATAAGACGGAGAATTCCAACTTTTTAATTCATCTAAATGAAAAAAAAAAGTTCATCTAAGACTCAGGAGTTAAATTAATACTTCACGTTGAAAACATTCTCAAATTAAATGTATATGAAGCACTTGAAATAATAAAATCCTTCAAATCCAATCCAGATTTTTGCTTAAATAACCAAATAAATATTCCCAATAGTCCAATCTTGAATTTATTCCAATCTATAACAGAAAAAACAATTACTCACCGGCATTACTGGAAAAACCCTGACCCTTGAACCGTTTACCTAAAAACATCCTGACTACCTTTCGTTCATTGTTAGTTCAATGCGAGAAGAAACCAGTAAAAACTTTTCTGTTTGGTATAATCCATTTAAACCTTGGTGAGTACCAACATGTATTTGATTTCTTGTCTTAATTAAATTCATAATTCATAAATGTTTTATAATGCTGATTTATATCAATCTAATTTAATATGTATAATAATACCAAACTATATTTTGAATTGCTTTTTTTTTAAATTTTTTGTGTTTTTAGAACTGATGATGAATGTATAACATTCGAAACTAGTTTTCAATAAAACAAATTTATAGAAGTGGAAAATAATTTATCAATCCCTAATTAGATTGATCCTTCTATACCATCATGCGGGTGTTAACTGGTAATAAATATATATATACGCATTTTACATATCTTTCTTTTTTATCCTTCCCTTTCCCTTTTATCATTCATCTTCATAACATATTTATTTCAATCCATCCAACTAACTACCTTCCCACCTCTCCATAAATCTCTCTTCCAATTAACAATTAACCCTTTCTTAATCTTGTGTACAACTTCTAGATAATTGGAAAATTTATAGAACTAATCAAACATCAACATTTGCGCACATGTGAAACGCACACATATATAGATCAACAATACAGGAAAAATAAAAAAATAAATAAATATATATATATATATATATATATATATATATATATATATATATAATATATATATAATATATATAATATCTTCTTAATCTTATATATATATATATATATATCTTAAATATATATCTTAAATATATATATATATATATATATATATATATATATATATATATATATATATATATATATATATATATATATATATATGTACATATACAAACAAAATAAGTAGGATATAATCGCATCCGATGAAATGTTCGTTCAGTAATCCTCTTACAATAGATTTAGTTAAACAAAAATATATTTCTTAAAGGGAATTTTGTCGGGAAGTTTGAGCAATTGGAAGTTATCTATCTGGAATAATGTTTGAGTGATCACTTCAAACTCAACAAAAAATGACACTGAAAAAAAAAAAAAACACAAAACTTTAACTTCCTGCTTTTCGTTGTGGAATCGGGCTATGGTCCATATAAACTTTTTTGTTTCTCTTGAGGTCTACTATTACCTCTTTAAATATTTTCCGTGACTAAGGTGGACATCCCGTATATGTATCATACGAATTAATTGAGGAAAATAATTCGAAGTGAAGTTAGTGAAAAACTATTACTGTTACGTATGATAAGTCTAGGCCATGGCGCCTGCGAGAATATCACTTATAGATCTCAGCCTTCTGATATCGAAACAGGACTATCGAGATGGAATCGATCCTGAACCTAGCGATGGAATGGCATTTGGCGAAGGCTAGGTTTCCTGTTCACGAGATCATTTACTGTGAAGGGCTTCCGAAACTACTCTTATCTGGCCATTTTGTTGATGTCCATCGACCTCTACCTCACTTAAAGGACTTCAATAAATCCTCCATCTAGCGGACTGTATCAAAATGATACCATCTCGTTTTATCCACGTTTATTCACCGAGACACTATTTCTGTATATTTTTTGTAACATTCGATATATCAAACTTAAAAGTGTTTTTTTTTCTAAAACGTAACTACCCAAGTTAAAGGAATTGTGGTAATCGATCAAAAAACTCTTTTTCTAGTTTTCATTTATTTTACATGTTCCAAACCGATGTTTTTTAAACCATTTATGCGGTCGTTTTTGTAGTTTTCGTATCTTGATTTTGAAAAAAAAAATTCAGAGCTATTAAATCTATTTAGTAACAGAAAAAAAAATTAGTACGCTTAATTAATAATATGAACAAATTCAAGTAATATCGATGAAAATTGTATAACTATAAATTTATAATTGTACCTAAAGTACAACCTCGCTTATTCGGATACGCCATATCTAAAACTCAGATTATCCGGAGAGTTTTTTGATATTTTATTAAACGCAGAATTATGTTCCTCCATCTGTGGTATTATAAAAGAAATATTTTAAGAGACTTTTGATGTAGTTTTTTTTCGCTCATAGCCCTGCTTCTAGGAATGCTATATAGCAAGAATTGGTATAATTTAAAAGAGAAAATATGTTATTAGAGATAAAGAAAGAATTTTTGGATTTGGACTAATGGTGAAACTGTAGTAAGTGGAGTAATGTTGACCAATTTTGTGTGTTGAGTTGGTGACGTCACCGATTCAAGTTTATTTAAAACAAATGAATCTGTTTCGATTTTATATTAATTTCAATTTGATCATTCTGATGTTAGTTTTTTACTGTACACACTTCAGATTCAACTTTCAATGAATTAAATTTATTTCAAGAGTAACAATAATAAACAATCTAAGCAATTCTAAAATCCCGTAGGTCTGTGGGAGACACATCATTAGGTACTTTTGTTTTTGATCACAAATAAAATTTATTAAAATTACGTAATTTACGATAGATTTTTAAAAAAAATTGTAGCATGCAAAGTTTTTATTTTTTAATTTAAAATATGTAAAAAATGTAATAAAAAATCTTACACTCAACTTCACTTTTAAACACATTTGCAAAAGTGTTATTTAATAAAATGTATGAGAAATTTACAAAAGTTAAGCATACGATCCGTAACCTTATAACTAATTTGACTAATTTCAGAGGATCCTTGCTTCGTAAACGACAAAACTTTGCATACCGACTTACAACAAACGATCGGCCAACTCATACAGTCTTCATCACCACTTCCATCATGAACTATATTAATAATACATTATAATAATAATACATTAATATTGGGCATACATAAATATAAAAGATATGGCTATAACATTTTCTTACGAGGAGGTGATGAAGTTTGGAGAGATCACCTGCCGTTAATTGTGGTGCTTGAATAAAGTCTGGAAAGAGGTGATGCTGGGTAGTTCTCCAGGCCAAATATGCCTTAACTATCATATTAGATATTTGGGGATTTATTTCGGGACAGACCCAAGGAATAAATTTCGACCTTTCAACTACGGCTCGAACAGGTTGGTAACCTGCAGAATAACTGGTAAGAGGGCATAAAGACGTTAAACCAACTAAACAACAACAACTAATACTATGTGACTTTAACAAGTTGTTAATATTTTTGTTTATTATGTAACAAACATATTAGTGACCTAACACTAACCTCTTGGGAAGGAAGCACCAAAATTAGTAATGTAAGATAGTAATGCAAGAAACATCAAATATTGTAATCATGCGGATATCAACTGATCAAATATTGTTAATATTATTGGGCTGTATTTATTACACAATGATTCATGAACCAACATTATAATTTTAGTTTAGTTTTTTAAATTCCATGAGTATTTTCCTCGAAAAAAATTCACTTGTATGAATCGAAGGTCATCAGAGGAGAATGGAGTTGCATGTCATATTCGTTCCATAATTCATAGAATACAGTTTTTGTGGTTTCGAGGATGTCTGAAATATATATTCATTCCTGCTTCATTTTGGCAACTGGCGCGGCCCATTTTGGATCAAATGACTTGAATTTGACGCGTATCGTTGTTTTCGAGGCAGAACAATACATTTCAGTCAAAATTTAAGTATTTCCAAATGTTTTTTTCCACGGTTTTTAAGATTTTTCGCCCATTCTAATTGAGTCAGAGGGATGAAAATCTGTATGTGACTTGAGTTGATGTTAGAGAAGTGCCTTTTGGGGGTTTTAACTTTTTTCTCCCACTTCTATTTTGCTCACTTTTTTTTCTTGTGATGATTAGGAACTATTTTTGTATTATTACACGAATATTGATGAGTAATATTCAATTATTGTTTAATATAGGATGGTAACAGAGCTAATTACATGCATGAATCAATATTAGCTCCGTCATTAATAATTTAATTTTCATCAGAATAGATCTCGTTGATTTAATCGTAGCTAATGCAAATTCAATTAACTTAGTGCTAATAATTGAAACAGATCGAGTTGGAGTATTAATTTAAACTGAATAATTATGAAACCATTATCTGCTAATTCAAATATGAGTGTATGGGGAAAATAATCACTAACTGTTATCTTCATCTCCTTTTTAATGGTATCCTCTTCCACCGCTGGGCAGTGCGAGGTGCCTCCTTACAGAGCCTTTACCAACTCCCGCCTCCTCCTCCTGTCAATTTCTCTTCTGCCAATGGCCTCCTTAAGACCTACCTCCTTTTCTGAGGCTTCTCCGATGTCTTTATCTATCGAGGTTACTTTCTAACGTTCTCGATTTTCCTCTATCATCGTTTCAGCTGGTTTTATGTCCAGATTTTTTCTTCTAGTTGCGTTTCTTATCCTCCTTGTTTTTCTCGCAAGAATCGCATCTCCATGGTCTGAATTTGCCTTTTATGTTTAGTGGTGAGGGCCCCGCTGGAGTAGATCATTATAGGGAGGAATGAGTTTATGTTGAATGTTGTTTTAGTCACTTTGCGTACATCTCTCTTGCTCAGGAAGCCTTTCTTGATGGCACTGAAGCTCCTTCCTGGCGACTTTACTCTCTACTTTATTTATCCATCAATCCAGCCTTGTGGTGACCAAGGTACTTGAAATCACTCACAATATCACTCCATTCAAGTGAGTTATTCTGTCACCTCTTCCATCTCTCCTTCCCATTCTCATAATTTTAGTATTTCCACATTTATTCTCATGTTAATCTTTCCATATCTTGAAGCTCTTCTTGGAGAAATTTAAGGTTCGTCCACTATTTCCAAAGCCACCAGAATATTTGCGTAAGCAAACAAAGAGAAAAGGACAGGTCTTAGGTTTCTGTATTCCAATTGATAGGGTCTCATATTTTCTTATGATCTGTTTATTACGTCATCTAGCACTAGCGTAAATACCAGAGGACTGAGGCTGCACCCCTTCCTGACACCATCTTTAGTTCTGAACTCTTCTCTTATATTATTGAATAGCCTCACAGCATTTCTTTGGCTCTTATAGAGACTTTGGAATGCCTTACGAAGACCTATAGTATATCAAACCCTCTTTCTTCTTAAGATTTTATTATGCCTCGTTTCCGGAACCTGTCAAACAAAGCAGGTAAAGATCTCTCGTATCTTCCTTTTGCTTTCTCTGAATTTTGTCTCATTAGGAATATGAGATCCTGGGTACTTCTGCTTGGCCTGAATCTGTATTGTTCTACTGCTCTACGTAGTCGTCTTTCTAAAGCCTTTGATTTTTTTTTTTAACTTTAATCGATTTTCAAAATATTATCCAGAAAAGGAATAAATAATAATCGGATGAATTAGAATAGATTCCCAATTTCAACATTTTTACATTGTTCGTAAAATGAATTAAAATATACTTTGCGATTTCCAATATGTTTTGGCAAATGTGTGGTGGTTAGTAAGGTCATGAAACTTTTTTTTGAAATAGTATACCAGGGTGGAAACATGGGCAGTGAATATTCAATTATGTATAAATATATATGTAGACATGTGTTGAATGACATTAAACTGAAGTAGATCCATAGTAAAGAGAATGGCCTGTTGTCGGAGGATTTCGAGGTCAGAGATGGGCTTAGTTAGGCAAGGGGATCACTTATCTCCTACTCTGTTTAATTTTGCCTTAGAATATGCAATAAGAGCAATACGGACATATCCTGGTGGCACTATTTATAACCGGATGGCACAGCATCTGGTCTATGCTGACGAAGTGCAAAAAAAAAAAAAAAACAGCGTTAGCAGGCGCTTTTGAAGGATTCGAAATGGCGGCAAAAGAACTAGGGCTGCAAATCAATGAGCAGAAGACTGTTTACATGTTAACTTCAAGAGAACCGGGTGGAGCAGAGGAATATTTCAAAATAGGAAACCACGCCCTGAAAGCAGTTAAAACCTTTAAGTATCTGGGTGCGATCATTACAAAAAATAATGAAATGATGGAGGAATTGATGACCGCGAGGAATAGATGCTGCCTTGCCTTGCGAAAAATACTAAATTAAAGAGCCCTCTCTCAAAGTATCAAGATCATGGTGTATGAGAAAGTCATCAGACCCGTCGTAACCTATGGTTCTGAGACCTGGGTGATATCTAAGGCGTCTGAAAGGAAATAGCTGGCATGGAGAGAAGAGTTCTCCGCAGGATCTATGTTCCGGTCTGCAAACATGAGCAGTGGAGAATTCGCACCGATGAGGAGCTACGCCGAATATATGCAAGCTGATTTTGTCTCAATTTTGAGGGGGAGCCAAATCAGCTGGTTAGGTCATTTGGCACGGATGCCCAGAGAAGCAATCCCCAAACGTCTGCTTGAGAACCGAACTGGTGGAAGACGTGGTAGAGGAAGACCACGCCTGAGGTGGTTGGATGAGATGGAGGACATCCTGAAGAGGCTGGGAATCAGAAGATGGCGAATGCTTGCCCAGGATAGGAGAGAGTGGAGGAGGGTGATAAGAGAGACCCAGGTTGATGCAGTATCGTAGTGCCAAGAATAAATACAAAATAAATATAAATATAAATATATATATATATATATATATATATATATATATATATATATATATATATATATATATATATATATTTGTATTGTTGTATGAACCTACTCATTTATTTATTATATTTTATTTTTATTTCTCCTTCTTTAATTCTTAACTTTCTGTTATGTATTTATCAATAAATAAAAAAAAACCTATACCACTACAACTCAAAAAAACATTGATCCCGCACTTAGTAAATTAGTAAAGACCATATTGTTTCTATAACAATCCTATACGTCCTGCTTCTATGTATTCATAAAAATCCTGTCAATAATTCTATTAGTATATTCAAAATATGTTTTTTTATTTTCAATTCTTGTTATGTTAATTTTAATTTTCTTTTTTTTTTGTTTCATTTATTTATTATGTATATTTTACATTTGTATAATGGATTATAATAATTAGAAATATAAACTAAACATCCTTTGCATGTATTGTGCTGTATCGCATGGAATTTATACACTTTGTAAAAGTAACAGGGTTAATACTCAAGAGAAAAAAAAGAAAAAAAAAATATATATATATATATATATATAAAAATATAAATATATATTAAATTGTGGTAAGCTGTGTGATGAGTGCACTGCACCAGATTTTAAAAAATAAATTATATGTGGTAGAGAAAAACTTTTTTTTCAAGCTTCACTCTGCCAGATACATCAGGTTGCCACGCAGCATACTTATCAACAGTAATAGTTATTCTATTCATGCAATTAATGTTTTTTTTAAACTTAATTCGGTGAATTTATGATTTACTGAGAAATAACAAATGATAAAAAGTTTCTTAAAAACTTTTTAAATAAGGTATTTAATAAAATTTACTAAATTTAATGTAATTTTACTATAATCTTTGTTAGATGATTTATTGTTAGTGAACTTTAAAGTTTTAAAGAAACTTTTAAGCGGAGTTTATTGATAATTTTAAAGATTAATATGCTTTGCTTGAAAAAAGAAAGTAGAGAAAAATACAATTAAAAGGAATAGTAATTTGAATTATAGGACAGGGGAAGGCTTAACGTGGACCAACAGGTCTTCTCTTCCTCTCTCCTCACTCCCTCTTCCCCGTCCCCCCCCTCGAGAAAATTACAAATCCCAAATAAAATTATATATTATTATGAAGTCAGCTTCTCAATTCTGTTTTGTTTTTCTGATTGGATTACCCAGAGAAAGAAAGTTTTTTTACCAAGCCAAGAAAAGAATGACAAATTTATTTTCAGCTTCTTTTAATTAAGAACTTTCCCTCTTAATAAGATGTATATTGGGCTGGAATTACTTCATTTAATTTTATTCGTATTTTATCTAATTATTAATTACAAGGAATTCATGTCATTTGAGGTAAATTTCCTTTCGATTCACTGTCATGAGTGAAAATATTGTCATTGAAGTTTTGTTATAAATTTAATCTTGATAGTTATGCTAAGAAAATACTTGGATGAGGCAAAAATTAACTAGTTAATAATAGTTAAAAAGTAATTATTTCATGTCAAATTTTTCATACTTTGGGAGATCACGTATTGTATATATTAGTTATATTAATTTTCCTTTATTGATCTTCACATCATTTTTGATATTTTTCCGATCATCGGGATATCTATATTACAAAATTAATTAACAATTCATTAATAGCTAATTATTTCATCACATTAGTGAGTAACATCAATTTCATACAGTATCTTATTTTTACCTCACATTTACAATCTTCATATTATTTCATAACTCTATTAATCCCTATGTATGAATATACGAACTTAATGGAAATATTGTTTAAAAATAAAAACAAAGTAAGTTCTAATAATAGTAAAATAAGAGAAATAGTAGAGGGGAGAATTAAATGAGTTAAAATAATAATAGTTAAAACAATAGTACGAGGAATAATGCGATGGTGAAAATATATATGTATGTATATAAATTGGTAAACACCCAAGATAATAGTTAGTCTGAAAAGAATATATTTAATGTCAAAAAATATACATGAATAAGTAAGGTATATACAGGTATTATATAAAAAAAAAAAAAAAAAAAAAAAAAAACGTTCCGATAATCGAACGTTCGGATAAGCGACGCTCCACTGTATATGTATACAGTAGAGCGTCGATTATCCGAAATAATGTTGTCTGTGTTGGTTCGGATAATCGAAATCGAAATTCACGTACTCGCACACACTATATATATAAATTAATTTATTTTTTATTTCCTAATTTTTTTATATATAATAAGGAAAAGGAAGATCTAAAACAACAACTTTGTAAAAAAAAACATGTTTGTTTATTTATATAAATATAGCATGTATGTGCATAGTGAAAAAACCAGTGTCATAAAGTACTTATAAATTGTTTACCTTAGTCATATGTACATAATGAAATGAACAAAAATACGTATTTACGTATATACAAAAAAATAATCAAAGTGTATCTAATCAAAGCTTTATCAAAATTAATGCTGTGGCATATAAAATGTCATGATCAAATTAATTAAAATTACACACATAAAAAAAAAAAAAAAAAACCGTTCCGATAATCGAACGTTCGGATAACTGACGTTCGGATAATCGACGCTCCACTGTATATATGTGTATATATATATATATATAGATATGAGGTAAAAATAATATATTTTATGAAATAATGTTACTGACTAATGTAGTAAAATAATTAATTATTAAACACTCCCAAAAATTTGTAAAATCGGAGAAAATATATAATTATAAATATATATATATATATATATATATATATATATATATATATATTAATAATTATTAATAATTAATAATATATATTATTATTTTATCTTAGTATAGAATTACAATTTTTTATTTAATAACTACTGAACAATCAATGAATTTTCTAGGAACATAAAGGCTAAAACACATATTCACATCATGACATCCCAATACTTTGTAATGTCTTCTCAATAATAAATAAATAAAATGTGTATGGATAAGGTCGCAAGTATTGCAAGTGTTCAGACTAATTCAATAGACATGTGTGTCTTGTTAAGACTGATACCTGTCTATTATAGTAGAAGATACTTGACTACGGAGGGAATCTGAAACCACTGAACTGAAACCACTCAAGGTCTACTAAGTCTTCGACTGAATCGCCATTATCTCACCACGTCGCTTTTCTATCTCCTCTTCCCTATTGTAGAAAATTAAAGTCTCTCCTCTGCAACTAGATGATCATCAATTAATGTGTCCAAGAGCGCGTGTCTGTAATAATATTAATAACTGTGTGGTGAATAATTTAATAATGTTATTATATAATACATTTATTATATTCCATGTTGTTAGTAGATAGTTTAGTGTTTGTTCAGCTGTTTAATTTTTTTTTTAAATTTCTTTTCGTCTTTTATTTTCATTTTATTTTTAATTTTTGTAATAATTTAAGACCCAGGAGAAATAAATGAACGCTGATTTATTCATGAGTAAGCATACTAAGCTTATTTTGGACAATTTGACTCTCCACATCTTTCAAAAGGTCCTAGCTTAATTAAACCCACATTATTTTTTTTAAATAATTTTTTCTTGTATAACCGAATTAGTCAATGTAAATAAAAATTAAATCTTTTTGTGACATTAAGAAGCCTTAAATCCAATGGTTGGGTCTAAATCATTGGTTTCAGGACTTTCTAATGTCATAAAAGGGTGTATTTTTTAAGCCAATTCGGGTATAGTACAAACATTTAGTTGGAAAAATAATTTGCAGTTAAAGACTTTTAACTTATCACGGCACAATACAGATTAAGTGTATATCTAGTAGAGTATATTCATTGCAAGTTACGAAATAGAAAAGGAACATGCAGATAGTTTGTTATGCATAAATTAGAAAATTTATATGTTGGCATTCAGAAAGATCCATGACTATTTGTTGAAATATGGATATATAAGTCATTCAAGCCCACGTAACATCCTCCATCAAGCCTTTAATTCCTCGCATCCTCCACCCGTGGGGTAGTTGTTGTTAAAGACCTTTAGAATTACAATTGAGTCATTTTGCTTTATATTTACGTTTCGTACAGAACTCAGAGAGTCAAGATGCTTCTGCTGTACCTGGGTTGTTCTAAAGTAAGGGGATCCTACAGTTTGTTTCTCAATGCCACAAGGGAACGGATAGCCAACTTAGTTAATTAGGAAACTCTCTGGTAAAACAACACATAAAAACCTTTGGATTACATACTTTTTCTTAAGCATAACATAGTAACCGTCGACTACGGTAAAAACAAGGTTTTCATTGCTCCAGCTAATTTATTTTATGATGCAGTCCACCAAATCATTGCTATTCCCTCTTTTATATTTCATATAACAATTTTTTTTTTTCTGTTGGCACTGTAGAACATGGAGATCCTTTGCCGCGCGATGTGGTATCCATACATAGGAGACCACACCGCGATTCTCAATTTAGGTACACGGGGTATGGTCATCACTCCTACGCCCGGCCTTGCCTCCAAGTAGGCTGACGGGCATCACATACACGAGGGGGCGGGATAAATTGCTTGAATTATTTAATTTAATTAAATTAAATTTAACAATTAGTGTATATAAAAAAAAAAACCTATGATTGATAATTTTCTCGAAATTCTTTTTATTTAGATGACCGTTCTACTCAATCCCCCCCCCCCAAATTCTCCCCGTATTCTCCCCAAAGTAGGGACACTTGTGGATCCAGCATTTAATTTTTTTGGGGAAGGCTGGGAGAGAAAAGAGGTTCTGAGGATAGAGATACATAAACTTGAACGTTATGTATGTATACTGTAAATTGTTATTCGTTATGATTTGAAAAGAGAACATATTGTAATTGTTTAATAATTTGGCTCAGATTGTTCACGGAAACCAAAATGGCCAAATGTAAAAAAAAAATATTTTAGGGAAGGCTTCAGACAGAAAGCCTTTCCCCTTGAATCCGCTGGTGTCCAGGAATGACTTCGTTGAGCGCGGTCGTAGGAGAGATTTCGTTCATAACAATCATTTAGCCCTATGTTCCATAATCTGTAGCAACTTCTTTTGGATCTAAAATTATTTTTAAAAATTGATAAACATATAAAAATAAAGAGAAGAAAACTCAAAAAGAAAACTTTTGTTTTATTCTTTAAAGTTGTATGAATATACGAAAATACTAATTGGCAATAAAAATATAAAATTTCACATAAATAATAATCATTTCTGAATTTAAATTATAAAATATTTACAACTGAAACTTTAAAATTTCCCTTGAAGGGACATCGATTTTTTTAATTTAAATTCTTGTATGTTCTTTAAAATAATTTAAATCTAAATAAGAACTTAATGTAATATTCAAAATTAAATTCTTCAGCACAGTAAGAACATCCCGTTGAAAATTCTTCATTCTAGATATATGAGGTCCACCATGTTTCGCCAACGTAACAAAAATCTAAAAACTATCCACTATTGACAAATTTCTTTCAATAAGTAACTTTAAATAATTATATGTTTTTTCAACAGTTTTATCTTCTTCAGTGTCTTATAAATTTCATAGATTAAGAAAGCAATTAAATGTTTGTGGTAGAGGGATATTGCAGATAATCAGGGAGTCAGCCCAGTGACCATTGCCATCCTAGTTGACGGTACGCTATAATTAATAATTATTTATTGTTACATATAATAAAAAAATTAATATAGTACTAAATAAATATCCAAATACAATACAAAATTGTTTGCTGTATATCCACTTTGTAGATTATTAAATTATCTTTCAAATGAGAATCAGGAATGTTACGAGAGATGTATATGGAATGTGTGGATGGGATGGTCCGATTTCAATGATTGTTTTTTTGTTTTAATGGAATTTAATTACCTTTTACATGACGATAGCATAAGTTACCATAGGATGTATACTTATTTGAATATTGCGCTAATAAATTTTTCTTTTTGTTATACCTTTTTTCCCTGCATTTTCTCCGCGATCTACTACATATATGAAAAGTTAAAGAGCTTTAAGTAGAAGACTTTAGACAAGTTTCATCAAAATTGTAAATGTAAAAAATACGTTTTCCGACTATTGCAAACAAGGTGCTCGGTTTGGTACCCATTCACAACCGGCCTAAATCCTATAAAAAAAAGAAGGTTTTTATGCAGAATAAGGGTACCAGTGATTAACCTGGTTCAAGAGTGTATAACCTATGTTTAACCAGTTCAATTTTAACAATAAGGGAAAAAATCATATACTCGTATTTACAATACTATCATGAGAGACATGAAATCCATTATGTCTTTTCATATCCTCTCAAAAACATCTTCGTTATTATATTCCTTCCGCCTCACAAATTCACAGAAATAGGACTCAAGATGACTCCTATTGGTCCCACATTCTATTTTATTTCGCCTTTTAGCATTGGTGTGAGCTCCTGTTTCTGGATCATGGAAGTACTCCTCATTATTCACAGTCTGGTGTTAAAATCCGTAACCTGAAAAGGTTAGATGTACTACTGTAGCTTCTCTAACAGCCAGAAATAATGAGGGTTCCAGCTAATTAATTAATTAATATTGCTTCAGTTCTGTCGGAGACTGGATACAGAAAGCACTCCTTAGTTTTCCGACATATATCGCCAAAGACCCACTGCTGGAGGTGCGTTTTCCCAACATTATATTTCCGTCTAGAAAAGAAACTCTGATCTATTTCTGCTGTAAGTCCACCACCACCACCAATCAAGCACCGATTATTAAGAATTGAATTCGTACAAACCTCGCGTTGCAAATTCTTCCAGTCTGATATATTATGATCTCCAAATTCAAGTTCTTCCTTACAAAATTTTACTGTAGTATATTCCCTAAACCAGCAATGAATGAAATATATAATGTTTTGAAATGATAAATTAGTATTTTCAAGCAATGTACCCTTCCTTACACCTATTTTCTGACGGCAGGATCTCATACTGCAGCGCCATCTGTCCCTCAGGCTCAGATGTACGAGTATATTATGTCCCTGCAAGCATCATGCAAAAAGAGAAGGGCTTTCTCCTTGTTCGATATATCCTTAATGAGCTGTAAAATTCCCATCTTGATAAACACTGAACTATGGTTGCTAACATTCACAGGTTATGTATATCATTTATATTGATATAAAAGTATAATTTACCAAATTTTAGAAGTTTTGCATTATATATTAATATAATTTTCGATGAAAATCAATAATGGCATTCAAGTAAAGTACTACTTCTGGTAATCATGCAATGACCAAAAAGGGAGGTTCACAACTAGATTTTACATTAATCCAAAATACAAAATTTTAACTTTCTACGGCTGACCGTTTTCGAGTTATGCGGCATACTTATGAACGTATGTACAGACGTCACAACGAAACTTGCCAAAATGGATGTTTCCGTTGAAATCTGAAAACCGAAAATTTTCGCGATTACAATATTTCCTTTATCTGCGTATAATGAAGTAAAAATGAACAAAGCCATATGATTATCTAACTTAATCATATGGCTTTGTTCATTTTCAGGTTATTTGGTAACTTGTAAAGATAACTACTTAAACCACTGGTGCCCAGATTTTGTCCCAAAAATATAAAAAAATCATTCTACCCGTTCTAAATATAATTGGGGCAGAGTCACACAGACCAACGGCCGAAAAGGAATTTTTTTGGTCTCGGGGGCCTTTGAAACGTAAAGATCTATTTATTTATCTATCGATAACTGCACATCGAAAATTTAACCCGATTACAATACTTTCTTTGCCTAGTAGCGGTCAGAAAGTAATGATATTGAAAAACAAAGACTGGTCGTTATTAACTAATATTCTTGATGCTTCTCACATAAAGCTAAAATCACAGTGTTTCTGAACTAAGGACGGTTATGGTTATACAGAGATTCTTATTTTTGTGAGGCTTTACAGGATTAATCTCACTATAAAGAATAGCCGATGCAATAATTATAATTGCAGCTTTATTTTATTGGATCATATAAGGAACAAGAAGAGTTTTAATACCAACCTTTGTTGCGAAATGATCTCCTTGTTTGATCCAAAGAGATCCCTTTATCCCTCCCCCCCTCCCCAGTCACCTCCCTCCCTCCTTCGAGCTTGAAAAGGCTCAGGTAAGCCCCGTCGTAGAGTACACAGCGTCCGTTATCCGGGACCCACAGGCAGCCAGTCTTATAGAGCAGGCTTTAGCAGCTGCTTCCTTCTCACTCCCTCTTCTCTAACACGAAAATTATATTTCCATAAGGAATATTATATTTGTTAAGCGCTTGTTTGTGGATCTTTCGCTTAGTTTGAAGATTAATATTCTGGATCGTATTATTTATTAAAAATTTTGGATTTTCGTCTTAGGGACATATTATATAATTGACAGAATTAAAAAAATTCAACACCATTTCATTAAAATAAATATTAAATTTACCAAGATACATACCAGCGTGTATAATCCATATTGAGACGCAATTAAAACCCTTTTATGCTGAAAACATAAAAGCATATCATAATTATATATGCAGAACTATGCGATACCCAAATAGATAACAAGACTACCAAAAATAATAGCGGAAGAAATAATTAAAAAGGAATTAATTTGGTTTAAAGATGTTAAACTTTTAATAAATAAATTCCATATCTATTTTGACTTTAATAACTCAAATACATGGAACACATCCTTTTAGCAAATCATGGATCATTTAACAATAGAATTTAAAAATTAATTAAAAAACGTAGCCATAATTTTAAATAGATTAATAGTATATAAAGTATTGATTCGCGACTTAGCAGAAAACAACTTTTTAAACTTTTTTAATATCCGGGAAAAATAATCATTTTTTTGCCATAAAATTTTTATTATAACAAAATCCAAAATTTAAGGCCCAACATAATTTTTTATATATAATTTGTCCCTGCAATAATTACAAGCCCTGTAATAAGGTGTCCAAAAATGATCATATTTCGTTGTTTTTATTTTTTTTTTTGCTAAAAGTTGTTAACCGACTTTGATTGTTTAAAACGCATTTTATCTGTCTGTTTAAAGGCTACAATAGACTATTTTTAATAAAAAAAACACTTTTCGGCATTTTTAAGATTTTTTTTTACCAGGTTGCTGCATACCGATTTTATCTAAAATTTATAAAAATGTCTCCTAATTATCACGTTGAAAAAGGTCCATTGGAAATTCATTTAAAAAAAATAAACTATCGCGCCTGTACTTATTTAATAATAGGGTTTAGAAAAAAATGATCGTTTCAAGGGTTAAAATGAAGTTTATTTTTTTCTTACACAAAATTTCTTCTAAGTTTCGAAATAAAGTACATGCTTCTAGATGGCAACTAACCATAGAACATAGGTCAGTTGCCATCTAAAAGCTCTTCGATTCCCAGCCTATATCATTCTTAGGGTTTCTACTGGAAAAAATCTTTATTTCCAATTTTTACCTCTTCCGATGTTTTAAATATTTTCCCCAGAAAGTGAGCAATTGCTCGAAAAAGATAAAAGTCTGAAGGCGTAAGATCAGGATTATAGGTTGAGTGATGTAGAAGTTCGATGGCATCCATTTCAGCAAGTTTTTGGGGGCATGTTTCCAGGTGAGCATTCGGCTGCTGCAAGGCGAGCTCATGTGGAACTTCTCAATATACTCTCTTCTCTTTGCCTAATCGGTATAAGTAACGATCCACACTTGATTGTGACAAACCAAGTTCGGAGGATAGCTGCCGATTACTTTTTGTGGGATCATCTCCAATAGCGTGTCGTAGAGCCTCGCTGTCCACAAGCTCCCTTTCCAAGCTTGTATCGCCACTTTCAAATTTGGCGAACCACCTCCTCACAGTCCGCTCATTAAGGTTAGGTTCCTCTTCAACTTCCCTTATCCAACACGTGGTTTCGGCTGCTGGAAATTTCCTTTTCCAGTAATGTCGCAGAATTACTTGAATGTCATACCACAACGTCACTTTGATTGAAAGAATGCTAAACAAGTACTGAGCCTCACAGATGTTTATTAAATGATTCGGTATAGTATTTCCTAATACTAGATAAAAGATACCACTAACAACAACATTAGAATTAACACAGATGTAAGAAAAAAATAAACTTCATATTAAGTGAAACGGTAATTTTTTTTCATACACCCTGTTAGTAATAGTTAGGCGGATGCCGACTGACAGTATCAAATAATCTGATGTCATAATGTACCACATATATATATATATATATATATATATATATATATATATATATATATATATATATATATATATATATATATATATATTTTCTTGTGGCACTATAGACCATGAAGATCTTTGGCCGCGCGATGTGGTATTCTTAAAGACATTTATTGCTTGCGGAAGCACAGACAGCCTGGAGGGGGTCACCCAACCTCACGTTGGTACGAACCATGGTTTCCATGGTGCAGCGGCAGGCTAATCCATAGCTATCCATGGAGCTATCCATAGCTCCTTAGCCGGTCCCTTTGGGACCAATTCGGCATCGTCCTTCCCACCGACTCACTCGAGTTCAAGGATAGTGACAAACCTGTCAAGGTCCACGGATTATGGCTGTTTGGAGTCAGCAGGCGCACGAGGACCTATATTTCTTTCCCCAGAGCAGACCGTGGACCAAACCTCCGGGTGGCTATTTTATGTCCTAAAAAATCACAGCGCGATTCGCGATTTAGGTACACGGGGTAGGGTCATTAATCCTACGCCCTACCATATATAAATATATATATATATATATAGGAAAAGCCAGACAAATATGCATGTAGTCTGATGAATTACGTCATTCTTAGGGAGGGAGGGAAGAATGTGCCCCTTAATAAAAGTTAGTACCATTTCATATACTTGTTTATTTATTTACTTTAAAATAAAGTGAGATATGGATGAGCTTCATACACAATTGTTGACTCAGTCGGAACTTGAAACAGTTGCTGCTACAAAGACAAAGAGAGGTTTTCGTCTTTAAATGGCCGTTGAAGACAATACCAACTCCGGATCCAACTTCTGAGCGCAAATACTGTCGGATAATGGTCCCGCCCTCTTTGGCACAACTTTTGCATTTAACTGTTATGATTCTTCCTCCTTTGGCTGAAGCTATAATGCTTCCTCCGTGCTGATGTCTGTGCTGAAAGGCTTTTCACAATACATCATCACTGGTCTTTCAATAAATCTTCAATTTCTGTCTCAACATCAGGATCGGTTCGGAATACCGTATCAGCTGTAAACTGGGCTTCATGTCTTAGGTATTCGGTACTAAGGTGAATTTAGTCACAAGTACCTTATTTATAGGTAATTTATTGAAATAATAGGTATTTGTTCAAACTTAAACTGATATCAATTACATGATTACGGCAGGTTTATAAACAAATATAAAGAAAAAAAAACGTCCTTTCAACGCGTAGAGAAGTATTAATGCTAAGAAATAGGTAAGGAATTCCAGAAAGAGTAAGAAGGAATGATTAAGGGTTAGCTAAAGGATGCAAATTTATGGGATATACAAGTTAGTAGGTTGGGATCTGGTATTCAAAGAGCGAGGTGAGGCTCTTGGTTCAAAGAGATTACAAGTGCGATCCTGAAATCATAATTTCTAAGGAATATATTTGGTAGTTGAGGAATTTCAAAAAAAATAATATGCATGCCGTATTTGGAGTGGTGGTTTTTTGCCGAATTTCCAGGCTGGGAAGATTAAACTATACACAGAGGTATCTCACATTTGAATTTCATTGATCTTTTAATTATTGTAATGTTTATATTAGAGTTGTTTTCTATTCTTAAAGTTAAAATTTAAAAAGTTAAAAAATCAATGCTGTCCGCAAATCGTAGTTTCCAGGCACAAAATTCGACATGTTTACTGTTGTTTCACAAAATACACTGTTGTATGACAACTGAATTGTGAGTTGAAACACCTTCACAGATGATAACAAAACAAAATGGTGCCCCCAGCGGGACTCCACGGTAGCTAAATTTACAGCTAGCGCTTTCTATTGGCAAATTCAGGTTTCATATTTGCATACCTGGTATGTTCCTTTAATCTCTGATTTAGCGATCTTCCAGTTTTTCCCGTGTATTTGGCTGCACAATCATTACATCTTTCATCATTACCACTGAATTGCTTATTTTTGAATTTTTTGTGTGTTTTTTAGAACTGAGGATGAATGTATAACATTCGAAACTAGTTTTCAATAAAACAAATTTATAGAAGTGGTAAATAATTTATCAATCCCTAATTAGATTGATTCGTCTATACCATCATGCGGACGTCAACTAAATGAACAGTTGATACAAAGGAAATTAAAATTATGGGCCTCGAATACGTCGAATTCGCCGAATTTCGTGCGAATTCTACGTATTAGTCCTCTAACGGAGACGATTAGTAATTTTGGTCTTTCTTCCCTTACTTATGTCATTATCTGGCATCCCTTTTACCCTACATTCTCCAACATTTAAGTTGCTTCATTGCATTGAATGAGAAAGATTGTGTTCAAATTTCAAATAATTTGGTTCAGTAGAAGTAAATTTAAACAGTTATTCTGAAAGCTTAGTGGGTAAATTTTACTCATCAGCTCCTTACGTGATTGTTGATGTGAGATGAAATCCGTCCTCCCCCGGAACCTCATTGATTTTATTTTTAGCTTTATTGGAAGTGATCTTATTACAATTATGGATCAATCATGGCTGAAAGAAAATCGCCAATCCAAAAGAAAAATTTAGGAATATAAAACGGACAAATTGAAATAAATATCAAACTATACGCCCATCAAATAAGGGTCGAAAGACGAGGAATGAAGAATACATGCGTGATGTGTTATTTATGCCTTGAGCTCTAGCGGATTGAAGAGGGACTTTCGGACTGTCATCTCTCCCAATTTATTTTTTTTACATTGGTCCGTTTTTACTTCCTTACTAAGTATTATAATCCCGAGCATTTTTAGATTTGAACGGAAATTGACCATTTATGAATCCACTTTGAATCATAAATCATAATATAACTCAAAAACGGTTAGCCGGAGAAAGCTTAAAGTTTGTATTTAGGATATTTGTAATATCTAGTCGTGAAAATCTTTTTGATCACTATAAAACATCTCAAATTTGGTAAATAAGAATTTTACATCAATATAAATAAAATAATAAATGTTGGTAAAAATTGGCAAATCGGAAATGGTACTTTACATAAAGGTCATAATAAATTTTCATCAAAAATTATATTAAAATATAATACGAAAAATCTCAAATTCGATATATACGACTTTTATATCAATTTAAGTAACATAGTTGATTTCGGTTAAAATTGGCGAGCCAAAAGAGTTACTTTTTCTAAAACTGTCTTTTTTTCCTTTTTTTTTTTGGTTTACCGCCTTTTTTTTTAACTAACGATTTATAGTTTAACAGGCATACAATGATGTCATGTGGTGTCCACATGAGATATTATTTTATATGAATGATCTAAGCCTAAAATTAAGCAATACATTACATTCTCTGTTTAAATCATTACGCATAATGAATCATATTTTAATAAAATTTCCCTAAACATACCTAATTTTATTTAAATTTTTTATATAGTTTGATTAATAATTAATAATTTCAAGGTTTAAATGTGCTTTTTAAAACTAGAAAAAGGAAAAAACAACTTGAAGTAAAATTACACATGTTCTCCATTAGCGTCTTCAGTTCAGTTCAGGGTCAAATGGCTAGGTCATGTAATTAGGATCCATGATGGACGAGAAGCCAAAACATTGTTTCAAGGAACCCCCGCTGGAAGACCAGATTGAGGATGGAAGGACTGGGTGGCTAAGGATCTGAAGATGATTGGAATATGATAGACGTGAGCCCCTGACCGGGATAACTGGGAAAGACAGTAATAAGGCCCTTGGAAAGCTTCGTGTGTCTTTCGAGGCGATAAATAGGAAATAATCGTAATGAAATAATTTGTACAAACCACTTTATTACAACAGAAGGTAATATGTCGTTGCCTAATAAACCCTGCCCCCATTTTTTTTTTTGTCGTAGGAATCTTCTCCGGAGTTTTCTTGCTGCCATAGAAGAGAATTTGAAGTCCGTATGACCTTTCTACCCCTGATGACCTTTTCATCAATGTTTTTTTGCTGTTGCTCCCTTTCGAAAGCCACCTACCTAAATATTTAAATTGTTCAATTGGGATCAAATCCCATTCCCCAACATTTAGTGGAGAGTTTCCACTATTATTAAATGCCAAATCCTCAGTTTTTGCATTACTGATTTCCAGGCCTTCTGCAGTATAGGCTTCCAACAACTTCCTCATCATAAAATATGAATCTTCTTCGTCATTTGCAATAATGACCTGGTCATCGGGAAATTATAAATTGTACAGGCATTTTTCAGCTAAGATTATCTCCATACCATTACACTTTCTTTTCCATACGCTAAGGATACTTTCAACATATATATTGAACAGTAGAAGGGTACATATATATGTTTATTTTTTTTATAAATAAATTAAGCAATGGATTTTATTTAAAATTTAATTTGTGTTCGTAGGAAATACAGTAGGTATATATAAAGACTTTTCATTACGCAGCGATTACCTCGACTTAATGATATTCTGCGATTCTGCTAAATTAATTTTATTAAAAGACGAACAAAACTACAATTTGAGAGCCAAAGTTATAATCCAACTTGAATATATAATAACTTGGTAGAACGAGGGAGTTGCAGAGACGGCTATTATTTTAGGAGAGTTTCAGGGGTTGTGGGAACGATGGTGAGTAATTGAGAAGCAAGTGGGACAGTTTGGAGAGGTTTTTGACATGCTGTGGTTAGTGGGTTCGATGCAATTAGGGCAATAGTCATGCATGGCTCTCCCACCTACCTCAAAGGAATAGTAGGCTGCAACGGTTATCTGTTTCCAGCCCATTAAAGATAATTAAAGATCTAACGTTAATGAATATCGTTATTGCAATTGTAATCGGAATAACCAAGAAAGCATTTGATTTTTTTTTATTTTATATTTAATTTAATTATCACAGCTTTTTTAGAGTATAAATTAAAAAAAAAATCTCATAGTTGAAACTATGTTGATATTTGTTTGTTTTTTATCAAAAGTGGAACAAAGTTTTTGGGAAGATGAGGAGAATTTACATCACTTTCTAAAACCCATTAATAAACTCTGGAAACCACTAAGGAGGCCTCCATAAATGAGAAAGATCATTAAAGACTAAAGAATAAGAATTAAATAAATTAAGAAATAAATAAGAAAAAAAAGTTCGATAATTCTATAATAAATACCAATGTTTCTTTTTTCAAGCCGAATATAAAATTTACTTGACCAAAAAATTTTGACCAAAATAAATCCAAATTGTATATACCTTACACATTTTAATTTACAAAAATATTTATTACAATTCTTAAAATTTTCTAATTTATTTCAGGAAGTTATCAAGAAGCTTTTCATAAAATCTTTGTTGAAAATAACATCCATTTAAAAACTTCATTCAACTTAAATTATTGACATGTGTGACGTTTCGGGGAGAATCTTTCCATCAGCAGGTGTTTCTGGATCAGTTCAGTCGGAATTTATTTATACCAACTTTTATATTATAATGAATATTTAAAGGTAAATTGAGGCTTTTTAACATATTATGTACCAAATTAAAATTGTAGTAATCATGTTTAACTATTGTAAAATTTTGGATTTTATTATGTTGTTGATATGATTTTAGATAACATCGACGTCGTTTTTTGAAAAATGCTTAAGCGCCAAAAATTCGAAATTTATGTTTCAATTGATTATGGGGCTTAAACACAACCACAATCGATTCCCGCTCACGATATATCCAGAAAGAAAAATTGGAAATGGTCTAAAAATCGAATATTGATGACGTATGCACCAAATATTAACGACTCTCAGTCGTTATCCCGGCCTTAACTAATCCCAGAAGCCATAAAAAGATATTGTAATTATAAAGATTTTGGCAGATGAATATGATAAAAAATAAAATTAAAAAAAAAATCTTATTTGGGGAAAAGTTGCTTTATGTGATTCCATTAAAGTTTGCTAAATGGCGCTTATGCCTTTTTCAAAAAACGACGTCAATATAATGTCTGAGAATGGAGAGATGCTCAATGTAACAAATCTAATTCAGAGACTCTAAACAATTTTTAGGTGGTTGAAATCATACGTGACTCGCCTATCTCATTCAAAACATCTTCGCGTTTATTGAAGCAAAGTATCCCCAATTTCTAGTGCATAGTTACCCACAACCGCATTTTCAAAAATTACGTCTAAGGAAGAGATTAATAACTAAAACTGATATTTGTTTCTTAATCACAGACAGAATTTGAACAACTTTGAGATCACACTTATCTTGATACTACTTTGAAGAAGTAATCCAGCATTAAAAGTTTGAGGTAAGTTGTTCAACGGAGAATTGCAGGAGGAGGAATAAAAATACTTATTCTTCCACTGAACTTTGCAGCCACCAATCGAAAGGTAAACTTCATCTCTTTTCCTCCCAGCACTTTCGCGCCTTATCATTAGCACTATTACTAGTGGGCCTTTTGACGTCATTATATTAATGTTATCCCTTTGGGTAAGCTCTGACAAAGGACGTCAGTCAGTCCAGTCATGTCAAATCCATGCCAGCTAGACGGATTAGATGTGAGTGGACGAGCTGAGGTCCTTGGTCTGAGCTTACTCTCAAGGACAAAGCAACCTACAATCACGGTATCAAAAGCAAGAAATTTTCGCAATTTAGTTTTCCATTAATACACTGAATTATTTAGCTGAAAAATTTGCATTACGATTTGACCTGACGCAATGCAGACATTATAAAAGTATTCCCTTTTCTATCAATGTAATAGGTAATTAAAATTTAAAACAGGTGTTCGAAAGTTTCGAGTATAAATAATATTCCACTATAAACTTCAAAACCGAACAAAAAAAAATGTAAACATCATTTTTTTTTATTTACAAACTAAGTGATTCCGTTTAAGTCTCATATAGAAGAAACTCTCTCTCACTCAGAAGTTTCTTTGGTTTTCTTTAAACTCTTTTATCTTGAACGTTAACTAACTCTTCGCTCTGATTTCTCGGCTCACGTGCAAATTTGTGCATAGTAATGAGTTCAAAATAATTAATTTATATAATCGAGATTCATCAGACGCTATCTCGATTGCAATCAATCAAGTTAGAAAATAAATGATTAAAGTGGGGGACAGGTTATCTGTCTTTGTATAAACTTCATCTCTTTTTAAACTTTGTATAAAAACCGTTTTTACTTCCTTGTACGAAGTAAAGGAAGTATTGTAATAGCGAAAATTTTCGGTTTTCAGATTTCAACGGAAATATCCATTTTGAACATCCCTGAATCTATTTTGACTAGTTTTGTCGTGGCGTCTGTGCGTTCGTACGTTCCTTCATTCGTTCGTATTTCGCATAAATCAAAAATGGTTCGCCTTAGAAAGTTGAAATTTTGTATTTAGGATTGCTGTAAAATCTAGTTGTGAACCTCCCTTTTTGGTCACTGCTTAATCACCGGAAGTGGCACTTTACTTGAAGGTCATAATTGATTTCCATATAAAATTATATTAAAATACTTTGCAAAACTTCTCAAATTTAGTATTTATACTTTATATATTGATTTAAATAACATACTAGATTTTGGTCTAAATTGGAAAACCGGAAGTGGTACTTTACTTGAAGGTCATAATTGATTTCCATATAAAATTATATTAAAATACTTTGCAAAACTTCTCAAATTTAATATTTATAACTTATATATTGATTTAAATAACATACTAGATTTTGGTCTAAATTGGAAGCGGTTCTTTACTTGAAGGTCATATTAGACTTTTATCAAAAATTATATTAAAATATAATGTAAAACATCTCAAATTTGGTAAATAGGACTTTTATATTGATGTGAATGTATTTACTATATTTTGGTTAAAATTAGTGAGCCGAAAACGGTACTTTACTTGAAGGTCATAATATGCTTACATCAAAAATTATATTTAAATTAAATACATAAATGATATGTTTCGATAATAAAGGTTACAATCACAATTTGGTTTCCATTCCAATTAAACATTTTTATTACTTGTTTTAAGTGGTAAAATACTGGTTTTCCTCGCTATTTGTATGTGTGTCAATAAATGGATGTCGCGACACCGAGTGTTGTTTTTGAGATACTTCGATCTTCGGAAACTAGTAAGCAAATTCAGGATCACTTTTTGAGCCACCGATTTATATGTTAATAGGCGTACAAGGAAGTCATGTGTTGTCCACATCAGATATTTGCGATTATATCCGTAAAAAAATTACCCCATCCCACTGGTAATTCCGGAGTAAGAGTCGCTGGAGAAATATTCCGGTAGGTTAAAAAGTCGCCAATACGCCTAAATTAACTTTAGGTTACCGAATTGGGATCTTCTAAATTTTATTCTGATATTCTAAACACTCTAGAATTTGAAGTGGGGGAACAGATAATTTCTAACACATTGAATATCTAATACAATAAACAGAATGAAGATTCTGAAGAAATCAGGGAACATAAGGTGGGATTCAGATAGGGAGATTATGTTCCATGTTTATGAGACAATAATAGATTACAGTAGCTTCATATATGCCTCCACTATTCAGAATAAAATTAAAAGACTATACGCAATCTACCATGTTGGTAACCGTCTTTCCACTGGAGCTTTTAGAACAAATCAAGTACAGTCTTTGCGTTGAAGCTACATCTTTTTTATCGCTGCCCAAAGCTGTATGACAAATATATAATAAAAAATTACACTCAAGTAGAAAACCCTGTTTATAATTCCATATATCAACAGAGAAATGCCGACAAATGTAAAAGATTTAAAAATTCCTCCCTCCCTCTCTGATATTAAATAAGATTTATTCACTTAGAAAGATGAGCAGGTACTCCGAATCAATAATCAATCTTGGATCACCGCGAAATAAATATTAACTGACACAGGTGGGAATCCAACTCATAACGTTCCGGACCGGGCATTCTGGCACCCTCGCCCTAAAGTACTCGGCCGTCACCTTCTCAAAACATCGCATAATATTGGTTGAATAATACAAATGCACTTAGATTAGAATCCAGTAATTTAAACTGAGAACCAGTCAAATATTGGTTGGGATACTATAATATTGAAATCATTGACTTCATAATTATGCCCATTGATTAAAGTAATCAGTTGAATAAAGTGATAGATAAATCCGTAAGCGATATTTAATACACCCAGACTGATAATATAATAGTAATAACAAAATTGAATTAATTTCACTGTTAATCAATCTTAAAGGGGATCATTGACTATCGCTCCACGCCGTATGAACTTTGGAATGAGGGTGAATGTGAATGTGTAATTGTGTATGGATTTTTAGAAGTGATGCGAAGCGGTTGAAATTCCATTGTTCTTTAACTTCATCACGCCACGCCACTCACTCCAACCGACCATGAGAGTGGAAAACTGGTAGAGTAGAACGATGGACTGCAAAGCGTTATACACAGGTTTTAAACTTGTGAGCTATAAAAATAAAAACGCTGCAAATTATTACACAATGGTTTATTATTTCCACTTAGTAATGTTTCAAAAATATCTATTCTGTCCAAGTAAAAAAAATAAGGAGTAGGCACTAAAGAAAAAGAAATCTGAAGCTTGTCCCAAGATGGTCGCCGTGAGAGTGCCGAAGTGGGACTGTTAATTTAAAAAACTGTGTCAACGCAAGTAGGCTGTGATGGTTAGGGCTGTGTGTAATCAGAGGGTAATATGGTACAGAGAAAATATTTGATGCACTTTAGTGGAAAGGAAAGATTAAGGAAGCTAAAGAAAGTGCAGAAATAATCCAAGGAAGGATAAAGCAGAGAGATACGAAGGAATCAGAAGCTCAATAGATAAGTCAGGAGGCCTAGGGCCACGATTACCAGCCGCTCCGGAGAATTAGTTTACGAAGTTCATTACGCTATATCTCAGCTAATACTGGTCCGATTTAAATGATTTTTTTTTTCCTTTTGTAGGGAATTTCATCAGCGAATTTCATATTCGATATTTGGATTCTACATATCTTGAAACGTAAAATCTCAAATTTTGAGGGGGATTACAAAACTTTTTTCTTTGGTCGATTCTGAAGGTCTATTATTGAAAATAATGAAGCAAAATTGTTGGTCTTTTTTTTTGGATTTATATTATCTAATATACTAACCATCGGCCTGGACTATTGTTGATCGTACTGATGATGATATGAGAACTGGAAACACAAAAATTGCGATGCAGAGCCGGTTACTTAATCGATAAATATTAATTTTTAAGTTAAGTGAGTGGGATGGAGAATACAAAATAGCTACTTGGGCAGTAACGAGAGACTTCGCTTCAACACCATCTTGTTTTACTTATTTCTAAGAAAATAGATGCGGTGGTACCTTAATATTAATACAGCCCTCATCGGATATTCATAGCAACGCGACTTTGTGTATCTAGTTTGCTTAATTTATTCTCTAACAGCAGTTTATAGACTGCCTTTTCAAAATAATATTCAAATATACATTCTCAAGTTTTAGGACACCAACTAATATTTGTAACTTTTGATATCAAAAAAAGTATAACTCATTAAGTATTACACCCTCCGATAATACATATTCAAATTTAATTCTTTACTTTCATTTAATATTAATAAATACATATTCTATTTAGTGAATTAGCTAAGGATGAAGAATTATGGTAATCAGTTGACTCATTCAAATCCAAATTTATTTAATAACGAATAAATTATTATTCATGATTCTCGTCTTATCATTTCGAGTAAAAATCAGAATCACGGTAGTCGTCAATATCTCGGAGTTATTTATTTAAAATTAAAAATTGTGTTGTTTTTTTTCTTCTCAATATAAAGAGAAAAATTTATATTGACTATTTTTTATTAATTGTATTTCAATAATGCCAATGGAACAGTAACGTCATGGAATAAAAAGAATAATTAATTTTATAACAATCATTTATTTTACAAGAATAAATATACCCTTTCAAAATCCAAACGACATCTTTTTACATCCTTAGGCAAATTCTATAGGAAATAACAATTATAATAAACCTGACGAAGTGGCTCAGTGGAGTATTAGACTTGAAACTGTCTCTATATTTAAGAGAGAAGTATATAAAAATAATTCGGGATTGATAAATTATTTGCCACTTCTATAAATTTGTTTTATTGAAAACTAGTTTCGAATGTTATACATTCATCTTCAGTTCTAAAAAACACACAAAAAATTCAAAAATGAGCAATTCAGTGGTAATGATGAAAGATGTAATGATCGTGCAGCCAAATAAACGGGAAAAAACTGGAAGATCGCTAAATCAGAAATTAAAGGAACATATACGTGCATATAATAATAAGACAGATAATTCCAACTTTGCAATTCATTTAAATTAAAATAATCATAAATTCATCAAAGACTCAGAAGTTAAATTAATACATCTCATTGAAAACAGTCTCAAATTAAATATATATGAAGCACTTGAAATAATAAAATCCTTTAAATCCAATCCAGATTTTTGCTTAAATGACCAAATAAATATCTCCAATAGTCCAATCTTAAATTTATTCCCATCTATAACAGAAAAAACAATTACTCACTGGCATTACTGGGAAAACCCTGACCCTTAAACCGTTTACCTAAAAACATCCTGCCTATTTCTCATTCATTGTTAGTACAATGCGAGAAGGAACCAGTAAAACTTTTCTGTTTGATATAATCCATTTAAACTTAGGTGAGTGCCAACATGTATTTGATGACTTGTCTTAATTAAATTCATAATTCATAAATGTTTTGTAATACTGATTTATATTACATCTAATTTAATATGTATAATAATACCAACTATATTTTGAATTGCTTATTTTTGAATTATTTGTGTGTTTTTTAGAACTGAGGATGAATGTATAACATTCGAAACTAGTTTTCAATAAAACAAATTTATAGAAGTGGTAAATAATTTATCAATCCCTAATTAGATTGATCCTTCTATACCATCATGCGGATGTCAACTGTATATAAAAATAACTAAGTTTAATTTTTTTATATTAAATTAAAGGAATAAAACCATCATATCAGTCACATTTTTTATTTTTTATTCATCATTAATAGTAGATTTCGGCACTTTGTGCCATATTCATCTAAAAATTAACATACATCGAGTAGAAAAAAACAAACATTCAAATAATTCGATAGATACACTTGTCGTAAGGAAATCTGAGCTTAGTGTATAACTAGATATGTTTTGAGCTATAATATTCGTATCATAACCTGATAATTATCAATTCTGTTAGTTCAATGTGGGTTTTTATTTTCTATTCTAATGCATAAAAAAATTGTTTACACGATTTTGACATTATGATACATTGTCGAAAATGAGTCATTTTGAGGTAAGTTTGATATATTTAGAAACTGTTAGACAAAGAGACGTATATTATTGCTCAAAATGGATCTAGTTATATTCACTTTAAATTACGTAATATCGATCCTCTTCGTAGGAATAGCCGTTTTCATTATATTTGACAAAATAAAATAACAAAATGGTGATTTCCAACTATTCAAAAAATGCTGGTTTTTTTTAAGAACTGCATCTCTGTTACTGTTAAACTTACAGAACTCTATCAGGGCTCAAATTTTTGCAAATTTACCCTACTTTAAAAAACTAATGACTAATGTTTATCGTACTGTTGGTAGTTTCCATGATATTGAGTATGGAATGAAAAATCAACGAAAATTTTCTTAACTAAAATAAACTCCTGGCCGTCTGCCGAGGTCGGAAATTAACAAGTTTAATGTCAATCTGACACTAAATAAGATATCAAAAAATCAGAACTATCAAATAATCAATCTCACGGTTATATCAACAGATTGATTAAATATATGACTATGACTGACATGTTCATTAATATGATTAGGGAACTAAAAAGGAGCTGAATGAGAGATCTCCTTCCGTGAATTACTATACTTAAACCAAGACCGGGAAGAGATGCTACCTGGGCCTGACAGGTGCAAATTAAGAATCGATATTAACAAAAAAAATCTTTAAAAAAAAAATAGATAAGATGAAATATTGAATTACAAATTTTAAACAGTAGTTATGAGAAGCCTAATTCCTTTGCCCGGGTTTTTCTGGCGTAAATCTGAGTTGTGTGAGAGAGAGAGGGGAGGGTCTGATAGCTCCTGGGGAAGTTACGACGGGTTTTATTTAGCTGGAATATTTTATCAAAGATTTGTTATACTGAGCTGTCTCCGGTTCGACAATTCTTTATGGTCTCTGATGTCCTAGGAAGCTCCATAAGAAATTGAGAGCATATTATTATATATTTTTTCTTTTTATGGGTTTATAAAATGTGCCTGCAATAAAGTCAGAATATTATCGGTGGGTATTAGCAATTCTTTTGCGTATTGTAAAAACCTCCCATTACCGAGAAATTCACACTGCGTTTTAAACTCGTTGACTGGAACTAGACATATATATAATACATTAAAAACGACTTTATATAATTCAGGTAAATTTTTGTTTGGTAAAATTCAGAATTATTGAATATTGTATTTTTTTGTAATTCAATAAATTATAGCTGAATTGTTAGGATAAGCTTACAGATAGAAGTAATATATTGCAGAAACACAGAGTTTTATCTACGGACAGCCTATGTGAGAAAGTATTTTATTTTCCGTTTAATTGTATCACTAATAAATCTCCGTTTATCTCTACACTAAGAAAAGAGATTAGTTGTTTAAAATTTATAAAAAATATAGTAAACACTATACCATATATGGCATGAATAACAACAGTATATTTAAACTTTTTTTTTACTAAAATATGTGTACAGTTATAAATAAAGTACCATTTCCGATCAGAAAATTATAAAAAAATATCTAATCAGCCTTCCCATAAAGGAATGAAATTTCAATCAAAATTTCAAACCGTTTGGTTAATTAATATTTGATCTTGAGTGTATAAACTTGGGTATTATTATCGATCAAACCCTAACCTGGAAACATCATGTCGCCCAAATTTTCCGAGGGTCGATAAGTATTCCGTTTAAGTTATTCTTTTACTGGTAAACTCCTCGTATCCTTCCTTATCTTCCCCCACTTTGACTACGGATGTGTGGTATACGGTGGCCTTTAGAATGTGATCGAGGACAGATTGAAGCGGATCATGAACTACTTTTTAAGATTTGTCTTCGACACCTCGAGACGGACTCATGTGTTCCACCTTTACGGCGAGTTAAAGTGGCTTTTCTCCTCCTATCGTAGAAAATATTTCCTCGGATCTTTCCTATACCAAACTATTACCACCCAGCAACCTTCCTATATCTACACCCTCCTGCAATTTAAATCCTCGGTCCACGCACAGAAAACAAGATCCCGCCTATCTGACCTCTACATACCTTCCTAAAGAGCCAAAGCATTCGTCATTATCTTTTAAAGTAATTCCTGGACTACATAAATCAAAAATTCAAACACGTTAATCGTATATTTTAATTATTCTCCGATATATTACGATATCAATGTATTTAAATAATTTAATTAATAACAGATTTTCAAATAATCAATTTTATAAGATTTCGTAATTATTCTAACTTGATTGCTTGCTCTGAGGACTTAAATCTGTGAAAGTAATGGTATTAAGAAAACGGTTAAAGACGTTCTACTACACAGATAAAGAAATTAGAAATACCTCAACGTTGAAGGAAAATCTATATGACAAGAAAAAACTGTTACAAAAGAAAGAAAGATTCTTTTAATTTTAAACATTTTTATTACAAATTCTGTGATAAAAGTGATGGCAATGACCCTACAAAGGAGAGACAACTTAAAAAAAAAAATAATAAGATTTTAAATCAAAGTAGTAACAAATTTTCCTTCTCTTCTCAATTTGTGAATCTCTCCTAATTAAAGAGAGTTTTAGTCTAACCATCCCACGGGAACCAGTCACTTTTTTGTCCAATTTAAGTTCCACTCGGCAGTATGGATATATTTAAAAGTAAAATTTACAGCTTTGAAAAGAGAAAAACACAATCAAGACAAATAAAAAGTATTTCATCAGTGAAAGAAAAAAAATTTTTTTTCTTAATGCCTAAAGGTACCAAGCTTGAAAAAAAATAACAAAATTTTACTTTTAAACAACAAAATAATTTTTTTAAATTATTATTTCTAAGAAAATTGTAATGGTTAGTCCAGAAATTTTAACACGATTTATTCATAATAATGAAGACATAAGTTATGAAAATTATTTTCTAACTAATGTTAATGTTATATTATAGTTTTTATGAACTCTATGACTATTTCAGAATTATATTCAGCAATCTCATGGGAATTGGTAATGCTGAAGCCTATACTCGATGTGGTTCTAGAATGATAAGAAAAAAAATATATTGTGTTGAAGTTGAAGCCCTCGTTACCAGGTAAGCAGATATTCTGTATTCCGACCTGGCACTCACCTGGCATGTAAATATTTTACTTATCAATACTGCGGTAGAGATGCGGAATTTCGTGGTTGGATATCAAAACAACATTACGCGCTTCGCCAAGGTGATAGGGTAGAGTACCTTCTCCTTGCGCTGAGGAGCAATCTGATAATAAATATTATTATTACGAAAAATGTGACAATTGAAGCTCCCAAACCATAATTGTGATCCCAGGATGCTGTGGATGTGCATTAAGATAAATAAAGTGACATTATCAAACAAAATGTACAAACTTATAAAGAGTTTTATGGCATGCGATTCGGTGACTATTGCCTTGGAGGTCAATAGTCACCAATTTTCATATAAATTTGACGAAATATCCAGTCGTGAAAACGTTGAAATAATGTGTGACTTTGATTGGAAATGGTTGATAGATACATAATCTATGCTGTTACATACGGTAATATACTCGTACTAGATCTTACCATGAGGTGATATTTGTACGATCTGAATATGAGATTTTTTGCGGGATACTTAATTAGGCAAGATTAAATTTTTTAGTAAATTAAATAATTATTATTTAATAATTTTCTTATAAAATAAGAAACAAACAGCACATAATTATTTTAAGTGGAAGTTAAGAATGGAGAGCAATAGCCCTCAGTCGTTTGTTCCAGCCAAGTATTGATTTTTATTTATTTTTAATGCCTATTCCCAATCACTATATAATAAATTTGTTATTAATATTAAGAGATTTATTTAATAAAAGAGCCTGGCCGAGAAATAAATAAATAAAAGAGCTCATGTAATGGAATGGGCATTTAAAGTTTAGTTCAGCAGAGCTCGGTGAGTGTGTGGATATGTGCCTAAGCTGCCCGGGATTGTCAGGAAATTATACCTTCCCGTGTGGGTGTTTCAGCCTACTGGAGGCAACTCACAACGAACGACCATAGGAGTAATAGGCCGCACAGTTCTCAGTGGACAAAAAAATGCCGATTCAAATATATTCCATCATTTTAGAATAGTTTAATATAAGGTAATTAAGGACAGACCAAAAACAAGAATTTTTGATCACTGAGAAGGTTTAATTAATATAGTTGCGGATTTTTTTAAAAATATTTTATTTTTATATTGTACTGTTTTTTTGTAATTAATTTGCATCAAATATGGATTACATATTTATTTGCATGGTTTGGCAGTAATTAATTTGCCATCTGTAAATTATTTTTGCAATAAGAAAATCTATAACAATCATTAAAGTATGAAAATTGAACAGTACAAAACGTAAAAATATTTAAGTAAAAAAAGTAGACAAAAATATTATACCAACTTCTTAAAGTGCATATACGGTTTTGTACCTACATCCGCACTAAGGATCAAATATAAAAAAATATACCATATTAAAAGTTTTTAAATTAATTTTTTAATTTTTAGTGACATTATATTTTATTAATGTTCATATACATTTTTTTTTCAAATGTCCGTTTTATTTACCCAATTATCTTCCATATCTTTTGAATTATATTTTGAAATGTTTAACTCTTATTGAATCCGAGTTTGCTTTATTCTATTCAACGTTAATAAATATATATAAAAACAATTCTCTTGTAGTATTATTCAGCTAAAAACAAGATAAAAGGCTAGTTTTTTTATCGCAAAAAGGCCGATTTTTGACCACAGAGCGCCGTGTTAACCTTAACCGAGAATCCTCTTGTTTTCCAGGATATTAATTTAAACACTGGTGTTCAATATTGCTTAATACTCTGAACGGCCATAATCCTTCGACCTAGACTGATTTGCTTGAACCGGTTTGAATTAAAGTGTTTGAATGTTAGGCACCAGTTTTTGAACTATTGATAACCTCCTGCTGCACAATGAGAACAAGGTTCAGTTATAGTCAGTAACAGAAGTACTGAGCCCGTCTTTACAAAGAATTAATTAGAAAAAATGGCGGGGGTATTGGAAACAAGACCCATAATTTTTTCTAATTAATTCTGATTTTATGATATTAATTAACGGTTGCTATACAGTTTTATTTCCCTGGATACACAAATGAAACACCATGTTTAATGGTATTTTAATATATTACTGTGAGAATGAATACGCTTAATGAAGCAACCAATATGAATCTTTTGAAACTGTACGAATTATGCAATGAAGATAAAGGGGCAAAGTTATTTTTGGAACAAAGAGGAATTTTGCCGAAAGTAATGCATTGCAAACAAGGCCACATCATGAAATTTTACGAAGGTCGGAACACATACAGATGCAATAAAAGGCAATGCCGGTATGAATGTGGCGCGTATACAGATTGGAATGGATTATAGACATTTTACTGTGAATCATTTAAAAAATTTCGTGGGTCCAGTTACTGGTGTTGATACTCAAACAGTTGAGTCAATGTAGGCCAAAGCCAAAAGAAGAAATAAAAAAGAAAATGGCACTCATCGCTCCATGATTGACTCATATTTGTGTGAGTTTATGTGGAGGCAGAGGTGCAGAAATGACGACCTTTCTGATAGAATACTGAAGGACACAGAAGAATTTTGGCCGCCAGAGGTAACTAATTGAACTAATGCCATTTATATTTATTTCTTTACTTATTTTTGAAATTTTGCAAACTATCATTTTAATTGAATAAATACAAATGTTTTTCTAACGCATGTCTTTCAATTAATCACTAGGTTACTGGTACTAGGTAAAATCACTGGTGGGATTAATGGAAACAAGACAATTATATACATTATATATACACACATATGTCTTCCATCAATTCCACATTTACATATGTTAGTCACAGTGACCCTGTAATAACAGCGTCTAAGACTATTACAGGTTAACCCTCTGTTGTTATTTATTGCCTGTGTTGTGTGTGTTTGCCCATTTATGTACATATTTGTTTATATTTGTATAACTAATCCTTTTAAGTATGTGTAGTAGCTTGTAGTTGATGCAAAAAATAGTAAAACAGTCTGTTTGTTACAATGTTAGTGAATTTGTTGCGCAACAGAGTAGTAAGGTTTATTTACATTTTCTTTATGTTTTCTTTGGCATGCAAATAGTTAATTTTTATAGTCAATTCAGGAGAATGTTCAGTTTGATTTTTTCTTTTAATTTATGTTTATAATTTTCATGTTGTTTTGGTTTAAAGATTTTAAATATATTGATTTTTCCTTCTATAATTTGCTTATTTAATGAACCTAACCCTAACAACCCTTACACATAGTTCAACATATTTGACAAAAGCACGAAATTTCAAATTTTTTGAGACATTAATTGTTTGTTTTTATAGTCAAATAAGACAAACGTTGCACTAGATAAAGTGCGATTGGTGATAGTGCTATGGAATTATTTATACCATATTTACAGATAATTAAATTAATAGAAAGATAAGTTAATAATTAAGATAAATAATATCAAGGTTGTGTTAAATTAAAATAAATCATATTAAGCACATTCATACTTATGTACAATATTTACACTCAGCCTTACCGTCATATGTTATAACAAAATTAAAAAATTGATGAAGGAATAAAAGTAATATTTAATATCAGGCCAATGTTGAGTTATTTTACGCTTCAAATAAGGTTTAGAACCTAAATAATGTTAATTTTGAGACCAATCAATTTACTAACGAGCTTAATATATCACCCTCTGCGGGTCTGTTTAAAAAAATATATTCGTCTCCAATTAAGTCTATATTCACCTATTGTTAAGCACAATGAAAAATTAAAACAATAGCACGGAAAAAGAGAAATAGAGATAACAGTATTGCAGAAATTAAGTTAAAAAAGACAAATGACTGGAAAGTTTGCAACTACTGACCCTTGTCAACACTCCTTTAATTTTTCTCGGAATATAAATAACGAGCATTTTAGTCTCTCTTTTATTTTATTTTTTTTGTGTGTATTGACATCAAACTTTCATATCCTAAGCTGGATTAAAAACTTAATAAAAAAACTTCAGTTATATTCTATTGTTATTCTTTTTTAAATAAGATCAAAAAAATATTGGCTGAATGGCCTCTATTTCTAATAATTCTAAGTTTCTTCTAGATCATATTTCCCTAAGCACAATTTGTCATCACGTTTCAATAAAAATATATGCTACCTTGTAACTTGCCTACTAACAAATTTATATCAAAAACTTTTCAATATATCTCGATGTCTTGGAGCGAAGGTAATGCCTCTAGTTGATATGTGTTTTTAGTCGCTTGGTGTGAGATGTGTTGCATTTAGTCTTCATATATGTGATCTTCTTTTTTTCCCTGTCTTATCATCATAAGACTGAATTGACTTAACGTAGACTATTTAATTGATTTCAGGTATTTTATAGACTCTATGTATTGAATATGGAATTTTCTCAACATATGTGGAATATCCCAACTATAAGTTTAATCCTGAAGATGGGGCAAAATCCCGAAACGTATGCGTTTTAAATAAATCCGAAAATTAGGAAGATTCGAAAATTCACACTCTACTATTGAAATTTAACAAATCTTCCAAATTTTAAGATATATTATTTAATAAATTTATAAATAAAAATATAAAAGTATATCATTCAACTCTTTTTTTATCTTTATCTTTATCTTTTTTTTATATTTATCTTTCTGATAAACCCCACCGCATGTTACGAAGATCAGACAGCGCTGGAACAAAACGTGTCAGTATTTCGCTGAAACGAACATAGGCCTTATTCGAACAAAACTGACCACCATTCTATGCTCCATTGCTTTATCATAAATTGCCTTGGCCCTCCAATAACCATGAAACGAATTCAATGAAATTCATGGAATTTTTACGGTTTTTAGTAATTTTATTCTTCCAATAAACACCACCTTTCAAACCTGGAGATATAATCAAATCAAACAATATTCAGATTACAGATAGATATTCATATGTAATTGAATTACAATACAATAAAATTTATTTTGAACGTTATTTATTATGCCTTCAACTTTCAAAATAATATTTATTTTAATTTTTACCTACATATATAAAGTTTTGAGTGTTTTTACTTCCTTGTACGAAGTAAAGGAAGTATTGTAATTGCGAAAATTTTCGGTTTTCAGGTTTAAACGGAAATATCCATTTTGACCATCCCTAAATCCATTTTGACTAGTTTCGTCATGGCGTCTGTACGTACGTAGCATTCGTACGTTCGTACGTACAGACGCATAACTCAAAAACGGTTAGCCGTAGAAAGTTAAAATTTTGTATTTAGGATTGTTGTAAAATCTAGTTGTGAACCTCCATTTTTGCTCACTGCTTGATCACCGGAAGTGGTACTTTACTTGAAGGTCATAATTGATTTCCATAAAAAAAATTAAAATACTATGCAAAACTTCTCAAATTAGGTATACAAGACATTCATATTAATATTAATATAAAGAATATAATAAATTTTGGTTAACATTGGAAGACCGTGGTACTTTACTTGAAGGTCATATTAGACCTTCATATAAAATTATATTAAAATATAATGTAAAACATCTCAAATTTTGTAAATAGGACTTTTATATCAATATGAATGTATTTACTAGATTTTGGTTAAAATTGGTGAGCCGAAAAGGGTACTTTACTTGAAGGTCATAATACGCTTACATCAAAAATTATATTTAAATTAAATACATAAATCATAAGTTTCGGTAATAAAGGTTACAAACTTAATTTGGTTTCCAAATTAATTAAACATTTTTATTATTTGTTTTAAGTGTTAAAATTTAGTGTAAATGCTGGTTTTCCTCCCTATTCCTCCCCATTCGTGAGAAGAGCAAATCTGCAGCAGAAGAATAAGATATAAGTTTAAATTTAAAATGTCGAAACTGCCGATTACCAATGCTTTATCTAGTGGCATTTACATTCTAATGTTGTCTCGGAACACGAAAAAATCTCTTGAAAGAAAACGACATATAATAACGGATGAGACCTCCAGAAACAAGAGTATATGTGTGTTTCAATAGATGGATGTCGCGACGCCGAGTGTCGTTTTTGAGATACTGGAATCTTCGGAAACTAGTAACCAAATTCAGAATCACTTTTTGAGCCAGCGATTTATAGTTTAATAGGCGTTCAAGGAAGTCATGTGGTTTCCACAGCAGATATTTTTATATGACCTCTGTTCACTGTACACCTTAACACATGACTGGTAACATAATATGTTACCAGTTCTACACATTATGTTGATATATTCTACGTTGTAGAGTGCGTCTGTGAGACGTTTACATTGCAAAAAATTATTTTAGGAATAAAATGTTGAATAAAACTTTAAATAAACTAAATCTGTTGAAAAGTTATTATTGTTATAACCTGTTGTAACTTCTAGAATTACCCATTTCTAAAAATAAAACATATAATAACTTTTCAAGTTTTTGTTTAGTTATAACAATAATGACTTTTCAATAGATTTATTACAATAATAATTACTAAAGTATTCAAAATAAAACTACTAAAGGTTGAACTATTTATTTATGACAACAATTATTTACAGCCAGAGGAAGGAGCTCTCGGCTCGGGTTTAGGGGACTTATATAGTAAATATGGCGCTGATTGTCACAATATGCTAAAAGTACGAATATTATTTATTGCAGATTAAATTGATTTTGGTTCATTATTTTCAAAAAATAGACCTTTGTAATCGGCCAAGAAAAAAAAATGTTAACCCCTCCCTCCTAAAAATTTGAGATTTTATGTTGAAAGATATGTGGAATCCAAATATCGAATAAAAAAAAATATGTCTGTCCGCCGTCCGCGGCGTTTTAGAGATTTTATAAACACATTACTCGGTCATATATAAATATAGTGTAAAGTGGTTTGGAATCAGCATACCAAGACATTAAATTTCTGTCATAAATGATGAAATTCTCTACAAAAAAAAATCATTTTAATCTGACCAATATTGGCTGAGATATAGCGTAATGAACTTTGTAGAATGATTCCCCGTAGCTAAAGTCAGCTCCTGACATCAATTGCGGGCCCTGGCTTCCTCACATTTCTCTATTTCATCCATGGATTATTTCTCCACTTCCTCCAGCTTCTTGGACTTTCCTTTTTCTTTTCTCGCTGAAGTGCACCTCCAACATTTTCCTCTGTACCATTTCTCCCTCTGATTACATGTCCTGCCCATCTTAGTGTACTTGCTTTCATACAGATTCTTTCGAACACTCTCAGTTTACGGCGATCCTCTTGGGACAAGTTTAAAATTTCTGCTCCATAGTGCCTGCTACTTTATTCCTAATAAGCCAATAAGCGATTGAATAGTCGGAAAATTTTCACTCTCGTTTTTCTTTTGGCCTACTTCTATATAGTCAGAAAATCATTGGGACCGCGAAAATCCATTCAACCGTTCAAGAGATATATGACAAAAAGCTTATGAAAATTCGGAAAATTTTCACCTTCGTTTTCCTTTTAATCTACCTTTATATAATCGGAAATTCGTTCACAAAATATAAGAGAAAAAGCGAATGTAACTTACTTTCATACCGTTCTTTATTTAAGCTCGACTATTTGAAATATGGAAGTAAAAGTAAGATTACAGAAAATGTTTAAGTTTTTTCTTTTCTTTCAAAACTCAACATATCTATTTTCAATAAAAAGTTAATATTGTCAACATAGTTACCTAAATTACTCAAAGTGAACTAAAAATACAATTATGAAAATGTAGGTCATTTTCAGTAACTCAGAGACGAACGATAATGAACAACCACTGTATCGAAAAAAAAAATAAGGTATCGTACAGAAGGTTTTTTTTTATTTACAGAAAATTATCGTAAAGTGGATATATTAACTTTTGATAGAAAACTCCTCAATTATTATTAATCCTTAATATCCGCATAACTTCATGGGAGAAGATCTAAACAGAATGAGTCAGCAAAAATTCTTCCAAGGCAACGCTTCAAGTATTTAAAGGAGTTTTCATTAAGTTCACTTAACGATGGCAATTTTCCTGTTTTGAAATGTGAGTCTGGTATTAAACTTTACTTATAACTTTTACAACGCGGGCATCAGTTCTGTACCGAAGAAATAAATAATCGTTATTCCCTTAAGGAAATTTATACAATTATTCCTAATGTCAATTGGGATATTTTGAAACTATAAATCCTAAATGATATTTGAGAACTATCCTATCAAAAATTAATTCATCCACTATTAAACAAAATGTAGACTTTGTAACACTTATTTGGCAAGGGAAAAATAAAGATTTGATATAAACTGATTTTTTTTCCATAGCCCCTATTACGCTTCTGATTACTTGATTGTCCGGAGATTCTCCTTTTCTTGCAAATATGCATATTACAGAAGTCTATAATACATCTCCAATTTCAGTTTATGTTTTATAATTTCTAATTATTACTTGGGTAATGGGGCTAACCTTTCATTTTGTGTCGAACTTACCATCGAATACTAAAACAAAATTTTAATTTTCGAATAATTGTTTCCAACGCTGCGGTACTCTAGGAGGTATGAGCTCACTGAATGTGTGGTTTGTTATTTGTTTTAACGATACGTAAAATTTTATATTCCTCTCTGTTAGAAATCCCACAACTCTTGGTATTTTTCATCCTTCATGGAGCCTCCATATTTTCACTCTTTGCAATGAAGTTCCTTTTAATGTCGACTTTGCAACGTGTAAAAATAGTGGTGCGCCGTACAATAGGACTTAATTATTTTTATATTTAGAATTTTAATTCGTTAAATAAAATCTGGTTTTATGAGAAGTGGATGTATTAACTTTTGATAGACAGCTCCTCATTTATTATCACTAGTACAGTGCATCATTAGAAAATATTGAATTTCTAATGTCACTTTGGGACAACGACACTAAATTAATAAATTTCCATTGGTTATAGCGCGCCAGGAAAAATGCTACAGGGTTATGTGCAGTGAAATGAAATACAATAGCCTAAAGTATACCGAGGCGAAAGAGGAAAGAAAAAACTGAGTAGAGTTACAGAAAAAAAAAGTAATAACTTGTTTCTTTTATTTCCTTCGCAATAACAACTTTGTAAAAACGTTCCCTAGACTACTATTTTAGATATATTCATTTTATTTGTTTGCAGCCATATCACAGGCACACTCATTTTTTTTTTATTTGATTAAAGACGCGTTCTAGAATGCTTTCACAGTATATATTTTTTCCTTTAAAAAAAAAAATATTCTTTTATTGGAATGAACGAATGAATGAAGTAAATTTTATTTCTTTTCATATTTTCACAATAACGGAAACATAATAAATAAATTTATATAAAGTTTGGAGCATCCCATCAACTTGAGTTGATATATATATATATATATATATATATATATATATATATATATATATATATATATATATATATATATATAAAACAACAATTTTAATATATTGCATATATTCTTTAAATATTTTTACACTCCTTGTAAAAGACCAAGGATGAAAGAGAACATAAAAAAACAAAATATACTTCACATCTATGAATAATCATATTTAAAACCATTTCCCTTTTAACGAAGTTATAAAGTGAATCATAGTTTCTTCCATTCAATAATATTCTGACTTCATTTTCAGACAATTCCTTCTTCCCAATCGTGTTCCTTCCTACAATAAATTCCCTCAGAATAGGACTAATTGCTATTAAATGGAAAACGTCTTCTGACTCACAGTTTGCACAGCGAACAGATAAGCGCTTTCATCAAAACTCCAGGGTCTAATAATGATGCTATAATAACTATTTATATCAAGCGTATCCGAAATTGAAAAATTTTAGTTTTAGATTAGTCTTTTTTAATTTTAATTTTATTATGTGCTATGTTGAGAAGGTCTGACTGAAAAAGATATACATAAATTAAGGAAAATGCTTTAGAGAGGTTGTTGTAGAAAGTAGTTACATAAGAAATAATGGGCTGACAAAGTTTCTCAGACAAAATTAAAATAAGATCGGTATCTTTATGATAAGTGTATTTCGTATCCACGCTTGCTGTCATATACGAGTATTCTAAAATGAGTTTTTTTTACGTGAGACAACAACTGATATATCTGGAATTAAAACTACACTCCAGCCAAGAAAATGTAAAAATTTCAATTAATCTTTTCAGAGTCAAGACAGATATCAGTCCCTCTACAAATATCACCTAATTTTATCTTGAAGTGAAAAGAACAAAAATCCTATTTTTTTCGCGCTAATTATTCTATTCTGACCACTGTGCGGCGGGTCACCATTCTTCTAATATAAAAATGTTCCTTGTTCTATTAAAATCTATAGAAATGAATTCATAGACAAGATATATACTTTAGTAACCCTAATGAATCAAAGTTCAGACCTGGACATCATTCCTGACAAAGAAAATAGTCACAATATTTGTAAATATATTATTATATTTACGGACTATTTTCTTTTTGTTTCGGACAATTTTACATAAGATAAATGCTTTTTCTGTTCTTTCCTCTTTGTTTTTAATGTCTTAGCGACGGTATTTCAACAGTTAGCCATTAATTTCACCCATTTGTCAGCAATTGTTTTGATATTTTATCTTAAATACGGAAGATTGAATTAGAAATTTTTCGTAAACGAAGAAAAAATCAAGTGTAGCAGCATTAAACTTATAATACTACATTGGTTTGATCAATTAAATTATTTCACTAAAAATTTATATTAACTATCATATATTAAAAACGTTTGAGAACCGTTCATTCGGTATTTTTCTCTGAAAAGAATATTGATGTCAACATATATTTGAAACAACATCCAGAAAATAATTATTGTATTTATACAGAAAAAGTTTTATGTTTGCAAATTTTTTAAAATAATAATTAAATTATGTTAGTTCATTGAAGCAAACTGTAGGTTCGTTAGAGCACTGCGGACAGAAAGAGGAATTTTTTTTTCTGTTTTTTTTTCAGCTTCTTTTTTTCCTGAGGTTTCTGAATTATTTTGTTTGCAACAATTTGTTTGTTTTTCACAGCTAAAAGGTTCATTAGAGCAACTTTTATATTACGTCAGATCGATGTACTTCTTTTTTTTTAAATTTAAATAGTCGATTCGGCCCCAGCGATCGATTTTATCAGTCGGCTGTATAGAAGAGACACGAGTTGGAAGCTCCTTAATGAATGTGTTGAACATTAAAAAATATATAAAGTTTCAAATGCAATACCTAAAACTGCCTCTAAGCATATTCAATATGAAAAAAAAATTATTTTTGTGTTATTCTTTTAAGGTGAAACTAAAACAAGATTCTTATAAATAACCCATATACATTTGAAACCGAGAGATATAACTTCTCCCCAACTGCTTGCATAAACAATGTTTTATTCCACACCACTACACAATTCTCATCTCAAAGAGTACCCTATTCCCCATCGTAAATCTATCCTTGTAGCGCAATACCAGAAGATATTCTGATAGGAAATACGATATAAAATTCCTGGAGAAATTGGTCTGCTGAAAAGTAAATTAAGGATATAAAAAGAAATTCTTTGGAAAGAGCAGGAAACATAAGTTCTCTAGGTTGAGACAAATTGAATGCTGCCAAGTCTACCAAACTGTTATTAAGACTTTAAATTAAGTAAGTTGCTTGATAATCACTGGCGGGCGATTTCATTCTTTTACTTCAATACTCCTAGTTTTCATTGAAAAATCTTTTAACTTTAATTAAGCCGAAAGGCATATTATAATTTGCCTTAACCTTAGAAAAGGCTTGTGATTTTTTAAGCATATTTAAGCTAGTGGAGTATACGTATCTCAAATAAAATAAAAATTCTTTGTAACAATTTTTTTTTCTATTTATGCCAAATAATTTGTTTTTTAGGTATAAAAGAATATACAAGGTATTAAAGAATTCATTTAAAATATTTTAATAAATTAAACATTTACATTGAAGCAGCTGACAATCGATATTCCAATTATCTTTTAACTTATTTTCTCCTTCAAGCTCTTTCAGCCATTTTAGCAAGACATTTAAATCATAATATTACATCAAATGTTAGCGTTTGGCAACAATAAAAACAAATTAAGAATTAAATGAATGACAATAAAATATAGTTTGAACTAAAAAAAAATAAAATCGTTAATTATTAAATGATTATGTATTAGATTAAATTTAAGAAGAACATTTTAAAATTGATCTGAAAAGTCATAGTTATTTGAATGATAATGTTATTTATGTATTCATATGACTATAATTCTACAATATGAAATTATACGGCTTATCCAAATTTGAAGGTAAAAGTGATCATCTCCATTTTTGCGAAGATAAAAGTTTGTTGCTATCTACCAGTGCCTGAACCAAATTTAAAACTCAATATTGAAAAAAACATGAAATTATCAATAATTAACTAATAACTATTGATAATTTCATGTTTTTGTCAATATTGAGTTGTAAATTTGGTTCAGGCACTGTAGATAGCAACAAACTTTTATCTTCGCAAAAAAGGAGATGATCACTTTTACATTCAAATTTGGATAAGTCGTATAATTTTATATTGTAGAATTATAGTCATATGAATACATAAATAACATTATCATTCAAATAACTATGATTTTTCAGAAAAATAAAAGAAAAAAACAAAATAAGAAGAAGTTTTTTTAAAATATTCATTAAAATTATCAGTGTACTCACCTAGAAAGAAAGTGATGTCACGAATTCAAACGAAAAAAATGAAATGTAATAACGCACGTGATTGACAGCTGTATCCCAAGTCTCTTGAACAGAAAAATTATAGATGACTTAAGGAAGTTAGGCGTAAATTAGCATTATTCCCAGACGGAGTTATGAGGCGGATACTAGCAGTAATTCGAGGCGGTTACAGAAATATATAAACAAATATATAGATAATTGACTGGTATGACTTTTTAGGGTCAATAATTTCAAATATGAGATCAGATTTCAAAAATGAAAAAAAAAAAATTACACTAGTCCCTCATTAACACGAACTCGTAGGGGAAACGAATTATTCAGTTCGTGTTAAACGAAATTTCGTTTAATACGAACAAGTTCTTCTCATCCGAATGACTAAAAGTTTTTCAACACATATTTATTCTCACGTAATCATTATTTAAAACAAATGATCTCACAATTAATACATACATTTTATCTTTTATTTGTAATACACCGGTTTTTAATGTTGGTTGTTAAAATATAAAATATTACATTTTTCAGCTATATTCCTTTTCAACATCGAACCATTATCCATTTCTTTTATAATTTCTAATTTAGTTTTTAGATCAATAGATCTCTGGATAAAGGTGCATTTAGACGACCAGACCAGACCGAAGAAAACTGGTCGTGTAAACGCTCATACACTACCAGATATGGGCGTGCCTACTATGGTAGTGTGTGAGCGTTTACACGATCCGTTTTCTTCGGTCTGGTCTGGTCCGGTCGTCTAAATGCACCTTAAATGTTTTTTTTTATTTTTTTTATTTGTTTTTTTTTGCCATAGTTACTCGAGCCTGAAACTTCCGATAAAATTTTAACTTTCAAGCCACTCTTATTATTATGATTTTATAAATAAAATTTAACAAAACTTTTAAAGTAGTTTACAAAAAAACCAATGTTCCATGCAAAGAGTACTGTTGAAACTAAATGTAAAGGAAGAAAAAGAGGTTCGAGTCACGTGCTTCGCTGATGGGGGATTACCGAGAATTGTTTACTAAATATTCCTACCTAGAATAGGCCCATGTTAGCCGAAAATTTCGCTCAACTGTTGCCTGAGATTCGCGTTAACCGAATAATCCATATTAATCGAGAATTTGTTAAAAAATATACCAGAAAATGCATGGATTTCGACGGAGCTAAGAAATTAGTTCGTGTCATCAAATGTTTCGTGTTAAAGCGGACATTCGTATATAAGAAGGTATAAGAGTATGTTCGAAGGATTCTTGTTAAGAAGGGATTACTGTATGTTAGATTTAGTTTGAACTACTGACAGCAATCGATAGTAAAGACCTTATTTCGGTGCATTCCGATAACGTTCAAGACCGTAGTGGATCCAACAGCTGATACATGAGGAAAACAGGCACAAAAGCTTTTATTTATGAGCTGACACATTTTTAAGTCGAACCTAAAATTCGAAAGAGGGATGTCAGATTTGACAGAAAAAATCCCCTTGTACTCGTAAATATGAATATTTACTAAGTGTAAAATACGTATCCAACCTTTTGTATTTGGCAAGATTTATTCTTCATGGTCCTGTGAGCAATGGAATTGGAAAAAAAAATTGAAGGGCTTGAAGGAAAAAATAAATTAGTAATCTACTGTCGAGAGGCAGATATTCTGTGTTGTTACCTTCATTGATTTAAAGGTCCTTATTCATCCTAAATTTATATAATATATATATATATATATATATATATATATATATATATATATATATATATATATATATATATATATATATATATATTATATAAATTTTTTAATTACATTATTTTTATAAATAATATATCGTGATAGTTGATTTTGTTTGTTATAACAAATTCTGTTTAGCTTTTGCTTCGACAAATCAAACCAATATATGTAAAAAATTCAAAGCTATCTGTATATATATATATATATATATATATATATATATATATATATATATATATATATATATATATAAAACTACACTTATGCCTAAATAAAATGAGTACCTTTTTTTTTTGTACATACCTGTGACATATGAATTAGTCATCGATTTATTCTAGTTGGCATTACTGCAACCAATTCAAGTCGTTTCAAGACTTTTTAGCATAAATATTTAACAATGCTTACCTAAAACAAAAAAAAATAATTACATAATTTATTTTATGTACAATTATATATACATGTACATATTATATTAGTATATCATAAACTGGGGTAGATTTAAGACAACAATCGATATTCCAAATTCGAACTTTTTAAGTGGGCAGATTGTTTCCGCATTTCGTTTAGCTTCAAATTTTAGTCTGACAGTATCAAATGACGGTAGAAATGAACCCGCTTAAAAAGTTCAAGTTTCAGATAACGTTTGTCTTAAAGTTATCTCAGTTTACGGAAAATATAAATATATATATATATATATATATATATATATATATATATATATATATATATATATATATATATATTCAAGCACACATAAGATATCTTTTTTTCAAACAATTTTTCTAGTAATTAAAAATTATGAAAATTCTTTTAAAATACGCCATTACACGATCCAAAAAAAAAAAAAGTAAGAGTTGATTTTTTACTAACTTATATTTTTTTTATTTAGCTGGGAATCGTAAGACCCTTTAGTATTCGCCAGCATACCAACTAATGTTTAATTTGGTCAGGAATCGTAAAAAAACACAGCTTCCGTCGACATACTAACTAATGTTCAAGCAACACTTTAAAAATCCTAAAATAAGTTAAAATGAAGAGGCCGTGGTGGCCGAGAGTGTTAAGACGTCTCCTAAACGTACGTTTTCCTCGGTGCTACTATCACGAAGATCGTTCAACGGCTCACTTATTAGAGTCCTTCAACGATAATCATAGAGCATTATTAGACTGTATTTCATTGCAGCTTTTTTTCTAGCATACAGATTCTATGAAATACACTCTAATAATGCTCTATGATTATCGTTGAAGTACTCTAATAACTGAATCGTTGAACGATAGTCGCACCGAGAAAAACGTACCTTTAGCAAGCTCGAGACTGCTAGGGCCTGGGCGATTTGAAATTCTTCGACAGCGTTTCGGACGATCATTGTCCGTCTTCAAGTTTTTTCATTCATCCATCTACAATTCCTTTTTTTTTTAATTATCTGAGTTCCTTATCCAAATCTTTGATTATTATATACTATTTAAATGTGATTTTATTATATTACAAGTTTATTACCTCACATTTTTTTTTTTAATTAAAGACATCTGAAATAATATAATAACAAATAGCCAACCATAAACAATCTCTTACATGTTTATTATTCATTTTTATTTTTAGCATAATAAAAATATACTATTTTTCCTTTTACTTTCTTGAAAAATAAACTATTGTTATAAGATTATTTAATCATTGAAAATAAATAAGACTTATTGAAGAAGAAAAATAACTTTATTCTGGGACTGAAGTAAATAAATATACAAAATATGGTATAAAATAATATCGTCAAAATTTGGTAAAGTAAACAAAAAATATTTGTACAAAGTAAAAAAATATACAATATACGAATAAAAAATTAAAACGTTGATAAATTAATTTACATTTGTTTTAAAGGAGTGTAGGTGAAGAGAAAAAGGATATTTTAATGGCATTTATGAGGAGTCACGCTGAATCTTTAATTTCATTCAAATGTTGACAGTGAGATTACATAGAACTGAGGAGGGGATTTGGAAGGATGTATCATATGCTTCTGTTTGTCGGAAGGGACAAATAGGTCGGGTATATGAGTATCTGGTGGTTGTGGAGTATAAAGATGATTAGAATAATAAAGACCAAAGACAAAAGGAGATGATAGTGTGTAAAAATAGCAGGATACAGGAAGGAGTCTCTGCGAAATCTATAAGTATTTATAAATATTATTGATATTTAGGATGTGGCAGAAATAACTGGCCCGTTTGTAAGGGCTGTATAAAACAAACAAATATTTCTAGGAAAAAAAAAATTTATTTATAAAAAGTATATTGAAAATAATTTTAATTCAGTGGGTTTTAATAATTACATCATGAAAATATCCGTTATTGAATAAACATTGTCGAAAACGTTCCTGAAAATTTTCTATCATCCTTAAAGCCATTATTCCTGCAATAACTGCCAAATTTCGTGTAGGAATTGTGGGCAGCTTTTGTTGACTTGGGTGTTATTGGTCTGTACTTTTTTGAGAAGGGGGGTATTACGATAACTGTGAACTCCAACCGCTACGCGCACATATTAGAGACTGTCCCTACGCCCTGGAAGTTGGATGAAATCGACGCAAAGGATGTGTGGTTTAACAGTTCCCTCATCTAGACCTTCACTTGTCACATTGAGAGAAATGTTTCCTAACTCATTTATATCTTTAAGGGGTGACTCAGGGTGACCAACACGATTATTTTTTGCTGGATCTCAAGGACTAGGTGTTTAAACCAGGGAATGAAACAGTTGTTAAACTTTTTCAAAAAGTTTCAGTTTAACTTTTTTACAAAAACTTTTATAATTAAAATATTAACATAAATGTTCTACACAAAAGAACCCACTTATAAAAAGTTCCTTTAGTATTTATATCATTAAAAGTATTTTATAAAAGTTCTGTTTACATAAGTTCCTACTAGAACATTTTAAATATAAATTTTAACAAACATATGGGGCAAAGCTTAATAGGGATCTTCGGAAGGTGGGAAAATCCTCAACGTAAAGCAGTGTTATTGAAAAAATTAAAAAAACATTTTAAGAAAAAACATAGATATAAATAAAATTCGAAAGAAAAGAACAAATAGAAAAACAAATACCTTTTTATTTATTTTATTTAATATTTTTATTTTTAATTTTAATAGAAAAATTGCTTTTATTTTAATTTAATCACCTACAGAATGTTCATTTAAAGAAATAACATTGTAAGGTAAGAAACCCTTTCAATACACAACTCCATAAGTATTTTCCACATTTGATACGGAACTTTAATAATGATAACTTTTACTCTATAAGTTCTGACGAAATAGTTCTCATAAGAAGTTGTAATAAAAATTTTAATATAAAAGCTCTTGCATGAACTGTTTTAAAATAGTTCCTAAGAAAAAATTTTAATTCAGTATAAGAACTTTTTCAAATTATTAACTCAGGCACAATATAAGTACAAAGTTATTTTGGAGCATTCCTTTATTATAATATAATATTCACATATAATATGAAAGTACATTCTTAGCACTTCACTGTTAATGAATTCGTTAACTATCATAGAAACTGGTTACATGAGAGGTATTGAGAGACTGTTTTAGGGTCAAAAACTGAATATTTTTTTTCTGGAACTAGAGTAATTTTCTGAAAATATTAAGAACCTTTACATTGCTATCTGGCCACATAAATTGATTCAAATAATTTTATTTTAATTTTACGGTTTAGTCTTTGGGAATCACTCTGTTGGGATGATAAATAATGTCACTCATTGGTTTAGTCAGTATAAATTTATTATTAACGAAATATTATATGAATTATTTCATTTCTTAAATGAAGGAGTCAATAGATAGCAAAATTTGTAAAACAAGTTCTAGAAAGAGCGTATTTAAGATGCTATATATCATTTGTACAAAATGAAATCACAAATAACATTTGTTAGGGCAATTATTGGGATTAATTGAGGGAGGAAAGGAATTATACCTATTCTAAGAACAAGAGATATGATGAAAAGATAGTCAATGAATAAGCCGTGGAACATCCTTTTGATCGATGTAGCTTATCATTAAAATGAATATTAAGACTCCTTACGTTTTGATCAGGTCTTGAGTTCTGTTCATAATGAATCCTGCTGCTTTGGCTATTGCTTAGAAAGTAGAATTTTCTTGTATTAATGAAGTAGATACTTGAATCGATCAATACATAGTGAACCAATAGAGCTCGATAGAGTTCGTTAATTCCACCTTACTCTGAAGGTATTCTCTGATCCACAGAACCCTTTTTATACTCTTTCGAGAGCATCTTTATTTAATACACCTTGTAGCTTGGCTCGCTTCATAATCAATTGACATCCGCATGATCGTATAAAAGGATCAATCTAATTAGGGATTGATAAATTATACAAGTGGCAAATAATTTATCAATCCCTAATCCTTGTTTAAGTTTTTTACTCCTTTTTTTTTATTTATAAATAATTTTTTTTTACAAAATACATAGAAATCCTTTGTGTTTTTAGCCATATTTTTCCGGAATATTATAGGTTATTGCAGTGTATCGAAGATCAGGGGAGCCGGGAGTGCATTCTCTGTTCGTCCATAACCCCTAGAACAGGTTATGGAAGTTTTGGAGATGTATATGTATATATGTATATATATATATATATATATATATATATATATATATATATATATATATATATATATACATATATATATATATATATATATATATATATATATATATATATATATATATATATATATATATCATGTATATTTATTTATTATAAATTTCAGCCAATATATATATATATATATATATATATATATATATATATATATATATATAATTGAGCTGAAATTCGGTGTGTAAGGTTTTCTTCTGCTAGGCAGAACAATACCTTAAAAGTATGGGTAAATTTCAATGAAAATTTCCGCATGTTTTATATTTATCTCAAATTTCGGCGTTTTTTAAGTTTTACACACCTCAACAGTTCCACCAAATTAAGTCATATGGTTAAAAATTTATATATAAATTGATTCGGTGTCAGAGAAGTGCCTTTTGTGAGTCTCAACTTTTTCTTTCTACTCCCAGTTCTTTTTCGTGTTTTTTTAAGGATTTGCACACCTCTAGAACCCCTCTATATTTAAATTAGAGAGATTAAAACTGTTTTATTTGAAAGATAATTAAATTAGTAATAAGACAAAAGAAGATTAATCGAAATCGGACCAGTATTAGCAAAGATTTGGCTATTTCAACTATTTTAACATGTTTTATTCTCATTTTTCAACTATTTTAACATGTTTTATTCTCATTTTCCCTAATATATATATATATATATATATATATATATATATATATATATATATATATATATATATATATATTGTAAATTATAACTTAAACCTTAAATTATCAAAAAATGATGTTATTACTGAAACTCAATTTGGTTGTTATTTCACATCACAGATTAGTGTACATGTATATATATATATATATATATATATATATATATATATATATATATATATATATATATATATTGTAAATTATAACTTAAACCTTAAATTATCAAAAAATGATGTTATTACTGAAACTCAATTTGGTTGTTATTTCACATCACAGATTAGTGTACATGTATATATATATATATATATATATATATATATATATATATATATATATATATATATATATATATATATATACATATATTACTTTTTTTTATTATTATTTTTATATTTCCAATTTTGTTTTTTATTGTAAATACGACCTTGGTGACGGAGTTCTGCTGCTCACTCTTTTTTTTTCCTTCTTTAGTCTACAGTTTTAAACAAATACGATCGCAGTCTGTGACGAATATTGGTGGCCCCAGGCGATACGATATATCGGGGTCAACGGGGAACTGGCGGGAGGTTTGGGGCGTATGGAATACTCTTCAGGAGAAAGAGGAGATTCGGGGGTAAATATAATAAATAAATAATGCATATTGAAACATAATATATTTAAGCGTTTTTAGTTTACTCTCAAATCTCATGTACTCGGATAATAATTTTGCTTTTTAGTAACAATGTTTATGATTTTTGTGTCCAATATGGCGCTGTTCCTTAAGGGCAAATTATAAACTCGCATGTAATGTACAGGTTATTTATTGGATTTTTATAGAGCGGAGCTCTGTGCCATCTGTGAGCTCTGTGCCATCGTTTCTCCTTGGGCCCGTTAGTGACCGTAGGGTCTAAATCTTTCTTAATAATAAAATAGATTTCTATTTCATGCACATATTAGTTAAACGAAAGCTCAAGAGGGTTATATAATGTTTACAAAATGGCACCGTCACATCTTAAAGTTCTTCCATAAAGATTAGTGGGAGGCAAAATAATTTTCGACGAGACTCTGAAGAAATTATGTACATTTATTATTATATAAGATATAATTTTTTCTCCCTTTTTGTTTTATTATTTCCATTAATGAACCTTTATTAATCGACCAAATTTTAACAAAGGATTGTTAGTACGAACAATCAGCATATTTTTTATGCGATTAAAATAAGAGACAACATCTTTTATTTTGTTTAGATAGGAAAATTTATTCATTTATTAATATAAGATTTCACTTTGCACAAGATTATTCACACGATATTTTATTCAAATTGATAAGATAAATCAAACAACAAAAACGGCCATATCAAATACCTTCCACATTGTTAATACCGAATGCAGTTTGCGATCCCGAACAATATCGAATTAAAAGAAACAAGGGCTCTTTTGATAGACCAGTATTTCATTTTCAACTTTCCATTCAATTTTCGTTTGGCAGATTGGCCGTTTTCATAATTAGATTTTTCTTTTTTTTATAACAGAATAGGGGGCCTACTTCATTCCAAATAACGATTTTTTTTTTTTATAAAATTAAGCACCTTATTTTAAAACAAGCTGTTCCCAGTTTATTTGCCAGCATTATATTTATATTAACCACTAATATAAAAAATAACCTTTAAAATATTAACCTATGATATGTTGTCAAAACGATAATATTTTTTATTAACGTCAATAAAGTTCCACTTAAGTAAGTTTCATGTTTTCACACTTTTTTCTCTTAGCCTCCTCCCATTTTATTTAAAAATATAAGATTTTCACACAATAATTTCACACTTCTTAAAAATTTTGTGCAGTCTATTTGCTTCCACGGGTATGAAGATGTCATGACAACGACCCGTACGCAAGTTGGACACTTTTTCCTATTACAAATTATTTATGATAACTAATCCCTTCATATAGGCTATTGCGTGAAGTTATAAAACCTGAATCTTATCCTCTAACACAAAAAGAATTTTTTTAATCGGACTGGTTGTTCCTCAAATTAGCTTTTAAACAAAACTTACTCTTCAGCTATATATATATATATATATATATTAGTATAGATAATAATTTGATTGAATTACAAAAATAACTTTTGGAATAATCTTCGTTATACATTCTCCTTCTCTTCTTCTACTCGATTTCCTCCAATTTCTTTGATTTGATTTGGGGACAGAATTTCCGTAGTGATTTATTTGTATAGGAAATGTATAATACATATTTTCCACGGCAAGCCCCTTTTATTTTGTATTTTATTTTTTTTACTTTTACGTGCTTTTTAGCAAAATCTAACCTCGATATTTTTATTTAATTCTAACTTTTTAACTGCTGCTTGTTGGCCAACAACTTAAGGCGTATCGCGCCTTGTAATTGTATGCAGAGTGGCTAACGTCCCACAACGCCATTTTATTTTTAAACTACGACATTCTGGCTAGCATAATAGAAAAGAGATACGGAATGAGGCGAAAAAATTCAAAGGTGTTGGATACGCTTGCAATAAGGCATACACTATCGAATTCCAATAATTTTACAGGAGAAGGAACATACCTTCACGCATGTCTCTACGCATGCCTCACGTTCCCTTCCCCGTGCGTCTTGTTGATGAAATGAAAAGAGAAAGGGCACATCATGGACACAGTAGTAGAGAATTACATCTTAAATTCATTATAATTTACATAAATACTGCTAACTTCTCGCTAATCGAGCAAAGTTTAGAACTGTTTCTTAGTAAATCGTCGAGGAATAAATTGAAGTTTCCAAACTTTTCTACTTTTCTTCTTCTTCTTCAGGAACAAGAAGAAGTAGACAAGTCGCAATAGATCTGAGATTATTATAAAAATCTGGTGCGGTGCGCGCATCACACAACTTTCTCTTAACGTCCTATAATAATTATTTTTTTAATACAATTTTAAAGAGTTCACATATACACTGCTTCTAATAAACTCAGCAGCATACACATCTTCTCCCACTATAAAAAAGTTTTTAAACAATTTTAGTACAAGAATCCTGTACACTAACTATATATTTTAGCTTTGTCAAGTTTCAAATATATTTTAAAAGATTCTGGTTTAGTTTCCATGGAAATATTTTCTTTCCATTAAATAATGTGTAAGTAGAAATTATTAAGTTAATTTTCGCTTTTGTATTCTTAAATTACATTATTACAGAGCCTATTGTTTACAACGGATTGGCGGGAGGAGGTTAGATCGCATCCGTCTCCTTTCGGATGCGCTTGGTTATCCATCTAGGGTCTTGTGCTCCTCATAAAATACACTGTATCTTTGCTAATACTGGTCCGATTTTGATGATTCTTTTATTGGTTTTTATATAATTTAATTACCTTTCATACAACTCTACACATAATTTACCGTAAAATGCATACTTTTTATGCTATGCACAAATAAAATATTCTTTTCATCATAACTTTTTTCCCTGCAATTCCTCGATGATTTACTACATAAATGAATAGTTAAAGGCCTTTATGAAGAATAATTTAAGCAAGTTTCATCAAAATCGTTAGAGCCGTTTTCGAGAAAATTATAAAAAAGTGTAAAATCGATTATATAAAATGGCACTTCCGGTTAGTCAATTTTGACGAAAAAGTTGCTTTAACATCACAACCATAACACCTACCTTAAATACGTAATTTGAGTATCGTACGACTTTTCGTTTTTGAGCTAGGCTGTTCACATACACACAGACCATTTTGTGAGGCATGGTCACGTGGACCTTAAAACGTGTATTTCCGTTGAAAACTCGAATTCGAAATTTTTCACGATCGCAATACTTCCCCTTTCTATATACTTCTTCTATAGGTAAGGAAAGTAAAAACTTTTTTTTTAAACGTTATTTGATTTATTTCATGTTTTAATGTAAGAGTCCCTGGTCAATTGAGAATTTTCTAATGTATGATATAACGCAATATATTATAATAGGGTGTATAAAAAATAATGACCGTTTTTCAACAAAAAGTTTTATTAATATACAGAATTAATATTTAAAATATAACCAATTATGATCCACTTTTGTCAACCATCTTTCAGCCAGTCGTTCGATGCCATGGTGCTACCCCTCCTTGGGACGGATGTCAAAAAACTATTAAACCACAATGTCAACCTGTACAAAATTTTTATATTATTTCGTCTTGAAGAAAGTGGTCAGGGGAGGAAATAAGTGATAATCTGATGGAACGAGGTCTGGACTGTATAGTGGGTATGGGAGAAGTTCTATACCCTTAAGATTTTTCAACTTTATCTGCGTCCGACTGAAATTGTGTGCTGTTACTTAAAACACCATAACGATTTATCAAAGCTGGGTAACGCTGTGATAATTTCGCATGTTTTCTATCTAACTTTTCACAGTGAAGTTCGGAGTTCGTAGAACATCCATCAGAAGCTCATGGAATCTCATCAATATCCTCTAATGATCACTCTGAAAGATCATGGTACTGAATGCAAACAAAAGTAAGGTGATGCACATTAGTCGTGAGGAAGAAGAAGTGATAATTCGCTGCAAGGAGGAGGTATTGGAAACAGCAGAGGATTGTCCTTAGCTTGGGATTGTATTCAGCAGAAATGGAAGAATTGACCAAGAGCTTTCCAACAGGATCAAAAAAGCAAATAATATATATTATCAGCTTTGCAGCTCTGTAGGGAGGAAAAGGGAGATAGAAAACAGTGTAACACTTCACATATTCAAGGCCATCTACCTACCCAACCACCCTTCTTTATGGCAGTGAAAGCTGGGTCCCGCTGGACAGGCACTGGAGTAGAGCTAAAGCCGCTGAAATGAAATACCTCCAGAGAGAGGCAGGCCGAGCAAGGAGAGATAAGGTCAGAAATGAGCGGATACGTGGCCACCTTGGAGTACCCGCCTTGAGGGACACTGTCGATAAGAGGCAGCTAAAGTGGTTTGGTCATCTGTGCCGAATGAATGAGGGCCGGGATCCACGAAAGTGTTTTGAAGCCAGGCCCACTGGACCTTCGAGGAAGACCCAGACTGTTATGGACCGATCGCATCTCCAGGATAGGACAGAAAAAGGGAAAGAGTCTGAACTCCATGAGAGCGCTGGCTCGGGATCTTGATGTACAAAGGAGGAAGATGAAGAAGAATTCATCTTTCGTTCCAAGGACATATCTCTTTTGGTAATTATTTTAATCTAACGCCGCGTTGTACGATGGTCAAGGACACCTTCACCTTCAGTTTGGATAATTTCATGTATTGCCTCAACGGCTGTAGTATTTTCTACGAATTTTTTTCTTGATGTTTCATAAGAGTATTTTTTGACGAGTATTTCATAAGAAATCATGTTCCTTGGCTGCAGCTGATGAACTAAGGCTTTATTGCACGGGTCAAATTTTTAGAAACAAGCTTACTTAATCCTTTGCACGAGAGTATTAGTTATTGGTAAACATTAAATAGGTTTAAAATGCGTATTTTTACACCCTCGTACTCATCAAGGTTTAAGTAGATAATTTCAAAGAGATTTCTCTACCAATATTTATTTGATCTCTTGTCTTAATTAAATTCATAATTCACAAATGTTTTATTATACTAACTTATATTACATTTAATTTAATATGTATAACAATACCAAACTGTATTTTGAATTTTTGAGATACTGCTATCTTCGGAAACTAGTAACCAAAATTAGTTGCTTTTTGAGCCGCCGATTTATAGTTTAATAGGCCTACATAAAAGGCAGTCATGAGGTGTCCACATATTTTATTATTAATTCTTTATGATTCAATTCTATTAAATAAATTAATAAAAAATAAAAATCAATGATGACTTGAGAGGGTCAGCAGAATCTTAGGCAAACAGAATCGAAACGAACCAATTTATATTATTTTAAAATTCAAACCCTCAAGCTCTATATTAAATTGGATTTCTAAATATAACTGTTTCAGTGATCGGATGCCTCGCAATGTTTTTATTTTTTTTTTTACCAAACACATACATCTCCTCTCCTCAACTCCCCACAAATATAATATTTGATGTTCCAAGAATGATTTATTCATTGAGCTCCTCTACTGCCGAAATTCTAAAGCAGTCTTGTTTATTCGTAGGGCTTGATGGGTTTGAGTAGCCCAAAGAGCCGAATGGCTCGAACCATAAAGAAATTAAATTTTTCTCGATTTTTTTTCTTTAAATTTTGATTTGTATATTTCAACAATTAGTTAATACTCAGAAAATGAATGAATGAATGAAAAAATATATATTTTTAAATTTATAAATAAGTTGTAAAACATTCTTAAACTTTATTCTCCATTAATTTATTATTTATTTATTTATTAGGTATCAGTAGGATTCTATCCTCAGTATCTGATCATTTCTGCTTTTAATTTTTCTGGAATAAGTAAATATTTCTCAATATTCTACTCAGGAAGGATCTGTTGGACAGTAAAATTTATGAGCTATATTTTGACACATTAAATTTTAGTGGACCTGAAATCGGCAAAATAAATCTTCGGACGACTTTATAGTGTTTTTAGTTATATGGCAAAAAAATAATTTAAGGAAAGTTGGAAAATAACCGATCATTTTACAATCCCTGTCAAAAAATTGATGAAAAGAAATTGATTTTGCAATAATAATCAAACGCAAATCGTCCAGGTAACAAAATATTCCGGACAGCTGTTGTTTGTTTTGAAAATAAAAGCGTGTTTAAATGTTTAATCCCTTCTCAACCAAACGCTAATAACGAACGAAAAAGGCGTTTTTTCACCCTTCAATTCAGCGTTATCAGTAATTATTTGAATTTCTTACTGGTCAAATCTTTTGAAGTACAACAAATAATCATTTTTAACTATGAAAAAGGATCAGGAATTCCCAAAGTTCGGAGGATCGTGGGCGAAGTAAAAGTAGCGTAGCCCATGTAATTCGAAGACACGAGTAAGAAAGGCGGATGGATTTAACTGGCTGTCCAAGAGTATGGAGCGAGCGAAGAAGGCGTACCATACTTAATATTAAAACTATTTGATGAATATTAAATATAAGCCCTTTAGTGAATATTAAAAATAACCCCTCGATCAGATCGCCTCCGAGATATTCGGATAAAGAGGAATAAACTTCATCCACAAAATATGAGAACAATTCTAAAAGAAGCAGGGATATAATAGAAGAGTACCGCTTATAGAATTTTTATTAGAAAAAAAATTCTGCTTCGAAAAAAATTCTAAAATTTTAATTTAATATTTTTGGTTCCGATGGTCGTGTCAAAATTTGGGTAAGGCGTGAAGAATCTTCAATTATTCCAATTTTTAGTGAAAAAATTGCACCGAAAATTGTTGTTACTGACTATATTTACAGTATCTATCGGAGCCTGTATCAATGTAAAAAAACGGACTATTTTTGTTATAAGGACCTTTCGAAGAACCTCTATCCTCGTAAAAAATAGTATTATTTGTAGAGCGTTACAATATATGTATAAAATTGAATTAAATTATAATATTAGACAATAACGCACTTACCCCGAAAACCCACTTACCCCAAATAGCCCTATTAGATTTACATAATTTAAAAATATCTGGTGTGGACAAGACATGACTTCCTTGTACGCCTATTAAACTATAAATCGGTGGCTCAAAAAGTGATCCTGAATTTGGTTACTAGTTTCCGAAGATCGCAGTATCTCAAAAACAACACTCGGCGTCACGACATCCATCTATTGACACACACACACACAAATAGGGAGGATAACCAGTATTTTACACTAAATTTTAACACTTAAAACAAGTAATAAAAATGTTTAATTGCATTGGAAACCAAATTGCGTTTGTAATCTTTATTACCGAAACATATGATTTATGTATTTAATTTAAATATAATTTTTGATGTAAGCGTATTATGACCTTCAAGTAAAGTACCGTTTTCGGCTCACCAATTTTAAAAAAATATAGTAGTCGGTTAGCCAATTTTGATAAAAATTTATCATGTTATTTATATTAGTATGCAAATCTTAAATACCAAATTTGAGATGTTTTACATTATATTTTAATATAATTTTTGATGAAAGTCTAATATGACCTTCAAGTAAAGTACCGCTTCCGGTTTTCCAATTTAGACAAAAATTTAGTATGTTATTTAAATAAATATATAAGTTATAAATACCAAATTTGAGAAGTTTTGCAAAGTATTTTAATATAATTTTTGATGAAAATCAAATATGACCTTCAAGTAAAGTACCACTTCCGGTGATTAAGCAGTGACCAAAAAAGGGAGGTTCACAACTAGATTTTACAACAATTCTAAATACAAAATTTCAACTTTCTACGGCTAACCATTTTTGAGTTATGCGAAATACGTACGAACGTACGTACGTACAGACGCTACGACGAAAATAGTCAAAATGGATTCAGGGATGGTCAAACTGGATATTTCCGTTGAAATCTGAAAACCGAAAATTTTCGCGATTACAATACTTCTTTTACTTCGTACAAGGAAGTAAAAAAGGCTTTCTTACATAAATGGTTAAATCACCTGTGAATTTAATGATTTCGGAAAAAAATCTTTGCATCAGATAATGTAGTACAAAAACTGTTAAAGAGAAAAATAAAATCATGCAAAATGGACTTCAACGCCTCTTATACATATTATACTTTTTATGTAAAAAGTGAACTTGATAAGTAAATGTAATAATATTACTGAAAGGAAATCTAATTATAATTAGAAACAAGATAAAACAGGCATACTATAATAATTATTATAGGATGCCTGCTTTATCTTGTGAAAGATAACGATTAGATTTGTGCCCTCCTTATAATTACTGTCATATATATCACAGGATGGAAAAAAATAAAAATAAAATATTACAAAGCGTCATTTAGCAAAATAGGAAACAGGACCAAAAGGTAATGATTGGTTGGAATTAAAATATACAAGCGATAACAACATCGATTTCCATCTTGCTTTTTATATGAATAAAATATTAAAAAATAGCAAAAGAAAGTTCATTTTAATCAGCTTTCTAAAGTTTATAAAACGCCCTCTCTGGAATTAATTAATGAATAAAAGAACCACTCTAGCGATTCATATTTCTGCCATGGAATAAATTCAAGCATTCAAAGTACTATACAGGTTCATTCATCTGAACATAATTTCAACCAATTATTGACAATTATTTCATTCAAAAAATATAATATTAAACTCAGCACTGATGGAATTTAATTTTTTTTTCAGAATTTTTTTTTTAGTGAAATGAATCAAAAAAAAAACTTAGCCAAGTAGGTATAGCTTCCTCACCATTTATATTGGATACTAAAGAAAAATCAAAACAAAAACAAAAAGAAAATATTACAAAGCGTCATTAAGTAAAATAGGATAAAGGACCAAAAGGTAATGATTGGTTTGAATTAAAATATACAAGAGAAAACAACATCGATTATATATATATATATATATATATATATATATATATATATATATATATATATATATATACATATACATAAACATATATATATGGACGTAGGTTTTTGAAAAAGGCGTAAGCGCCATTTAGCAAACTTTACAGGAAGCACATGAAACGATTTTGCCCTAAATAACAATATATATATAAATATATATATATATATATATATATATATATATATATATATATATATATATATATATATATATAAATATATATATATATATATATATATATATATATATTTTTTTTTATTCTTTATTGTATAGAGTAGCAGTTTATTAGCATGTCAAAATCTTTACAATTACAATATATTTTAAAGACTTCTAGCACTGGTTAAGGCCGGAGTGACGACTGACAGTCGTTAGTATTTGGTGCTTACGTCATCAATATTAGATTTTCAGGCCATTTCCAATTTTTCTTCGATATATCGTGAGCTGGAATCGATAGAAGTGGTTACGTCTTAAAATCAACTGAAACCTAAATTTCGAATTTTTGGCGCTTAAGCCTTTTTAAAAAAACGGCGTCGATATATATATATATATATATATATATGACAGTAATTGCATCTCCTTATAAGGAGGGCACAAATCTAATCGTTATCCTTCACAATATTGTTTATTAAAGGCATCATGTAATTTGTAGACTTTCTTGCAGTAATATTATTGCATTTACTTACCACGTTTACTTTTTTACATAACATAAATATGAATAAGAGTCGTAGGAGTCCATTTTCCAATTTGAATGTTTTTATTTTTCTCTCCTTAACAGTTTTTGTAGTTGATTATCAGGTGATTTTATTTTCCGAAATCATTAAATTTACATGTGATTTAACTGTTTTTGTAAGAAATTCTTTTAACTCATGAAAAGGTAAGTACCCTCTAGTAGAGTGATTTGGGGTAAGTGCGTTATTGTCTCATTAAACACAAATAAATCCTTTACGGAGCATGAAGTCTAACACTGGTGTATCAATAGCTTATCAAATACGAATGGCTTATCAATATTTAATTTATTTCAACATGACAACATATAAATTAAATAATATGTAAAACATAAATAACCGATCCTATTTGGTGACATTTTTTACCTTTACAATATATATCACGTAATAAATATGAATTCAACAAATCCGCAGTGATATATATCTCCTATCACGCCCCAGACCACTCCAAATCCGAACACGTCTGCCCAGCACAAAAGCCGTGGACCCTAAAACTCCCTCCCCATAACAAATGCTTTATAAAACGTAAAATATTATTATATAAATTATAATTAAAATTCTGCTATAGTTAGATTTTTATTGAAATCGTTTCTTGAAAAATGAGTATCCGAATGTTCAGCCTATTTTTAGGCGCTAATAATAATCTTTGATGATGTGATTATACGATCTAATAAATTTCAATTATACTGTTTTATCATACTATTTTTACTTCTTTGTACGAAGTAAAGGAAGTATTGTAATCGCGAAAAATTTTGGGTTTTCAGATTTCGACGTAAATATCCATTTTGACCATCCTTAAATCCATTTTGACTAGTTTCGTCGTGGCGTTTGTACGTACGTGCGTTCGTATCCCGCATAACTCAAAAACGGTTAGCCGTAGAAAGTTGAAATTTTGTATTTAGGATTGTTGTCAAATCTAGTTGTGAACCTCTCTTTTTGGTCACTGCTTGATTACCGGAAGTGGTACTTTACTTGAAGGCCATAATTGATTTCCATCCAAAATTATATTAAAATACTATACAAAACTTTTCAAATTTGGTATTTAAAATTTGCATACTAATATAAATAACATGATAAATTTTGATCAAAATTGGCTTACCGTAAGTGGTATTTTACTTGAAGGTCATCTTAGACTTTCATCAAAAATCATATTAAAATATAATGTAAAACATCTCAAATTTTGTAAATTAGGCTTTTATATCAATATAAGTAATATAATAGATTTTGGTTGAAATTGAAGATCCCAAAAGGGGTACTTTACTTGAAGGTCATAAGAAACACATCAAAAGGTATATCGACAGTTATTACAGAGACCATATGGTTCGGTGGTAAAGGTTAGAAACGCGATTATGTTTTTCACTCTAATTAAAATATTTTATTACTTGTTTTAAGTGTTAAAATTAAGTGTAAAATACTATTTTTTCTCCCCATTTGTGAGCTGAATAAGTCTGCAATAGGAGAATAAGATATAAGTTAAACGGTTTCTTCCGCTTCGAAACCTTCGATTTCCAATGCTTTAGTTAGTGATATTGATAGTTTTATTGTTGTCACGGAGCATGAAGAAATATCTTGGAAACCAGTTACCTACTGAAGGAAAACGACATGAGACCTCCAGTAACAAGAGTGTGAGTTTTTTGTGTGTGTGTGTGTCAATAGATGGATGTCGGGACGTTCTTGGATGTTCTTCGTGTTCTTTGACAACATTAGAACTGTTGATTTCACTAGATAAAGCATTGGAAATCGAAGGTTTCAATATTTAAAGCGGAAGAAACCGCTTAACTTATATCTTATTCTCCTATTGCAGACTTATTCAGCTCAAAAATAGGGAGGAAAATAGTATTTTACACTTAATTTTAACACTTAAAACAAGTAATAAAATTGTTTAATTAGAGTGAAAAACATAATCGCGTTTCTAACCTTTATCACCGAACCATATGGTCTCTGTAATAACTGTCGATATACCTTTTGATGTGTTTCTTATGACCTTCAAGTAAAGTACCCCTTTCGGATCTTCAATTTCAACCAAAATCTATTATATTACCTATATTGATATAAAAGTCTAATTTACTAAATTTGAGATGTTTTACATTATATTTTAATATAATTTCTGATGAAAGTCTAAGATAAGAAACAATTTTCTTACTTGTTTCAAGTAAAGTGCCACTCTGGGTTAGCCAATTTTGATAAAAATTATTATGTTATTTATATTAGTATGCAAATTTTAAATATCAAATTTGAGGAGTTTTGAATCATATTTTAATAAAATTTTTCATAAAAATCAGTAATGGCCTTCAAGTACCACTTCCGGTGATCAAGCAATGACCAAAAAGGAAGGTTCACAGCTAGATTATACGATTATCCGGAATATAAAATTTTAACTTTCTACGGCTTACCGTTTTTGAGTTATGCGAGATACGTACGAATGAACATATCGACGTAACGACGAAACTAGTCAAAATGGATTCAGGGATGTTCAAAATGGATATTTCCGTTGAAATCTGAAAACCGAAAATCTGAAAACATTCTTATGTATTCAGTTTATATAACCTAAATTACATAAAGGAAAACTCCTTACAGAGTATATATAAACAGGTCGAGAAGAGCGGTGAAATATTGTGCACTTAAGATAAATTACAATAGCCTGCGATAATTGTGTTTTTTAGTTTTCGATAACTGAATCCGAAAAAGGCCTTCATTTTCTTTCATCACATCAGGATTTTTTACAAATGCAAATTTCAAAATGTGTAAAAAAATCAACAAAAAATTGGTGAAATATAAGACTTGAAAATAGACTCAAAACGTTTTTTTCTTATAATTTACTCATTTTTTCGGCTCATTCTATTCAGTCATATAGCTTTTTTTCAAAGTCTAAGCTAAATGATTTGGTTTGAGACTTACACCTGACCAAAGAAAATTTAGAATTGCTTGGTTCGAAGCTTAGAGAGAAATACCTGCAGCTGGTACCTCATACTTTGGTTCAGAGAAAAGGGTTTTCCTCCAAATTTGCTATATATTTATTTCCAAATTACGAAAGACTTTAACGTGATGGTCATTTGGGGATTCAGCGTTAAAAAATACATAGGAATCAATTTTCAAAAATCAAAAAAACATGCACGACCCTAAGTTTGCAGCATTATTTATTTTTGTTTAACTCACTGAACTCAAATCAAAAAGGGGATCATCTAATTTTGTCAATCACTTAATCCTCTATTATTTTTTGATTTAACATTTGCAATTTTAAATCTATTTAAATTTATCTGTATAAATAACATTTTACAAAAATGTAACTCTGTACGGTATTACCCCGAGGGTTGGGGTAATACTGTGTAGTATTAGGGGTGATGCCGTGCAACATGTTTGTCTTTCAGCGGCATATCTTTTAAAAGAACAATCTATAATACCAAGGGATTAATAATACAAAAACAAAACTTTTAATAAATCTATTCAGAGCACACACGATATAACGGACGCGAACAAAGCAATTATTCTTCAAAATGTTTTTAATGCACCAATTACAATTCATTTTAATGACTTGAATAATTTCACAAAAAGCATTAATCTAACAGGATATAAATTAGTTACATTCTTGTCACACACCTTTTTTAAATAAAATATTACTTACTTTGAACAAGTATGGTTTATTGTCTATTGTTTTATTTTTATCCAAACCTTTAGAATAAAAAAATCCTGAACAAAAGACTTTCATTGAAAGAGAGTAGATATTGACGTTTGCAGTATAATTCGAATTAAAAATAAAATTAAAAAACAATGGTTGCGGTGCCTATAAAAAAAAATTACATTTCCTAAAACCACGTTTTCGGTTCAATATTATCATGTCATAATATATTATATAGTATAATATTATATATTATAATACATAGTATATTATATATTATATAATATATTATATAATACATAATATATTATATATTATAATATTATAATAACATGTCACGGTCAATATTATGGAAGAAATATTATTTCATACGATAGAAATCATTATTCTAATTAAAATAATTACACAGGCCAATGATGAAAAAACTTTTGTACTGAAAATACCTTATTCCTATAGTTTTTAGGGTACTGAATCCAAATATGATATTAAAAAAGCTGCATCACCCACAATTTTAACTGTTCAATTCTTTAAAAAATCGCTTTATTTAATAAATTTAACTATAAAATATAAAGAAAGTGTGGGTGATACAGCTTTTTTAATATCATATTAGAATTCAGCACCCTAAAAACTATAGGAATAAGGTATTTTCAGTACAAAAGTTTTTTCATCGTTGGCCTGTGCTGTTTACTCAAATCGGGCTTAATGACTTGGTTAGGGATCTTGGCTTAACGAAAGAAAAAGCTGAATTACTTGGCCCGAAAAGAAAATAACTTGTCGGCGGTTGGAACGAGCATTTATGTGTACAGGAAGAGAAAGCAACAATTTTCCAAGCTTTTTGAACAAGAAGGTGATTTAGTGTATTTCTCAGACATTCCCGGTGTGATGAATGAGTTGACCAATTTCAGTTGACAAGTGAAACCTGTATTAGCACATTATATCACTGTTTTAAGTAGCCACTGTAAATACAAACCATGCTTATGATGTAACATAGTGTTTCATTAATTCCCCTGTATACCGTATAAGGGTTTATACTATATAATACAAAGCATATTGCTGGAAAACTATGGGTGATACAAAAAAACTAAGGCAAGATTTAGATTCAGCACATAAAAATCTATAAAGACCAACTATTAAAGTTAAAAAAGTTTTCAAAATTTTTTTTTTGTTGGCCTCTGTTATTTTTCAATAATAAAATAGAATTAATTCATATCCGGTTGGGTTACAATTGAAACGGAAAAGGGTGCAATTGAATTCGAAAAGGTAATTGATTTGAAAAGGAAATCCAATTTTAATTTTTTATTTTAATTCTTTGATTCTAAATGTTTTATTCAGTTCGTTATCCCTTTCAGATTACTACTAGTAATAAAATCCATTGATAATTAAATACAATTAATTACATTTTATTCTGTTAAATTTAATATTCTTTTCCATCGCATTTAATATTCTCAATACAAAATATTTCAATCCATGAGTAGTGAGGTCACATTGCAGAGGCAATGAATCAGCTCTTCCCATTCAACCTCTACCACCATTTTAGAAATTTATCGCTCATAATAATATGGATTTAATATATGTATGATATCAACGACATTATTGATTATGGCTCTTTTATTTGCAATTACTATTTATAAATTTTTCCTATATCAATACAAAATAAACCTTGGAAAAAATAAATATACATTTATTAGTCAAACTAAAATCTATTGAAAATCGTATTAAATTTTGAATATCTATTCTAATTCATGTTTCTTTCATTCCTTTAATCTGATAATATGGCGAGTTTTATATAAAAAATTTGGCCAATGCTGTGTGCCTACATGTTTTCTCAACTATGTTTAAAATATGATTCCAATTATTTGATTGATTTTAATTTGAAATGAAAACTTAGCCTTTATTCTAGGATACTTAGTCCCCTAAGAATAACAATTATGCACAATTCAAGCAGCATCTGTCTGGCTTTATTATTGGAGCTTAATTAAATTTTAAAATTAAATGTTTAATGGGCCATTATACCAGGAAGGGACAATTTTGAATCTGAATCTTCAAAAACTTAAAAATACTCAAAAAATCTAAAAAAAAATTAATTATACTCAGCTAACCTTAAAAAATGAATATTCATGCCCCTCCGAAAAAGAGGGACATTTATTTTGAAGAAAAAAAAATTACATGTTTTTTTAATTTTTTAATCTATTCAACTTAAAAAAAAAAATATGTCCAGACATCTTGCTTCATGATGATGCTTCATAAATAGCAGAGTAGATACTCGAATGTCCATAAGAATAATTATTATTGTTTCAAACTTCATCCCACTGTTAATTGCGTCATTCCCCGTCCATCTGTGGGACGAAAATGGACGGGCAATGACAGGAAAATTAGGATTTTCCATAACATTACTCACATAAATCTTTAAAAGATTATATAGAAATCAAAACTATTTTATATGCTCTACAACGCTAAATAAAAGAAAAGCGTTAATTTTCAGCAATTAGTTTGAGGATATCTAGCGAGATATTGATACTTTTTGGCCATAAGGGTTGTATTATTACAACATTAAATATAATTTATTATTATCTTTATCAAGACAGCCTATATAAAGTTACTCCTGACGAAGGAAGTCATTATGTTTGACTAGTGAACTTATAATAGCAAAACTAATAGTAATTTTTTGTTTCGGTAAATATTGAAATCTGACATTCAAAAAATCTGGCATTCAATCTCAATTTATTCGGCCATGGAAGCTTTCCAAGAAAAAACAATACACAAAATTTTTGGATTGTAGCACTCTTCTTCCAGGTGAAGGATGTATTATTTGGAGGGTATTTTTTGGACTGTCGGTGTGAGATGTGATATATTTGGTCTGCATTTATGTGATCCTGTGTTTTTCCGATGATACCTACATTTTCGGAATATGCACTGGTTACCTCTGTATTGTTATTTTTTTACCTTTGTACTGATGATGGCTTTGTTTTTGCAATATTCCAATTCTATCCTAACCATATTTTTTTTTCTCCTGTTTTGGTTCTATTTAATTAATAAAGAACTCCTTTTCCCGTGTTCCATCCAGTGCTATCCTGGAGGATAGTGGAGAAGAGGATGTCCTGAGGGCCATCGAAGACTGTCCTGGTAGATCAGGGGACTACAACGGGCAGGGGCTGGAATCGATGCTACTGGTTAATTCAATTAGATCTGACACAGATTGCACTCGGTTCAGGAGCTGTCGTCCTCCCTAAGCCCTCGCTACGCGCTAACGAAATCCTTTTTGTCAGGACGAAATTCAATAAAAATGAATAAATACGTAAGCAACCGGATTAACGAGCAATTGAGTTATTAACTGTTGAAATCTGACATGTACCATTAATCTTTTTGTATGAAAAAATAAATAAAAATATACATCGATAATATTAAATAAACAACAAAAAATATTCAAAAGAGATATAAATTGGGATATTACAAGCGCAAAGTCTTAAGTCTCTGAAATTCTGGTAAACAAGTAAAGTTCTGCCAATTCAGGCATTATCAGGTCAGAAACAAGAAAATCACACTTTGCATACCAAATACAGTGCATCTCACATCAACATCACAAAAAACGTATCAACAGACAGCACATCACTCCAAGACATTATAGTACATTTGTTAACAAGATAGTACATTTGTTGTTGCTCAGTAATTTCTGATTTCTACTGATCAACTGTTTAAATATAACCTTTTTACAGCTATTGTTATGTTACCTCCCTTAGACTCCAGTATGTGATTGGATGTCTTGGAGTGATGTCCTGTCTGTATTGGTGGGGGGAACTAGTCCGGCAAGTGGGCCTTATGGTCCTTTTTGCCAACCCCTGACGGCTACTTTTACGTCACCGCCGCGTACTAACCAGAGTGGGAGTGTCAAGATTCATTTTGCGGGATCGCAACGAAATAAATATTAACTGACCCAGGTGGGAATCGAACCCACAACATTCCGAACCGGACACTCTGGGACCCTCGCCCCAACGTTCTCGGCCGTCACGTCCTCGACTGTTAATGTAAGTTGTGCTGTGTTTGGTCAGCAGATATGTGATTTTTTTTTTCTGTCCTGTTGATGCCTGAACTGGCGAAATGCTGATTGGTTAGTTTATATTTGAAAGCTTCCATTAATATTCTAGAAAAATTGTATATAATAAGTATATAAATAAAATGATTCCATAAAATGAATTCATAATAAATCCATCTATTTACTAACACACATTTCAGAATTTTATTTTATTTTTTTTTAATCAAAAAAACGTTGTTCGTAAAATCTAATTTCAACCTGCTACAACGGTTGTAGTAAAAAGTTTAACATATAATTGTATAGGTGTTATCATTATAGAAACAGTATATTACAGTAATGCCTTGAGTTTCTCATTTTTCGAAAACATAATTTTCCTGAATATTTCCCGACAAGGCAACCCATCCACTAACACGAAATGCACACAAGTGATATTTCATCAAATTATCGGAGAAGACTTATTGATCTAGATGAAGGACTTAGTTGTTCTTCCTTTTTTGCTTCTTTCTCCTTCTTTTTCAACCTTGGCCTTTCTAACAATGTTTCGAGTTAAGAGGAACATTCGTCATCATTCAGGCATCAAAGTTCAAACATTTTGATAAAACTTAAAACATTTAAGTTTGTATCATACTTAATATTATGGCTCTACTGTATATCCCTTGAATATTATGGCTCTACTGTATATCCCTTGAATATTGAGCAATATTGCTTTTGAAAGAGATTTTATATGCAATAACTATCAATAGCCGCACTTAGGTCTATCTTTGAAAAAAGTCTCTTGTAGCCCTAGGCTTCTCACCTCCTCACACTCAAATATTTATGAAAATAGTTTATGACTGTTATTCATAATTTGCTCCATTTACTTCGAAAATTGTGTCCCCTTCAGCTTCTTGGATACTACCACCTCACTAGTTTTAATTAAATTATTAGCTTGCTATTTAAAATCTGTTATTCTTAATCATACTCAAATTTTATATATTTTTAATAAAAATAAAACTTTTTTCTTCTCCTACCACGTTCCTCGTGAAAATTTACCCACCATTTATTATTTCATTGCCACCTACATCACCCACACAGTGGGAAAAGATTGTCTATTTAGTGACCAAAATTCTATAACTCTTGATTAAAAGACGATAAACGAAAAATTATTTTTTCGTGTATGAGCATGGAATTTATTAGTGAGAGCGAAAAAAATATTTACAGGCTGTCTCTGGATCTTTGTAATTATTTTTTTTCTAAATTCTTTCTTCACTTTGTTTTAAATAAAACAGTTTATTAGGTATAGGACTATCCCAAGGGAAAGAAATGAACTAATATCCTTCTCTATAGAGCTTTCAACGTATATAATTGCCTTTCTCAGGTATTTACTACGTTTACAAGATTTATAAATAATTATTATTTGAACAAAGAAAAAATTATCATATATATCAGGGGCCCTTATTATGAAAATACTATCAATTTTAAAATCGTGCGCGCACGTATCGATGTTTGAATTAAGTGATAACAATAAATGGAAATGCCCATGCGCGATAAAAAATATATTTTGCACTATCGATTATGAATTTGGGTCCTTAAAAATGTAAAATGATTTATATTAATTTATTAAAATCAAAAAAGGTTGAATTTGAATGCCAAGGTTTAATTTAAAATGGAAATGATTTAATTTGACAAGTAAATGCCTTTAAATCCTTTTTTGAATTTTATCAAACAGTACAAATCATGTTTACATAATTTAATATAATGTATGATACTTTAATGTCATAATATTAATATTAATTGTTATATTAGTATTAATGATTATATTATAATTACTATTATATAATAAGCACAAACATTTATTTATTTGGTAATATTATATTAAGGTGCATTTATATCAATGCCTGCCTGGGTGGAGAGCGTGCAGCTAATCCTCTTATAAACGCTGCCCGCTCTTCTCTCAGGCCACAACCTAAGAGTTGTTATGTCGCGCCACAGCAGGTGTAAACGTTCTCCTCAATTCTCTTCCAGAGTACACTCAGCGATATTCAAACCTGTTTTAAATGATTGAAACTGCTTATAACATTATGAAAAAGTAGACATTTTTCTAAATCACAGATAAAACATCAAGTCGGAAACTTACCTTATTTGTTTGAAAAAAGTTAATCTTAATTTTTTTATCATTTAAACGTGAATCGTTATTCAATTATGGTGGCTTTTCATAAAAAATAAATTGTTATTACGTTAAATATTGAAACTAAAAATCTGACATTTTTTCTACTAGAAATATACTTCATTAGAAGTTATCGTACCCAAAAAAAATTCCTATTGTGGCACCAATTTTCCAAGACAGCGACATATAACTACATATATACATATTGGGTCGGGGTGGCCGAGGGAGCTAAGGCGGTCGCAATAGATAATGCAAAGTTAACCAACGTCGAGCGTTGTTAGTACTCGGATGGGTGACCGCCTACCGGGGAGAATCCACGCAGCCCGCGACTATCCCCCCTCCGGGTGTCCGAGGTCCGTCAGTCTACTGGAGGTAACTCACACAGATCGGGCGTAGGAGTATGACCCTAATCGCGTTGTGGTCCTCCAGGAATAGCCGCCCAGTAGTTTGGCCCATGGACGATTTTCTGGAAAAAAATATAGAATAAGACTATGTAGAAAGAAATATAGGTCCCCGTGCGCTTGCTGACCCCAAACAGCTATAATCCGTCGGTCTAGAACGATTTGTTACTGTCCTTGAACCCGAGTGAGTTGGTGGGAAGGACACTGCCGAATTGGCCCCAAAGGGACTAGTTATGGAGCAATGGGCATCCTGCCGCTGTATCATGGAAACCATGGTTCTCAGCAACGTGAGGTTGGATGACTCCCTCCAGGCTGTCTGAGCTCTCAAATGCGAAAAATATCTGTAAGAAGACCACATTGCGCGGCCAAAGATCTGCATAGTCTATAGTGCCAAAAAAAATTATATATATATATATATATATATATATATATATATATATATATATATATATTTATTTATTTATATTTAACCACCTATATTTCTTCCAGAAAAATTGTCAGATTTCTACTTTCAACATTTATCGTAATAATTTATTTTGAATTTTTATGAAAAGCTGTCACAATTTATATTACGATTCATGTTTAAATAATCAAAATATGAAGATTAAATTTTTTTTTAACTAAATAAATAGTATTGCCTAGTAAAATTGATTTATACGTTAAATACATAAGTCAAAATATATGTAGCAATATAATAACCGTAAAGTACATGTATAATACTCTGAATTGTGGATATAAATAAAAGGCTGCAGCTATTCAAATTATTAATTTAAAAAAAACAACGTTTTCTTACTAATACATATTGCAATAAGGAGCCAACGAGTAGCCATTTCATTCAATGGATGGTCTAATGAAGTATCGTCTGAGTTGTACTAGGGTATGTATGTCAGCTACACCACGGCTTTGGAACAGTCGATATTCATTTGCGAAAGTTGATGTTGAAATATGAGCATCAACGTTGACTAAATATATCAACGTCTAATAAATGTTTACGATTCCTACCCGCTGTTAGCCTTCTCTGAAACATCAACATTCGCAGTGACACTTGAGCAAATTAAGACAAACGACAAGCCCGACTTCCAGAACAGCTCATTTGTATATGTTGATATAGGCCGCTGAATGTCGTGCGGAAAACGTATATTTATCAGCAAATATTCAGGCCTTCACTGGACGTGATTGTTTTTCGTCAACATTCACGGGACAATATTCACATTCACTAGTTTCAGTATTAAGGCTTGTTTACACGAGTAAGTTTTTTGATCAAACTCACTATGATCAAAAAACTTATTCGTGTAAACGGGCTATTTACTCGTATAAACAAGACTTTACACAGTTACTCGCCACTATAACTTAATTTTATCGATCTTAAGGTAGAAGATTAGTTAAAAACTATAGATGAATGAAGGATTAATTTTTAAAGTACGTAGGATTAAGTCCTCTCTACCACACGTTATGTGGAAGTATATATATATTTTTTTTTTACAATATATATTGAAAGAAAAAAAATAAAGATTTAGAGCTTTGATCAAATATAATCAAAACAACTAGTTACCCTATTGATACATTTGATTCCATTTTTTTTCACCATATTAATTTTAAAAATATTTATACAAGAATTCAAAATTTTGTCGAAAAGCTTCAAAAATATTTTAATAGTTCCAAAAAATGTTAGTAAAAATTTCAAATTTAAATTTGATTAAAATAGGCAAATATTTGTTTCATCGCTTTTATTATCCAATACAATGTTTCGGATTTTTAAGAGCACCATTAGGTGGTACATTCTAAAAAGGATACAAATTTTGCATTTCATTATTATAACAATTTATATTCGTATTTGGAATAAGACTGAGTCGCCAAAGCCAATTAATTATATTATTATATATTTAGGCATAACTATAAGGTCCTGTGTATATGTCTGATGTAGAAGTATTAAAACTAGATAGATTTGTAAAGCTTTAATTGCCTCCGCAGTAACAAAATCATTTTTCCAGTTGTCATAGTCTAGCTCCAAACCAACGATATATATCACCATCATTTAAACATATTATTTTTAAGTTAGAATGCCATAAATTGATTCTTGAACGCTTAAAATGTTATAGAAATATATGATCCTGAATAGGACCACGTTCAAATTAATTAGTTAAAAAATTATTTTGCACAAGTTGCGCCTAACAATAAATTGTTATAATCATAGAATATAAAATTTGGGTCCTGTTTTTAGAATGTACATGATGATGGTTTGAAAGAACCGAAACGTTGTAGTGGATAATAAAAGTGGTGAAACAAATCTTAACCTAGTTGGATGAATTTAAAAAAACATTCTTCACCTGCAAATCTATAAGAGTAAAATTTTAATATTTTTTTTCAGAAAATTTTCTGGAATTGTGACTTCAATATTCTTAATTAACAGTACAGGCATTAAACAAGGTCAAGAAGAAATAAAAACAATTTATCTGAAAATAGAAATTATTATATAATTAATTTCATCCTAGTCCGAAAAGATAATTAAAAAATAATAAGTGGTTTTTTTTTTGTCAAACAAAAAACTATACAAGGTTCTTTTACAAGCAAAAGTGAATAAAATTCCAAAAGTTTCTGAAAATAATAATAAAAAAATATTGTTTAACTCGTTACCATTATACCACTGATGATTTTTTTTTTATTGTAATACAATATTCTTCTAATGTTCTATCGAAAACGAATTAGCAGTATAAGAAATAGAAAAAATTTAAGAATCAGGAAAAATTGACAATGAAATTTTAAAAACTTAAGGAAATGATTTTCAATCTTTTTGAAGGGATTTTTAAATTATTAATATATATAATTTTTTTAAATTTCATATTTTAACAGACTTTTCCTATTTTAATTCATATTTCCGAACTAATATATCATTGATAATATTTTGATAAATTATAACTAGAAAAACATTAATTTAAATTTATTCACAATGTTCGAAAAAAACTTCATATGAACCTTAAACTGTGAAGCGGATACTATTAACTCAAAAACTATGCTATGCATGTAAAAATAAAGAAAAACATTGTTATCTTCACTACTTCTGAATTACTCATATTTATATTTAATTTTGTAAAAAATAAAAACATATATATTTGTTTAAAAATTTAAAAATCAAAAAAGTATAATAGACCCTTCAAACTCCAATGTTTATTAACACATGTGAAAAACGACTCAGATCAATTGATCCATTTTCAAGTTGTAATCATAATTTTCCAGTAACAAAATTATTAAAATTAATCCAAATTATATATTTTCCGTCATTATTTGAAATTATTTTATATTTTAACTAATCAATATTTACTTTAGTATGTAATTGAATTTTTCATAACTTCAGTCCATAACAGTCCAATCAAAAGCATGGAAGCGAAAGCAGTAAAATAATACTGTATAAATACAGTAATAATAATAAAAAGTAAAATTATGAAAAATCAATTACATCCTAAAATAAATAGTGATTAGTTGGAATGTAAAATAGTTCTAATTTTTTAATGTTTTTTGGACTGGAAAATTATGACTGGAACTTGAAAATGGACTAATTGCTCAGAAATATTGTACACATTTGTGAATAAATATTGAATTTTTAAGGATCTGCTATTAAAAAAAAGTTAAGCAACCTTAAAAAACATAATTCATATTTCTTTAGTATTTTTAAAATTTGACAAAATACATTTCGAAATATTTATGTTTTTCCTATAAAGAAACTTAACTGACCATAATCATTTTTTTTGGAGGTTATTAGTAATAAAAAAAGATATGTTAAAAGTTTCAGAAGTTTAAAAAAAAAAAATTAAATTCAAACATTTTAAATGTTTTTAATGTTTTTTGGACTGGAAAATTATGATTGAAACTTGAAAATGGATCAATTGCACAGAAATATTGTATGATATTTATATATTTTTATATATTTTTTTTTATATATATATTTATATATTTGTATGATATTTATAATATTGTGAATAAATATTGATTTTTTAAGGATCTGCTATTAAAAAAAAGTTAAGCAACCTTAAAAAACAATTCATATTTCTTTAGTATTTTTAAAATTTGACAAACTATATTTCAAAATATTTGTTTTTCCTATAAAGAAACTTAACTGACCATAATATTTTTTTTGGAGGTTATTAGTAACAAAACAAGATATGTTAAAAGTGTCGGAAGTTTAAAAAAAAAAAAAATTAAATTTAAAAATTTTAAATGGTGACTAAAAAATTTGATGTGATACACCTCTTATTAATTTTTTTTTTAAGTATTGTTGTCTTTGAAATTATAAATATATTATTTAAAAAATAATGAGGATAATTATTAGTATTAAAAAGAAGTTAAGGTTTATTTATTGTATGGCGAAGCAACAAATAGCTGAATGGAAACAAGTCAGCTTTGCACCCGTAGATATGACATTGAGTAATACAGAATCATGGGGTCGTCCATCCTAGGATTTGTCATTAGTCAAGGTATCACTGGGTTTGTTTTTTTTTCATAGAAAAAATTATGTTCTTAAAATTATTAAAGTATGGTGATCAATAAGGTAATTTTTAAACAAGTTTATTATATATTAATAAAGAGCTTGTTATTGGTGCAGAGGCTATACATATTAACATATTAGATACCGAACATAACTTTGACAAGGCACACATTTTTAAAATTATAAAATATTCAAGAGATTTTCTTTGAGTTTATAAATAAAATATTCAAGTGATGGTGCCCTGGAGGTGATAAAAAACATCGAGTATATGCTGTCAAATAAATAAATAATAACAATGTTTTGATTTTATTTTTTGAATTTAGGTGGCTTACATTGAATAATTTACATTTATTGATTCAAATAAATAGAAAATTTTAAACTGATTGTAATTTGTAATATATAAAATGAAAAAAATAAAGATGATAATAAAAAATAAAAATTCACAACATTAAAAATAAAAATAGAAAAAATTGGTTTTGTACACATTATATTTTTATATATTTTTTAATTCATTTTCTGAGCTTTTTTTTTTTTTTTTTTTTTTTTTTTTTTTTTAATATCCTACCTGACATTTGTAGAGGATCTGAGATGCGGGGGCCTGGCACACCAGTGCTCCGGACTGGAGGACATGAAGAGCTGGCTATAGGCGTGGAAGCTGCAAGGGAGGACACACGGAAGAAGTACGAAGTAGAGGAGAAGCTGCTGGTAGGGACCGCTTTCTCCGATCTGGCACAGAGCCTCGTCCATGGCGGACTAAGCTCTCGCCGCCCCCACCAGACCCAGGCGGTGGCAGCGCGCTGATCTTCCTGGTACACCATCCTCAGACCCGAATACAGCACTCCTTATATCACCTATTTACTTGAATATAGTATGTATGGTATATATACATTGTATATAGTAAAATACAGATGCATAGTTAAATTATGAAAAACATAATTTTCAAATATATTTTGGTGAAAAGATTAACGTAAAAAAGCAGTCACCCGTATTAAATTTGGATTGACGCTAAAAAATAAAATTGCCTTTTAAAGGGTAAAAACAACAATTTGCACATAAATAAGCACGTTTTAACGCTTTTTTCCTCGTCGTTTTCCCTTTTTATTTAAAAAATAACGTTTGCACACAATAATTTCCCACTTATAAAAAAGTTGAATTTAAGGAGAAGCTGGCTGGGGGAGGAGTGAAATTAATGAAAAAAATCACACTGATAATTGGAAATTATTTTCTTGATGGAAAACGACATATAATAACGGAATGAGACCTCCAGTGACAAGGGTGTGTGTTTGTGAGTGTATGTGTGTGTGAATAGATGGATGACGGGACGCCGAGTGTCGTTTTTACTGCAATCTTCGGAAACTAGTAACCAAATTCAGGATCACTTTTTGAGCCACCGATTTATAGTTTAATAGGAGTACAAGGAACTCATGTATTGCCCACATCAGATATTTTATTATACCATATGTAAGTTCATGATCATATGGTAATAAATTAAAGTCAGTACTTGAAAAAACTATAAACATTAATATAAAATTTCATTTAATACAAAATAAAAATCCCAAATACAGAAATAACTTTTATATCTTGCAATCCTATTCGTCCTAAGTGGTGGGATCTACTTCCATTTCTACTTTAACACATCGGTGGGTTTGTTAGTTGTTAGTGATGTCGCCCATGAATATTGGGCCTTGGTGTAGTAATCGGGTGCCTTCCTTTACACGTTACGGCCCCGTGCAAGTGCATTCCATTCCAATCATGTGTGCGTGTCAAAATATAGAAATCTCCTTGCATCTCTGCATGTATAAACATACAAAAAGTGAATTAATGTATTGAGTAAAGAAGAGTCTTCATTTTCGTTTGTGTGTGGAAAACACCGACATCAGCAATTGTCAATATTCATGGATGTCAACTTCACTAACAACCCACGAATGTGCTCAAGTAGACATGGAAGTACATTCAGTCCCTTAGGGCGTCTAGGGTTGCAAGATATAAAAGCTATTTCCTTAAACGGGATTTTTATTTTTTATTAAATTAATTTTTTTTTCTCCTAGGTATCACGTTGAGAAAGATCATCACTACTATATATTATTACGGTAGTATAGATCCCTTTTCCGGCTCTCAGGAGCGATGGATTTTGACGAATGAGGTATCAAAAGAAAGGGAATTTCACGGAGATGTGACGAATTCTAATTTTGTTTCTTAAAATCTTACAAGGGCTTACATAAAAGTGGTGAAAAAACTGCAGGTTTCAAAACTTTGACGACTGAGAGTCGGCGGATCGAGACGGGATGAGTTGGGTTTTAAAGATTTTGACGCGGGCATCAAGATCATATACGCCCCTACGGAGCGTATTGGTCCAACGTTTTAAAGCTTAAAAACCTACCGTTTTTGAGATAACGCATGATATAGGTCCGCACGGGCCTCATGCCATCTTGCGTACGTTCCGTTGTCATGGCAACTTTATATCAATTTGAGTCTGTTTACAAAAACTTTTAATGAGTGGGAAATTATATATTGTTTCCCATGTCCAATCCTAAAGGGCACTGTTAAATATGAATACTAGACGTAGAAAATGGTATAGCTGGATCTAATTGCCTAACTGCTAAATTGAAGAGATGTTTTCCAGTGGTGTAAGCTGATTACTTATTAAGTATGAACTGTAACTTAAACATAGTCACTTCAAACTATGTAACTTCACCAAATGTGCGTGTTAAATAAACTTTCTTGATAATATTAAACTGTTGATACGAATAAATATGTTTCCCTAATATCGCTTAAACTTCTAATGTATTAGAGATTATGCGAGAGTTTTCGCTCGGGTATACAAGTTGGAGATAAATTTCAAAAAATGAATATTTTTTCCTAAGGCGCCTGGAGTAGACTGTACATGAGAAAATGGCACAATCCAGGTACTTAATACTCACCTTGTTGAGACGCATTAGCTTGGTATCATGTCCAACATCGCCGTCATCATCGAGTAGCTTTATCTCTTGTCGACGAGCCAACAAATATTATTTTTCCATTAGCGGTAGCCCGGCTCCGATGGAATGTGTAAATCATGATGGCTACCGTGGAAATACTTCTCGAAGAAGGTTTTTCCGGACCATTATCTGATGAGAGTATTTTTCCTAACAGCGCTTTCCTCCTCCCCTCGGCATTTATTAGAACCAGACATTTATCGCTACTTCTTATTCCCCACCTCACATTTTCTCTTCATCCTACAAATTCGGTGAATAAAAACACGGTTTCTATGAATTATTCTACAGATTTCTCCTTTAGTATCTCTTCATGAAAGTAAGGAGGCATTCAATATTTCAGTTGTCTTCAAGAAAAAAATTGAATTATCTATTTAACTGAAGACAAAAATACCGCTGATTAAAAAACCCATAAAAATCATATAAATTCTTAATCGGTTCCGATATGACATGAATTTTTATTTTCGATTATTTTTCTGTTCTTTTGGAACCAAAACTTTTATTTAAAAACCTTTTATTTTAAATCTTATATTACTATTTCTAGAATATGGTACCATAATAAACATTTTTAAAAAACAGGCCAACGCTTCAATAACCAAACAGGATGGACTGATTCACAAGAATGTTTTATAAAATGAATAATATAAGAAAAGAAAATGATGAGACATGTTTTACATGTTTAATTCAAATATAATGTGTGTTATATGACTTGGAAAAGTCTCAAGGTAGCCGAAACTTTGTCAATACTTGAATAAAATATATATATATATATATATATATATATATATATATATATATATATATATATATATATATATATATATATATATATATATATATATATATATATTGGTGTTCAAGTGGCCTGCTTTCAAAAAAAAAATTAACTTAAATTTTATTTTAAAGTTCTGTTAAAGCAATTCATTTTAAATTAAATTGAAATATTCTAAATCGTTTCATTTCAAAATAAGGAGCAAATATATAACATCACTCAATACTCAGAGCTGTAAAAACGACATTCACTGCCTACTTTAACGCTTTAGTAACTAATAAGATAAGTAGTTAGACAGGCTATCATTAAGGGGAGTGTACGAAGTGTCCGTCGCCGATTTAGATCAAAATTTTTTTGGTGATTTTACATTTTTTTTAAAAACAGCATGAGCTCAACTACTCGTCCAATGAGCCCCAAGAGTTGAGAAAACACGCTGAAACTGCTTTATTTTATATCTCAATTTTGAAAAATGATATCGACATGGTTATTCCACCAAAGCATTTGTTTTCAAAATTAGATTAAACAATTATTTCTTTTTAGTAAAATAAATTTTAAAAAATGTTTAAATTATTTTTTTTTTAAATTAGCCTTATAGATTTTTACATACTGAAATAATGGTAGATTTTTATTCAGCTCATCAACAAAAAATTGTTGAAATATTGTGAAAATATCGTCTTCCCAATGGTGATGAACTTAGGAATGTGAAAATCACTATTTTCAAGAAAAGCAAAAATACTGTTACATTCTTCTATATATTAGGGCCGATTTCGATTATTTTAAATTTTTTAGTTGATGTTGTATTTCTTTTATCTCCTAGTTTCTTGTTTAATTATTGTTTTACCTTTGTAATAATGCACATTTTCGTAACTTTAATACGGAATCTTCAGACTTTCAGACGTTTTTCGTAAAATTGCAACCGCGATTTCATTAATTTCTCTAATGCCGTACAGATTCGTAACTTTACTAAAGGTTGTATCAACCGGTATACTATCAATAAATAACAAAAACAAAAAACGAATTTTGCACATCCCTTAGTTTAACATGGGACTGAGGATAACATCGATATACGAAAAAAATAATTTTAACTTCCGAGGGTGTTCAACATTCTTAAGCGAAATTACGGTTTATTGTGCAGCTCTGCCTGTTTCTCGACTTCGGTTCATCCTATTTCGACGTTCTTGGACTTTTTGGAAAGAGAGAAGTTTCTTCTGAATGAAGAAATGAAGATTTGTGTAAAAAAATATTATTACTAAATAATAACGAAAAAGAATTTTTTTGTAGATAACGTTTGTTGAAAAACAATACGAACACCTTAGTTAAAGCAAAACGCGTAGTTTAAAAACCTTTAACGATCCTACAAATTTAAGATGATTTGGTCAAAGAGTTCTTGAATTTTGGGTGGTTTTATGAATCTTTAAAAAAAATTTAAGTCAATTTTTTTTATTTTTAGATTAGGTTGTCCGAAAATTTTAATGTAGGATATTTTTATAATACTTAAAACAAAATCTACCAGTTTCGATTTTTTTTTTTTTTTTTTTTTTAAATACTGCATTCCTTAGAATAATACTGTTCCTATTACATATAATTCAATAGACTAATCAAAAAGCTTTATAATGTAATTATTTCATTTCACAAAATTTCAATCATTCTTTGAACTCGGCCTTATATTTTCAAATGGATATGATATCCCGAGACAGACCATGTTCTCAGCCATATACATGTTATAATTTAAAAACATTATTCGTAATCAAGAAATAATTAATTAGAGTGATCGAAGTTTTTAAAATGAAATAATTAAATTATGTATTGTTCTGATGTGTCTATTGAATTATATGTTGGTAAATAAAATTCATTCCAGAGTTTCTAGTAAAATAAAATTACTATTTTTTATCATGTATTATTTTATTGATATGAAATATCTGTTTTATTCAAAATTACGCATTTTGATAAAATTCAGTGCAATAGTATTTGAGCAAGAAAAGAAAAGTTATTATCGTGTATCTTTTCCATTACTAGAGTTTTGAAAAGTGTAATTGGCTCTGAGAATAGTGACAAAAATTGGGGATTGATAAATTATTTGCCACTTCTACAAATTTGTTTTATTGAAAACTAGTTTCGAATGTTATACATTCATCCTCAGTTCTAAAAACACACAAACAAATTCAAAAATAAGCAATTCAAAATATAGTTGATATTTTATAAACTGGGTAAAATGGAATGGCAAATAATTTATCAATCCCTAATTAGATTGATCCTTCTATACCATCATGCGGATGTCAACTGAGTGACAAAAATGGTACAAAACAGAAGAGAATAATTATAAAAAATAGATATGAAAATAAATCCACTAAAAATGTTTATTTCCTTTTAATATATAGTTTTATCTTTTAACATAATTAATAGCAAAAAAAAAAAATTGAAAGTTATTCATATCAATATTTCTGTGGCCTGTTTTGTGCAATCAATATCGTAAATAATACAGCGTAAAAACTGTGAAGTCTATCGTTTCACAACATCAGTTTTCGACATGCAGTTCGGTTGGCGTAATTGGGTTTTGGCGTGACGTGATGGAGCTTCACTCCAAAAATCCAAGGATGATTTCACACTCACGGTCATTCTACGTTCCATTTGGCGTGAAGCATTTGGAGTGGAATGGTCATCAGAGATCCCGTTTAGTATTTTCATCTAGTAAAATTATAGTATTTTCATCAAACAAAAATATGGGCTCAAAGCTCGTTATAATAATTAAATAAACAAATACACTTTTTTTGTAATGATTCCAACAAATTAAATACTACATCTATTAATTTAATTCACGAGATACATGAAAGCTTATCTTTCGATTGGTTGTGCCTCTCTTTTATCAAACTTACCCTCAAATGCCTCCAGTCAGTGTATTAGCCTAACTAAACACACATATATAATCGGAAGATAGAACAAGGTAAAAAAAGTGGGAAATCTATGAGTGGGTTCCTCAGAGAATGCATAATGTAACCAAACCGGGTAATTCAGCTTTCCATTTGGAAGTCTTCTTCATTCTGATCTACTCGATTCTGATATCTTCCAAACACAATCTGTTTCTATTGGTATTACATTTTTTATAAATAATGGTCATTTAATATATTACTTATCCTCGTACAATTTGCACAAATTTACAGTATTTTATTTCAGAGTTGAGGGAGGATTGAAATTATAAATGGTTTCATTCGAAGACCAATTTCTTTTTTTAGTTTAATAACAAGCATCTGTCATTGTGAGCTTCAAGTGAGGCCTTAAATTCAATGGCCAGTCATTTTCCAATTTTGTATTCAAGTTTTTATACCAGAATTATTATGTGGTGAAAGGATTTCTTCCAGCATCACTTAAAAAAAGAAAATGGTCCTATAGAAATATGGAGCGCTCTATAAAGAGCTCTGCCAGAACGGACACAGCGAGCCTTCACGGCAGCCTGATGTTCATTGTTTACAATTTGAATGAAAAAATCTATTGCGGTGAGCGCATCACACAATTTTCCCTTGTCAACCAATATTAATAATCCATTTTTTAAATAATTGTAATTTGTTCACATAAACACTACTTGAAATATTTCCAGCAATATTCCTACACGAAAGTGCAATAAAATAGTTTTTTGAACAATTGCAGTATGACAATTCTGAGCATCATATATTTTTAGTTTGTCAGCCTCTAAATAAATTAAAAAAATTTCCATTTAATTTATATGAAAGAATATAAATGTATAAATTATTAAGTTAATAATTTGTACTTTTATTTTCGTGCAGGATGGCGGCGTGATGGGAGGAGGTTCGGTCGCTTCCGTCTACTTTCGGATACACTCAAATTTCCATCTTGTAATCCTTATAAGATACAGTGTATCATTGCTAATACTGATCCGATTTAGATAATTTTTTTTTGTTTTTGAGTTATGATAGTTGAGTTATAATATTTTTTGAGTTATGTGCAAATCAAATTTTTTTTCGTCATAACTTTTTCCCTGCGTTTTCTCGGTGATGTGCTAAATAAATTAAAAGTTAATAGGCTTCAAGATGAAGACTTTAAACAAGTTTTATCAAAATCATTAGAGACGTTTTCGAGAAAATTGCATAAAAGTTTTAAATCGATGGTACAAAGTGGCACTTCTGGTTAGTCGATTTTGACTGTAATATCCCTGGAATATACATACATATCTTTAATACGTAATTTCAGTTTCATACAACTTTTCGTTTTTGAGCTAGGCTGTTCATATACAGAAAGCCACATTAGAAAGCCATTAGAAAAGAGAGGCCGTTTTACGAGACTTGGTTATTTGGATCCAGGAGACCTCAAAACGAGTATTTCCGTTGAAAACCCGAATTCGAAATTTTTCACAATCGCAATAATTCCGCTTAATATATATTTCATATATAGGTAGAGAAAAGTAAAAATTAATTACAATAAATATTTATTGTTTATTATTCGATACATATTTTTTTTTAATATCAACCAGCCCACTCCAAAAAGAAAAGTATTTAACAGGCAGATGCATATCAATGTATTTTTTTTATCGCTATAGGTATCTAAGCGGCAGTGACAAAAAAAAACAAGATAACATCAGCTGTGGATTGATAACACCGATCCATGACCTTCATCGAGCAGCTGTGTTGAATTTGATGAAAATGAATCGTGTTTATATAATGGATTAGAAGAAATATCGAAATTCGAAAATTTTTAATAAACACTTCAAAAGTTGAGTTTTGCAATTTGTTTCCAAAAGAATTCATCAGTTTTTAAGATCCATTGGTATTAAGCAGTAGGCTGCCGGACTGATGGGAAAATTCTCAGGACTTTTAGCGCGAGAAACTCTGTTTCTGATAAATTTAACACTAATATAATTAATCTACAACTTATCATTATAAATTTACGAGAGTATAAATGGAAGATTCCACACACGAAATCTTGTATGTCTAAAATACCAGTCAATGATTCGCCAAATAAGTTATATTCAAGAAAGAAACAATAAGACAACATATACGCTGGCAAAATCCAGCACATCTCACATCAGCAGGAGATAACCTAACAACAGTTGGGAAATGCTATGCATATAGCGAGGTACTGTTCCTAATCGATGTGTCTCTTTAATTGTTGATGTGAGATGTGCTGCTTTTTGTATGCATATATGCGATCTTATTGTTTCTGTCCTGATGGCAGACTAGGCGAAACGTCGACTGGTTAGTTGTTTATTTTAGAGTTTCAAGGCTTCGTGTGTGTATATTTATTTCATAAATATCATTTAGGGATTGATAAATTATTTGCCACTTCTATAATTTGAAAACTAGTTTCGAATGTTACACATTCATCTTCAGTCCAAAGTTTAAATGGATTATATCAAACAGAAAAGTTTGTACAATTTTTTGTACCAACAAAAAATTCTTCTAGCACTGAACTAACTAAGAAATCAGTACTGTTTGTTTTTAGAACTGAGGATGAATGTATAACATTCGAAACTAGTTTTCAATAAAACAAAATTATAGAAGTGGCAAATAATTTATCAATACCTAATTAGATTGATCCTTCTATATCATCATGCGGACGTCAAATAAATATTATTTTATGTCTCTTGTTGAGTTTTTGGTTTTATGTAATATAGAATGTAATATAAGATATATTATTAAAGTGTAAATTTATAATTAATATTATTAATTATAAATTTATGTTTTACTAATAATACGTAAGAATATAATAATTTATTTTCTTGTTTTGCAAAAGCATTCACATTAAACATTTGAAAAAGAATACCCAGTCACTCATATGTTAAGTACAAGTGGCGTACGCAGAATATTTATTCGGAAGGGGGTTTAAATTTTTTTGGGGGGAGAGAGGATTTAATTTGAAGTAGGTAAATTATCACCTTAATCACCAAATTTGGTGTCAAATTCAAGGATAAGCATGAAAATTTGATCAAAAACTATTGTTAAAATTACCCAAAATATTATTCAAAATACAAATCTTATGTTGGTGGATATGAAAACTAAATTTTTTCGTACATTTCGGGAAGGGAGATGTGTCTCCCTGCGTACGCCACTTTTAAGCACCTTAGCGTGTACTTACTGTGTAAGCACGTTAGCGTGTACTTACTGTGTAAGCACGTTAGCGTGTACTTACTGAGTAAGCACCTTAGCGTGTACTTACTGTGTAAGCACCAGCATTCGGCGTGCCCTCAATAATCAAGTTTCCAAACTCCGCTATTAGCCAGTTCTCCTTTCATCTCAGATACCGATATAAAACAATTAACTTCCTAAGTCGCTACGCTTTGTATACTTAGCGAGAAAAATATTTATTATGACAATAAATTAAAAAAAAAAGTATTTACTTATCAAGGAACGACTCGAAACTTTATAATCACCTTTCTTCAATTTTGAAATTCATTTCTAACATAAACAAGCTAAGAATATTCTCAAACAAACCATTCATCTAAAAAGTTATAGCCTTTCATTTTCCAATTATTTCTTACATCAGTTTATAACACCGAGAATTTAAGATAATCGTGTGAACTTTTAATTAATTTCATTCAAGAAAGGTAAAATAATAAGTTTCACCTGTTTTAATTCTTTATGTAGTTTCTGAAAAAAATATATGATAATATTATCATTAATAATGCAAAAAATTACAAGATTTATTTAAATGAAATAGGGAGAAATAATAAAAGTATGAAAGTGCCTTCTGAATTTTTTATCAAAATTCAAGTTTCCGCACGAAAATTTTTAAACAAATATGACTTAATTAGAAAAAAATTGTTTTATCTGATAACCTATTGTATCAATAATAAAATCACATTGACAATAGCATTAACTGGGCACTTAGGCCTGTGATAAGCTACAAAAAAATATATAAAAAAATTGTGATTTCAATTTAGCTGAATGCACCATTTTGCATATATTTTGCCGCTTCAGAACAGAAATAGCTTAAATCCAAAAATTAAATGTTACTGTAGAGGGTTTGTTACTATTTGTTTTATCGTTTCATAATATGTATGTATAACTAATTTTATAATTTTCTTGCTTAGGTATTATTAATACAGATAGACAGCTTCTGTATTAAATTCGGAGTAGTCTGGACTATCTTAAGTGATAGCATTTGGAGATAAGATAGCTCTGCTCAAAGGAACGAAATAACGAACAGGAAAATTAATTACACGATCAAAGTTACTAATTTACAATGCTCTTTATGTTTTATCATAATTAAAAATTAACTCATAATAAAAAAGTTAATGAGCTTGGCACAAAAAATATAAAAAATGAGGAAAAGTCTAAAACAAATTTAACCAATAAAAACATGTAAACGCACGAATAGCTTAAAAAGACACGCTTTCATTTAACAGAATAAATAAATAATTTCTTCGCTCTAAATAAAATGAAGAGCATCAAAAATGTTCATTGAAATGGTTGAGCTGGTCATTAGCTGCATTCTGATGTCCAATTCTGATGACCGTAAACAGCGATTACTATTTCATTATCATAATTTTAACAAAATCAATACGAAATTTACATTTGATAATTCGTGTGTAAGCGAAAGGTTGATTGATTCATCACTCATTCTCATTAGCTCCCACGAAGCGAAGTGGCCCGAAATAAGCGACAGATATTCCTTATAAACTAATTAGTAAAATCAATAATGCTCCTTTCCGACGGCTCGTGGTTAAGGAAGTAAAGTTGTGGCAAATATGGAATATGTCTGCTTCATTAAAACATAAGAACCAATAATAGGGTAATATATACAAAGTTTTGATCTAATAGTACCCTAGAAAAAAAATATTGTTATTATTTAGAAGATTCTTAATTGTCATTTTTATTATAATTTATTACATTTATTACTATCGTAGGTTTTAAACTTATTAATTATTTTGTGTGTATAGATATAGAAATATTTGAAAATCGCGTATGTGTACTAGAAAATCAAGTTCATGGATAAAATAAAGTAATAAAAAAACTAATGAAAAGCAATTAAAAAAAAAAGTGTAAACGTCCATTCTAATTTTTTGATCGAAACGAACAAGAATAAATAATTTTATTACCCACTTCAGGAGGGTTTTTCGACGGATAACTGAAAAAAAAATTATCTGTCACAGCCGGTCTCGAACACTCTACCAAGATAATAGGAGCTCAGTGCTTTATCACTGATCTACCCCGTTCCCCATACATGTAAATGTATATATATATAATTATCATATTGTCAGCAACATGGCTAACCCTTAATGCGCAATTACCAGTAAATAAATATGGAGATACTACACAGAGATGATAAAAGTAATAAGTAAATAAATTAATTTAATAAAAACCCAGACTACGGAAATAACTCTTATACCTGGAGCCCGTGAATATTGAAACTTGGTGTAGTCGGTTGCCTTCCACGCCCAAACGAAAATGAAGTCTCTTCCCTACACTATGCTTTAATATACCTACTTTCTGTATATTTACATGCAGAGATGAATAGAATGGAATGTACTTGCCAGAAGCCGTAGCATGGAGTGGAAGGCATCTGACTACTACACAGAGCTCCAATATTCATAGGCGTCAACTTCACTAACAACCTATCAATGTGCTTATGCAGATATGCAAGTACATTCCGTCCATTAGGGTTATAAAATATGAAAGTTAATTCCGTAGTAGGGGTTTTTATTTTTTATTAAATTAAATCTTATTTTAACATTGTTTGTGTTTAAAGTATTGCCTATTTATAATTAATTACCATATGATCATGAGGTTACAAATTAAATAATAAGAAAAATTAATAAAATATCGAAAATACATATCAATTTACAAAATTAATTATTGATATTTTACAAAATATAGTTCGAAGTTTTTCTAATTTAGTTGCAAATTTTGGCAATCATACTTCCCAAATTGGTAACTTTTATTATCCAATTTCATATTGGTCAATACATTTGTTGACGTTTCGGTGCATTAATGCTCATCTTCAGTACTTCAATTGGTCCATTTTGGAGGAATATAATTATTCCTCGTGTCACATGCTATATTAAATTATAACGAAGGAGTGCTACAATGTTTTGACAAAAATTGTAAATTAAAATAGTTTTAATTGATATTTAATATGTGATATGAGTAATAATTATATATGTATTTTGAGCCCTCGATGTTTCAAACCATTTACGGGATTTCATCAAAATTAAAAATCGGTCGTACAATTCGTTCAAAAAATCGTTAGATGCCCTCAAACGGACAGATTTAGCTCATTCAATACAACATTTGCTTAGTATTTTGAGCTCAAAATGTTTTAAAATATTCGCGGGATCACAACGTATAATTTGAGCCATTGAACATAAAAATCGGTTGAGACGTTCGCTCAAAAAATCATTAGATACCTACAAAAGTTCAAGCTAAGTTCATTGTGGTTCGGCGTAGTCGGGTAAAAATATAATCCTGACAATAAAAAATGTATAATTTTAATTTGTATGTGCAAAAAATAATGTTTGTATATACAGTATATTCATACAGATAAACAGGACGAGAGGCAGATAGGGAAGCACCACAAATCCCTGATAGCCGATACCTAATAAAAGAGAACTCTTTCAAGCCTATCCTGCGGCCATCCCTTCCCCAGGACACTAATTGATTCGCTAAATCTCCAGATGCTCCTCCGAAGCTGTAATTGGTTCCGGGATTCTGTCTTCGGCAAACTGGAACCCTTTAGCCTCTGCCCTTCTGGCCGTTCGCCCCTTCTGCGTTCAACAGTTCTTTGTGGCCTGATTGGATTTCGCTCTTTGCAGCCGAGAGCAACCGGTAATTAGCTAATGTGGCTTCATTTTAAGGATAATATGTTTTAGTTTATGTATCTAGATATTTGTTGATGGTGTATCCTTATCTTTTTATATTCTTTAGTTCACTATTCTTAAGTGATTTCGGAAATAAAATACATGATTTCCTTAAATATTAATCATATTCTTTCTGCACTTCTGTATACGGTGGTCAGAGTTTTTTTGTTTTTTTATTGTATCATTTATGTTATCATTTATCAGTTCTCATTTATTGGTAGATTATGATTTATTTCTCAGCTCAAAAATCTTTTTAAAATTATTTTTAATTTATGTGAATCGTGACACAAAAACACCAAAAAGTTGAACTCATTGTCAAAGAACAAAACTTTAAAACTATATGAAATACCATTAATGCTCAGAGCATTTTTTTCGAAAATATTTCAGTCAACAATTTTTAAGGTTTTGATAATATTTTTTTTTTTTAACTAAACAGAAATACTTGAAAACTTTTACAAACAAAAATTTTAAGGGGAAAATAATTACTAAAAACGTTCAATCGATACTCTTAGATATTTTTCAGTCAAATCATTTGTATTTTACTTATTGAATACATTCAATAAGATTTTAGAATTAAAAGAAAACTAGATTTAAAAAAAAATCTGACAGATGCTGTGCGTACCACACATGCGCGGTTTTTTCAAGGCGTTGAATTACTTAGCGTGTTTTTTTATAAACAACACACAGCGGATGAATGATCTCTCTTATCTCCATTCGATGCACTGTGACCTGTGATCAACTCACACTCGAAATTGTTAAATTTTATTCGCTTATTGTGCCTCCGTCTTATTTCCAAATCGAAAAATTCTTTTTGCAGTCTCTAATGGTACATTTTCTCTGTTAAATGACACCAATTCTTCCTTTGTAGCATTTATAGAAACGGAGCTATGAGTGTTTAAAAATGGTACCAAAAGAGTTTGAAAATTATTCTGTCCTAACACCCAAAATGGAGGAACATAACCCTACGTAAAAAATCAAATCAAGTAACTAGAAAATAGAAAACGCGTAGAGTTTATTTAGTTCCACTTAATTAAAGCTCATCAAGGTAACCATAATGGGGTATCTTTGGAGATTAAGAATGGAACTATGGGAATCCACAAGCCCATTTGTTCTCAAACTTTTTTCTGGAGGCAAACAGAAATTATTGAACAACATTCGCGGCAATCCTATTATTATTATTAAGGTATGTCGGTGTAAATGCATACTCGGGGTAATTGCATATATGAGGATTTATTTCCAATCTATTTTGTTGGGAGTGCTGTCATCCATGGTGATTTTACTATTTATTTCAAATGCCTATAAAAACCAGCTCTCCACCAACAAAATATACTTGAAATAAATCCTCATATGCGCACTTGCCCCGAGTGCGCACTTATACGGACTTACCTTATTTGAAAAATTAAATAATAAACCAGAGAAGTAAATATAATAAAAACATAGAATTATAATAAATAAATAACATCTGATGTGGAGAACACATGACTTCCTTGTATGCCTATTAAATTATAAGTCGGTGGCTCAAAAAGTGATCCTGAATTCGGTTACTAGTTTCAGAAGATTTCAGTATCTCAAAAACGGCACTCGGCGTTGTGACATCCATCTATTAACACACACACTCTTGTTTCTGGAGATCTCATTCGGTTATTACATGTCGATTTCTTTCAGTAGGTAACAAGTTCCCAAGACAAGATAAAGCATTGGAAATCGACAGTATCGACATTTTAAGCGGAAGAACTCAATTAACTTATATCTTATTTTCCTACTGCAGACTTGTTCATCTCACAAATGGGAAGGAAAACAAGTATTCTACACTTAATTTTAACACTTATAACAAGTAATAAATATGTTTAATTAGAATGGGAGAAATAATCGCGTTTGTAATCTTGATCTCTGTATTTAATTTTGATATAATTTTTTATGTAAGTTTATTACGACCTTCAAGTAAAGTACCCTTTTCGGCTCAAAAATTTTATCCAAAATCTATTAAATATTCTTTATATTGATATAAAAGTATAAAATGACATTTAAGTAAAGTACCACTTCCGGTGATCATGTAGTGACTAAAAAGGGAGGTTCAGAACTAGATTTTACAACAATCCCAAATACAAAATTTCAACTTTCTACTGCTAACAGTTTTTGAGCATAGATTCAGGGATGGCCATAATGAATATTTCCGTTGAAATCTGAACATCAAAACTTTTCGCGATTATAATTATAATTATGATGATTACTTGTATACAACGAATTAAAAAATAATATTATTTTTTATAATTGTTTTAATTATTTATTTTATTTAATACTTTCATTTTAAATTTAATTTAAACTATTTAAAAAATTCGAGGCACCTTTGTGACATACTTACTTGCTTTAAAAAACACTGCACCAAGCCATTAAATTCTTTCCGAATCTATTCCCTACAATGCAAAATTCTTCCTCGATACTCCTTATTATATCACAAATTAAATTATCCATTAGGATCTCGCCATTGAATTAATGAGAAAGGATAAATTGGTATACTTTACAGTGAAAAGTGAACATAGAAGCAGGTGGTACTTTGTAACTCAAGTCACGTGAGTATATTTATGCATATATCAGCGGGAATAAATTCACAGATTTTAGCTAGTCTTAGGAGCGCCCTAGTTAGGCCTAAATATACTGATGCAGGACAGTAAATTCTCAGAAAGAAAAATGCCTGTATAAGTTGCTGTTGCTTAGTAGTGAGGGGGAGGGGAGAGGGGGAGGAGAGAGGGGGAAAGGAGAGGGGGGATATTACAATGGAGATGAATGCGCTATCTGCGCGCTCCACAATTTATACACCTAGCCGTTCTATATTGGAATTTATACCGTATTTCGTTTTTAAGAAATATAATGTGCGCTTTAAGCTATAAGTAAATTGCAATTCATGTTAGTTTAATCAGTGTGAGCCGGAAAGGATTCTTTACTTGAAGGGCACAATAAACTTACATACAAAATTATATTAAAATTAAATATAGAACATAAAATACTTGTTTTCCTCCCCATTTGTGAGTTGAACAAGTCTGCAGCAGGAGAATAATTTTGCAGCGAGTTCTCCCGCTTGAAATGTCGAAACCGTCGATTTCCAATGCTTTATCTAGTGACATAGACAATTCTAATGTTGTCACGGAACATGAAGAAATCTCTTGAGAACTTATTACTTACTGACATATAATAACGGAAAGATACCTTACGGAAACATCTGAAGGTTAGTGATACCCTTAGTACTCAAAACAGATTCGGACCCTTATCAAACCTAATAGACCACTCAGCCAACAAATAAGCTGCCTGTTGATGCTTAACACCCAAGTATTTATTTAAGCGATGTAAAAGAATATTCAGCACATGTTACATTACTGCGTTATGGCAAGGCCCTAATGGCTTCAGGCTGAAAACTTGCATGAGAGGAGTTATCGTGTATTCCACAAAGTATCGCAGGATAGTGGCAAGTTGAAGAAAAGGGAGTGCTGACTTCCACACATCAGCTTCCAGAAGATAAAAGCTTCCAAGTTATCTAACGGTTTAAAACCCTTGGTCCTATGATTTTACTTCTTTGTACGCATTAGAGGAAGTATTGTAATCGCGTATTATAGTTACTTGAAATTGTTTTTTGTTTATTTTTACCTCCCGCCTTGTTAGAAGAGAGGAATCTGGATTGTGCTAAAAATCACAAATCGAGAATCACGTTTCAAGGTCCGTGCTAACCGTTTTTAAGATTTATGTTTGTGTTTGTCTGTATGTGAGTGTGTGTCAATAAATGGACGTCGCGACTACGAGTGTCGTTTTTGATTTACTGCTATCTTTGGAAACTACTAATCAAATTCAGGATCACTTTTTGATCGACCAATTTATAGTTTAATAGGCGTACAAGGAAGTCATGTGTTGTCCACATCAGATATTTTTTTATTTTATTTTATATTTTCAAATGAAAAATTAATGTTTGCATGGAAACTAAATTGAAAATTTTGTAATATATTAGAAGTTGCACGGTAAGTGAAAGTTGTGTGATGCACGCACCGCAACAGATGTTTTTTGCTTTTTGGATATATAATCATTTGGAAATAACAAACCATAGTAAAATAAGTTACAGCGTTTTTATTATTCAGTTCCATCCTTATTTTAATGAAGTAATTGATCAATTTTTAATACTTATATATGATTAGATGATACTGTTAAATATTTTTTTAGCCTTATGAAGGTATATAACAATTGATATAGATAGCAGCGAAAACAAACAATATATCTCTTTTTAATAAAATGCAGAAAATTCAATAAAAGATAAAAAGATTATCTATCTACCGAATGAATAAAAAAATGTGTTCAAATCATTCTCTGTTGTGATGACGCCTGAATCAGCGTTGACGCTGACTGGTATTAATAGGCGTACAAGGAAGTCCAGGTGCTGTCCACATTAGATATTTTACTTTTACTTGCAAGTGTATGAAATGTATTATACAAAGAGGAAATATTGTGATCGTGAATAAAAAAATTCGAATCAGAGTTTTCAATAGAAATACACGCTTCTAGATTATAAGGATTCAAAAAAGTCTCGCATGTGTTTTTGTGTGTCCGCGCCTATGTCGGTGTTAATGTCTATGTGAACAGCTGAGTTCAAAAGCGAAAATACGAAACTCAAATTACGTATTTGAGGTAAATACATGCCTGGGATGTTACACCAATTATCTCGCAAAAATCGAAGAATCTGGATGTACGATCCCTACGGATCTCTCATCTTTAATTTTAGACAATGTATATAATTAGTTTGTGTAATCGTTATTCTAATTATTTATTAAATCTTACTTTTGTAATATTTTAACCTTAATGACAAAAATCTCTATCCTCCAAGTGTTTTATATCCAAGATTCTCCTTCGTAAAACAATATTAATTCATTACTTATAAAATTTAGTTTTCACACAATAACAAAAAAATTAAAAGGTCTGATCATGTAATTGTAGCTGATTTTTATAGGGTCCCTTTTGCTGAATAAAATAAATTTTAATATTACTATACGAAGTTTAGCTATATTCATGCAAGTAAATCATTATTATGCATTACTTTGATATTTGTTTGTTGGATATAACAAGACAGGTTTGCGAGGGTTTAGTAATCTCTGAAGGAAGAGCTCATGATCGGATTATTTTGGAGTAAGATCGGAAGAGATATAATAGGATTACAAAACCTTTTGTTTTAGTATAAACTGTTAGAGACAAGCTGTGGATAGACTGTCATTAGTTTAGATATCAAAACCTTATCTAGAATAGGATACAATGCAACAATAAGATGATTATATAACTGTAAATGTGTGTATGTATATATATATACATACACACATTTTACACATTATATATATATATATATATATATATATATATATATATATATATATATATATATATATGGTAGTAAGTTTGGTGGACCGTAGATATAATTAAGCAAGAAGTTGGTCGGAGGGTGCGGTCAAAGACTAAGTTTTAGGCCATCATCAGGGCTAAAAGAAAAAACAAAATAACAACATAGAAAAAGACAGAGGCTGTACCAGTAAAAAATCTAATATTGTATGTTCTAAAATATATATTCTAAAAAATGAATAATTAAAGTGAAAAGAGTAAAGAAAAGATTATGAATTAGATGAAACAATGAAGTACATTTTACATGAAAGATAAAATATATGAACACTATTAGTTGGGGCTACTAATTTAAATGACTACTAGTATAAGCATTTGGTAGTATACAAAGCATATCGAGATAATTATGATCTTGTAAGTTTTGTAAACGATTACAATGATGCTAAAGTTGTTAAGAAGTGACTAATCAAAATAATAACCATGTAAAAATTAATTGAAATTAAAATAATGCGTTATAGAGAGAGAGAGAGAGAGAGGGGGGGGGGGGGGGGGAAGAGGGAGAGGGAGGGGGAGGGGAGAGGGAGGGGAAGGGGGAGGAGGAGGGGAGGGGAAGAAGAGGGGAGAGGGAGGGAGAGGGGAGGGAAGGGGGAGGAGGAGGGGAGAGGGAGAGGGGGAGGGAGAGGGAGTGGGAGAGGGAGAGGGAGAGCGGGAGAGAGGGAGAGAGGGAGAGAGAGAGAGTGAGAGAGAGAGAGAGAAAGAGAGTGAGAGGGAGAGAAATAGAATACAATTGAAAACAAATCTTATTCGGGGACGAAGGTGTACAAAAAAACAAACAATTCTGCATATTAAAATAAACGAATAAGAATCATAAATAATATAATTACAATGAAGAGAAAAACAATTCTTGTGGAACAATATAAACAAGTACTAATAAAAAATATCAAAGAGAGTGAGAAAAGAAAATTACATTCAGCCGTTTAACAAAAACTTAATTATTAAAATAATTATTTACATCTCAAAATGAAAAAAAAAAAATATATATATATATAGATATATATATGACATTGTCATAGGAGTGGAGTAGATCAGTGGCAAGGCACTGGTTACCATGCTCCCGGTTCCGGGTTCGAGACCGGCTATGGCAGATAATTATTTATTCTGTTCAGCCGTGGATCTACCCTGAGGGGTCGGGAGACCCTCCTGGGGTACACCCAACCCCTATAAAGTGGGTACCCGTAATTGGGGGAAAAACCTGGCGGTTGACCGTGATCTCGGCCAAATCATCTCCTTACACAACCGTTGGCCTAGAAACAGTACAGTCCTTACCAAGTACTGAACCCAAGACTCTTCATGAGTTGTTGTGGTACGGAGATTTTTTTTATTTTTTTTTGACATTGTTATATGGCACAGAAAAAATAAATAAATAAATAGATAGACAAAATAAATAAATAAAATCTATATCTACAATAAAAAACATTGATAAAAAATAAACAATATAAAAGTGCATATTGGAATTTCTTAAGAATCAAAGTGTAAATGTCTATATATATTTATATTTTTTTTTTTACACGAAACGGCCTTACAGACCACGCGAATATCATTTTTTCCTAACTTTCCCAACACACTCCCCTCTCCTCCTCTCTTCCCACCTCTTCTTCATTCTTTCAGACTGCATTCTTCTTTCTTCCTCGCTCCATATTCTCCCCTTTCTCACCTCTTTGGTACCCACAAGGACCTTTATTTTCATTAATTTTCCCCTATACTCATTTCTATCGAAACAGTCTTGGCTTGAGATCCCCAATTTTTCCATTTTTATATGTATTTATATTATTATATATATATATATATATATATATATATATATATATATATATATATATATATATATATATTACTAAAAAACAGAGTTTTTTCACCCAGCATTGGGGCTGTATATAAGTAAAGGCTATATATAAGTAAAGACTTATATATCGAAGCCGGTGAGCTATATTTCCTCCAGTTCTAACTGAATGTGTTCCTCGTTGCCACAGTAAGCAGTTGTATAAGTAAGTGTCCTGGTCGGAGAGGTAGAGGCGATAAATCGATATTATTACACCGCTGTGCCTGGCAGTGAAATAGTCTTTAAGGAACCGTTCGTATGTTCAACTTGTCAAGTCAGAAGTTACTGTAACCATTCAGTTAAGAAAAATTGTGCAGGAAAAGAGCATAACACTTTCTTTTTCTTTTTTAAGATTAACATAATTGTGAGTTGCGCGAAATAAGAATGGTAATATAATTGTAAAAATAAAGTGTCTCGGTAATCAACAGATTTTAGAAAAATTGATATCTAACATATAAAACCATAGAAGATAATGACGAGTGTCGAAAAACGCATTAACTTAGGTGATTGTTGTAGTTAATAATTTCCACTTTTACGTTATTTAATTTTTATTAAATGAATGTTTAATACATGCTATGATTTAAAAAAAGAGTACTTGTTTTTATGTTAATTACTGTAGACATTTAGCAATCAAAAAACCGAGTGTTGTATGGTATCCCGTAGCTTTCTTAAGTAACAGTTAAGTGATGCGCGCACTGCACTAGATTTTTTTCCGTAATTACCAATATTTCAAGGCCAATGATTTGTCGTTTGAGAATAAAATCTACGAGACGAACCGTTTATGAAATATTGACGTGTCAAAGACAATATGTTTGCGCATGCGTAAGTGAAAGTAGAAGATGAAATTTAATAAAATGGATGTAGAACCATCTAGACCAGGGGTGTCCAACCTAAGGCATGCTGGGGGTACGCTATTGGCACCCGACCGGCTAGTAGTGTTTCAAATTTTAAAAAAAAATCCAATTCTTTTTCTATGATGAAAGTTTTTTTTTAATAATGATAGTTATTAACTGATTCCATAATCTATCATTAGGGAAAAACAAAACAACTCCCAATAATATATATATAAATAATTATTGCGAAGGGTATTGGGAGGAAGATACAGTTGTGACACACCTGAATATGGAGGACCCTTGGTTTTAGCACGCGTTATAAAAATGTTGGGCACCCCTGATCTAGACACCATCCCCCACAATCCCTGAAAATTGCATCAATTGATTTGACGGCAGAGAGACAGAATGTAAAACGCATGTGGATATTTTCGATTCTGAAGACAAACACTTGGTTTACTTTCTGTATAAATACAAAGCTTCCTTACCTTCGGTAGCGAGGAAGCAAAATTTCATATATATATTTTTTTTTCTTTTTCTCTCCAGGAATTAGCTATTAAACAAATATTGACACATTTTATAATTTTTAATAATATTTTTATTTCAAATTTCGGACGCTAAAATCTTAATATACATCGATGATGTTTAAAAAAAATCAGAAATCGATGTTACTGATACATCGGTCTAAAAACATCGATGGTTTTAATGAAAATATTTTTGATTCAAGAATTCATCATGTTTCACTATGTTGAAGGCCATTTTTTAAAGTGCCTTAAAGTTAAAAGCCCAAATACTCCGTGGGCTAGAAGCGTTTTTCCTTTCCACACGCATCTTAACAGTTCATGATTGCACCATCGCACCAACAACTGAGTGAATATATACAACAGGTACGGATACAAGAGAAATGAGATCAAAAAGAAAAAAAAATGATCAAGATTAGAAGTCGATATTCGATCTCCCACAGGAACGAAATTCAAATAAGTAAGACTATAAGGAACATACAGTGTGGAGCAGATTTAGCATGCAGAAAACAAATGGTAGAGTATTGATTTCTTCCAAACAGAAGTATAGTTCGCCGTTGCATGTTAAAAAATCTGGTGCGGTGCACGCATCACACAACTTTCCCTTACCGTCCTATAATAATTATCTTTTTAATATAATTTTAAAGAGTTCACAATACTTGAAATAAACTCAGCAGCATTCACTTCTTCTCCCAGTTAAGTACAATAAAATAGTTTTTTAAACAATTTTAGTACAACAATTCTGTACACTACCTATATATTTTAACTTTGTCAAGATGCAAATAGATTTTAAAAGTTTCTGGTTTAGTTTCCATGGAAACATTTTCTTTCTACTAAATAATGTGAAAGTAGAAATTATTAATTTAATTTCCGCTTTTGTATTCTTAAATTACTTTATTACAGAGCGCATTGTATACAACAGATTGGCGGATTGGTGGGAGGAGGTTCGTTCGCAACCGTCTCCTTTCGGATGCGCTTGGTTATCCATCTAGGGTCTTGTGCTCCTCATAAAATACGCTGTATCTTTGCTAATACTGGTTCGATTTTGAAGATTCTTATATTGTTTTTTAGATAATTTAATTACCTTTCATACAATTCTACACATAATTTACCGTAAAATGCATACTTTTTATGCTATGCGCAAATAAAATATTCTTTTCATCATAACTTTTTTTCCTGCAATTCCTCGGTGATTTACTACATAAATAAAAAGTTAAAGGCCTCTATGAAGAATAATTTAGGCAAGTTTCATCAAAATCGTTAGAGCCGTTTTCGAGATGGAAGTGCGAGTAAGAATGATATAGAATATTCACAAAATTTCAAGATTACCTTTTTTTTTCTGTATTCGTGTCTGTATGACTTTTTATTGGCGTAAAAGACTTTGTTCATAAACGTAATATTATATATTACTTACTTCAAGGAAAACATACTGAATATCATATTTTCTCAATCGTACACTTCCCTTTAAAATTCAGTTCAAAATTATAATAAACTGATTTCAGACAGGGAAGCCATAGACACGAGTAATGGGGAGAATCCTGATAATAACAAAACATAAAATTGATTTTAACAGAATAAAAAAAAAACAGAAAAATTAAACTAAAATAAGGTTAAGCTACAAAGATGGGGACAAAGAATATTTGTAAATGGACCGACCAGTCCAAAACGTCATGTAAAGAAAGTGGCTAAAAAAAAAGAAGTAGTAATGATAGGTTTGTAATTATTTCCTAAAATAAACAATCAGTTTAATGATCTCTACCCCTCAAAACGAAGAAATTAGTCTATTATGACGTTAAAGTATAGTACCACTTCCGGTTTGCGAATTTTAACCAAAATCCGTTATGATAATTACATTAATATATAAGCCTTATATATCAAATTTGAGAAGTTTTGCATTATATTTTAATATACTTTTTTATGAAAATCTACTATGACTTCTGGTGATCATGTAGTGGCCAAAAAGGTGCACAACTTGTTTACTGCTTAAAAAACGGTTCCAAATACAAAATTTCAGATTTCTACGGCTATCCGTTTTTGACTTATTGGAGATACGAACGAACATACATACAGACGTCACGACGAAACTAGTCAAATGGATTCGGCAAAGGTCAAAATGTATATTTCCGTTGCAATCTGAAAACCAAAAATTTTCGCAATTACAATACTTCCTTTGCTGCGTACAAGGAAGTGAAAACGTGAGCAGCGGAGCTCTATTTCATAAAATACTAACTTGAAAATTTCAAAATAAAGAGGTGAGAGAAAAAAGTTGAGGGTCCCAAAAGACACTTCGTTCAATCAATCAGCATACAAATTTTCAACTAACTAAATCAATTTGGAGGGATTGCGCAAACTCTTAAAAACCGTGATGTTTATTTATCTATTGAATATAAATTTTAGGTTAGACGAGTTGTTTTTGTCAATATGGCAAAGTAATTAGACAATGTTTATGATACTTGACAGAAAGTAATTTTTTCTCTTTCCTGTGAAATTTTGTTTACTAGGCTTATTGTTAATGAGTTTTATATTTTCTTGGGTTAAATTGTGCGGCAATAGATATTATATGATTCAAAATAAATCGTAGAAACCAAGATGAGATAGTTTACGACCCCTATACTGTCACGCAGAACTAGTTGGTAAAGAATCTTGGTCCTGGCTCAATATCGGGCCGAATCCTTATTGCCTCTGACCGTTCTCCAAGAGTCAACAAGTTGTCCAATGGGGAGATTGTTCTCAACAAGCCCAACTAGGTCAGCTGTGATTGGCTAGTGTTCAAGAGACCGCCAATTAACGTCCTACCTCCGGCCAATAGCCTTATTGGTTTCTGCCAACCTCTTCTTAGCCGGACCTCATTGGTCCACCTTAGTAACTTAAGTATCATTTTCCTTAAAATAGGTCAATTAGTAAATAATTAGTAATCATAATTTAAAAAATATGTTGCACGTATAATATTACAACAATCTTCTCAGGTTTTGACTGATTTTACAGATAGTTAAAATCTGAAGAAGAAAAAAATTGATTAGGAAGATTCCGAAAACAAAGATTTAAGTCTCTCAGATATCAGTAAATAAATAACCGGTCAGCGTTAACGCTGATTCAGGCGTCATCACAACAGAGAATGATTTGAACACATTTTTTTTTTTCCTTCGGTAGGTAGATAACCTTTTTATCTTTTATTGAGTTTTCTACATTTTATTAAAAACAGATATATTGTTTGTTTTCGTTCCTGTCTATATCAATTTTTATATACCTTCATAAGGTATATAACATATTTAACAGTATCATCTAATCATATATAAATATTAAAAATTGATCAATTACTTCATTAAAATAAGGATGGAACTGAATAATAAAAACTATTAAAAATAATAGTAACTTATTATACTATGGTTTGTTATTTCCAAACGATTATATATCCAAAAAGCAAAAAACATCTGGTGCAAAAAAAGCATCACACAACTTTCACTTACCGTGCAACTTCTAATATATTTCAAAATTTTCTATTTAGTTTCCATGGAAACATTTATTTTTCATTTGAAAATATATATAAAAAAAAAAAAAAACATTAACTACAACAATAATTTAAATTTATGCTCTGATACTGTTTTAATGTTCATTACCTTCTAAGGCTTCATATGCTAGATACTATTTTATCTATTACAAGATCTTTAGCTTCCCAACGGTATGTTATACATCTATATTCATGCTCATTTCCAGAAAAATTTTCAATATGGGAAAATATTTCTCCTTTAGTTAATCAACAAATTCCTTCATAGCTTATATTTATCCATTTTTATTACTACTAACATTGATAGACGGTTAATTATTTCAAATTAACAAAATCAAAGGTACTTAGAAGAAAACATTATGAATATTCGCCATTTAAATCCAGTTAGATTATTTTAATGAGAATAAGACCGAGCTGATATTAAAAAATATTAAATTTTACATTGATATTGAGTTTGATCCATATCGTTTGAGTCTTTGTCAAGAAAATTGTACACAAATTGTACATCCGATTTTGATGAAAAGATTGCTGTAACATCACAGGGTTATAGCTACCTTAAATACGCAATTTCAGTTTCGTACAACCTTTCGTTTTGGAGTTAGGCTTACCACATACGTCTGACTCGGGGACCCTATAACGTGTATTTCCGTTGAAAACTCGGATAAAAAAATTTTCGCGATCACATTACTTTCTCTTATTATATATTTCATATATGAGTAAGTGATAGCAAAAATCGAGTTAGAAAGATTTTTTTTAAATATTATTTCTCTATCTTCATAAGTTGCTGAAATATAGGCGTCTAATCGGCTGTCATATCGGGGAAAAACGGCTGATGGTAATGTTTCGAGAATCATCATGGAGGTGATATATAACTTTGGTACCAATAAAAAAAAAAAATCTCCTAGTAATCTTGGAGAAAAGCCGAGGTGGACGACGTAGAAAGTATGGGACGGGAAAGTTAAAAAAATGTTTTCATAGTTGATTACAAAAGATGAATTTTTTGATATTCGATATTTTGATTCTAGGTATCTTAATGTAAAAACCTCACATTTTAAGGGGAATTATTTTTTTTGTCCGATAACAAAGGTTCATTATTAAAAATAATAAATTACAACAGCAATCGTAATAGAAACAAAACTATTTACAAAGATAATAAATATTTCAGAAACTTTTAGTAAAATATTATTTAGTCAAATTTTATAACCATTGTAACAAATTAAGATAATAATTCAGACAGCAGCGTGGCATTGTTGTGATAATATTCTATCGGTTTTCAATATCCCAGTCCTCTTTCTATATCCAATCTATTCCAGGAGAGATTCTAGCCAATAAACCGATAAATACATAATTAATTTCTGGGTTTATAGGTTCTGTTATGATTATATAATTATGATTATATAAGTTACATAACTTATAAGTTATATAATTATAACTTATAAGTTATAATTTATAACTTGTTTTTTATATACTTGACTCTTTATACATATATTATAACGCTCTAAAAATAATACTAGCTTTGGCGAGGATAGAGGACCTCTCGAAAGTCCTTATTTCAAAAATAGTCGGTTTTAACACTGATACAGGCTTTGATAGATCCTGCCTTGTTGTTAAATCGTAACGGACTATATTAGCGAGTAGAGAGACATCAGATTAAACGCTAGTCTATTTTAATAGTCGACTACTTCTTCCCGTATAAGAAATTACATCAGAAAATTATTTATGTGAACTTCCTACATTAGGGAGGGAGGGAGGTTCCCGCTACGAAAAGCCACTGTTTTTATCAATCTCCAAATTCATATCTGTTGAAACTAGTTGGCTCCGAAAGCCTATTAGGAATCGTAGTTTTAATTTTGTATATATATATATATATATATATATATATATATATATATATATATATATATATATATATATATATATATATATATATATATATATATATATTAAATTAAAACTTTTTCAGTTTCTCCCATCTAAGTTTTATTAAATAAGCAAGAGTTTGTAGCGTATTGTAAATAAATTACTTACTACTACTTTAGAGCCTACGTACAGAAAATTTCGACTTATTCACTGTGTCATTAACAGGAATAACAGAATTCAAAGTGTGGCCTATACATGGAAATTCCACTCATATCGACAATACTTATCATATCGAATAAATTATAAAATAAAATGACAAAAACGATTGTGACCTACACATCAAACTGAGTGCGACCTGCTCATCATGTGCAAAGTATCTACATATAAAATTATGAGTTTAAGCACTTTTTATTGCTCAGTATGTCGATCCCATGTCCCGAACACTTCTTCTCTCTCTCTGAGCTTCTATTTAATCTTTGTTCATGTTTTATTTTATTTTATTCCTCCAATTGTTTTGTCTCTCATTTTCTTTCTTCATAAATTAAGTAAAATTTTCTTGTGTCTGTCTTTCCCGTTGTATATGCTTTAATTTAGCTGTAATTTTACACTTTTTTGATATTAAACTGCAAGACATAATATTTGCTAGATGCAAATATTATTAAAATTTATACATATATTGTAACGCTCTATTTTCTCATATTTAATATTGAGAATAATATTATATTATATATAAATTGTCTGTTCATTGTTATCAAAATTAAATTCAAAACTTCTTATTTCGTGCTCAAATACTAACATGTTCATATTGACTTTTTTCTTTTTTAAGTCACTTACTGGCTCAGAAAAAGAATTTAATGAAATGAAAAAATAAATAAATAAATAAAAACATTGCTTTATTTTTTTTTATGACTATGCAGTGACTTAGAAAAATAAAAAAAAAATAAATATATTGAATGAAATACAATGTGTACAATAAATAAAAAGAGAGAGAGTGAGATATGAGGTTTTATACTTTTTCATACTTTACTGATTAGGCCTTAACTTTAGAGCCTCCATATTTACATCACACCAAACCCCATAAAACCTCTTGAACTAAAATAAAAATTCGTCAACATTTAGCTTGCGAGTGAGGATGACCAAAGGCACAGGACATTTTTAACTTAACATCTCACAGTCACTCCATCTTAATGTAATGAATATCAAAGGGAACACGTTTGAATACGAAAAGAAATTTAAGTTATCTAGGACCTGCAATAACCCAAAGAAACGAAATTCAGAAAGAAAGAAAGGCAAAGTTAAAGCCAGGTAATGTTTGCTATTTCTCAGTTGCTAAATTACTTGGTTCGTACCTACTTACCAAAAACCTGAAAGTTATAATTTACAAAATATTATCCTTGTTACAGTTATATACGGGCAGGAACCTAGGCAACTTACTTTGAAGGAAGAATAACGCCTTATTCTTCGAGAATAATATTGGGTAGGATATTTGTTTGGAAATAATCAAATCGGAAATTTCGGAACATGCACCATTTTAATATAATCGAAATAATAGCAGGAATAAATGGGCATGTAAAATTATGGAGTTTTACAACGAAAGAATCCCTATAAGGTTAAATGGCCCTTAGCCGAAGGGTTAAGGTCAGAAGGGTAGGTGGGCGGATTGTGTTAAGGCTAACCTTTCGAAATTGGGTTTAAACGGGGTCGGTGAAAGGAGGTGTATAATCGGTGATCGGTTGTATCGGCATCGAACCTTCGGGTTCGTCAACTCTTTTATCATTATTAACAATTAGTGAGTATTCTAAATTATTCATTACAATTCTAATTTGATTGAAATTGTGCCAATAAGAGTTAAGGAGCTCTTATCTTTTAGTGCGATTATTATGATTATGGCAGTTACATGTACTATTTTAGTACTTTTACTACAGGACTATATACTAGAACTACTATTTAGTCGCTCGATTTAAAATACTCTTAAATCCTTTTACTATCTCAGTGTCTAGTTTCTATGATTTGGATATGCAATGTTTTAAATGGTGCTTTATTTAATCTTAACTACAGTTGTAGAGAAGAACGTAATTTATCAAGATCCGTCAATAAACAAGTCTAAATGAAATTTTAAAAAAATAAGAAGTTACCAACACAGATGAACAGAGCGTATCGTTGGGTTAGATTGTCTATGTGGAAGAGTAGTGGGAGTTCGGTCGCATCCGTCTGCTTTCAGATACAGTCGACATCCCATCTAGAGGCTGGGCGCTAAGATTGTATTCCAATACTCTGTATATTTCGTAACACTGGTCCAATTTCGATTTTTTTTTTTTTTTTTAGGAAATTTGATTACCTTTGAAATAACTATGCATACAACCAACCTTGAAATGCATTCTTTTCGAGATTTGCGCAAATAAAAGTTTCTTTTCGTCATAACTTTATTCCCTTCATTTTTTCGATTATGCATCGTATCAAAAATTAAAAAGGCCTTAAGGGGAAGAATTTTGAAAAGTTTTAGGCAAGTGGCACTTCTGGTAAGTCGATTTTAACGAAAAAATTATAACACCCCACCTTAAATACGTAATTTTATTTTCGTACAACTTTTGCATTCGTGAAAGTTATACCATGTCTAGATACTTAAGTTTTTATTTATTGTAATAAAATAAAACTTCTGCTGTTTTCCAAATATATGAAGAGTCTGTTTTCATCTTAGTTTGTACTTATGAAACACAAGTATTTTCCCTTCATTAAAACGGTAATTTTTCATAATTAGGACAGAAAAACAACTCTTAGGCGATACCGCTGGATTCAGTTTTTTAAGCGAGCCACTTTAGAAAGCTTATTTTAATTCATTCAGTCGGTTCTTTAATTCTTTTAAAGAAAAAAATTATCAACAGTTTTACTTTATTAACTAGAAACGAGTTAATTCTTCGTACTTGAAGAACCTTTTTCTTTTGAATTTTACTTGAGATTATTTTCTGCTACAAACTAAACGGACATATATATTCTTAATTATATTTTCAATATAATATAAAAAACATAGATGAAAATAAAAACAAGGATAGCAGTTAAAAACAAAATTATATATTTGCTCAACTGAGTATTATAGAGCAGGAATATCATTTCTAAAGCCAAATGATATTCAAAACTGGATATTATGAGGATATGAGTCCGGATTCTCCTGGAATTGCATTTTTTTTTCGGTCGCTTGAAATCGATCGGGGACAAGTTATTTACACGAATTAAGGTATCCGGATTGACGTACGTAAGTTTTATTTTGCACGAAATTGCACAGTTTAAACAATTTTGGGTAAATTGCTCGTTCTATGTTTTTACTTCATTAAATTACACATTTAGCCATAATTAAAAAAAAATTGTAAATTGCTGGAAAATATAAGCATTGAACCAAAATTACATAAGACAGATTCACTGTTTATAACAAGTTAAATATAATTCGATTTTCTGGAAAATTTTGGAGCTGAAACAGAAAATTGAAGTTTGTTTTCTTCTTTTCAGATTCGTGGCTAATTAATCCTTACCAATCCATTCACTTCCTTTAATGTCCTACATTGCTACATTCAGTCTATAGTTGGCAAAATAATTTAGCATACACACAGTTTTTAGGACAACAATATGTTCAATAATTTATTGAAAATAAATTAATTAGTGGATATGATAACAAACAACATCCCATAACAACAACAACATCGTACGAGTGAAGGGAATTAAAAATCCGTTCAACCTAATTAAAAACATATATCGGAAATTGTTTGAGCTAAAAAATTATTCCTGTTATTAACAGTTGTGATATTAAATAGTTAGTTATCTGCTCATGGTTTTCATCTAATTAATTATGTCTTATTGAAATATAAACGCAAATTAGAAAAAATGATCAGAATTGAAAGACAATCCACCAAAAGGAATCGTAAATCCAAAGAGTTAAGTTCTACTCGCAAAGATGAATGGTTCAACTTTTCGACAAGGATTGAGTTATCGATATATCGGCAGAAATTTAGGATTGTCTCACTCGACAATACGGCGATACGTTATTAAAAAATTTATCAGTTGGCAATAAAAAACACTTAGGCAGAAAATGCGTTGCCATAGTGCGTGAATCACGTATGATCGAGCGAAAAGTAGCAAAAAATACCCTAATAAGAGCTCGTGAGGTTTTCACATTTTACATAACAATGCTCCAACCTACCTAATTTATTAAGAAAAAATAGTAATTTATTTTAAATTTGTAGATTTTTTTTTTAAGAATAAACGACATAAATGGCAATTTTATTTTTTTTTTGTACATTTTTGCACTTTTTACAATTTTTAGTCGTTTTTTCCCCGAAAAAAATAGACTATTGCAGTGGGTCGAAGATCGGCGGGACTGCGTTTTCTATCCGCTTCATAACCGCTAAAGCACGATTATGGAAGATTTGGAGATGTCTGATATATATATATATATATATATATATATATATATATATATATATATATATATATATATATATATATATATATATATATATATATATATATTCCCGCTACATTTGAGCACCTCCAGCGGCCCCCTTTGGGTCAAATGAGCTGAAATTCGGTGTGAAGGGCTTTCTGTATCGTATGTCAGCGGAGAGGCAGAACCATATATTAAAAGTACGTATAAATTTCGGTATGTTAGGGAACTGTCTTTTGTGGGTATTAATTTTTTTCTTACTCCCCCGTTTTTATATGTTTTTTAACGTGAAAATACGACTTTATGACGGAGTTCTGCTGCTCACGGATTTTTTTTTTTAATGCACGAGGTCCAGGCTCTAATTATGACGAATGGAGCAGAAAGCTGTTCTTAGAACAAAAAAAAATGGCAACGGACTGTCCATAAGATCAGACATATCCAAGGTGAATAAAACCAAAAATGAAATAATCAGAGAAAAAAATATAAATTGAAAAAATATCTTGCGATGTTGAAGCTGAGCATCTTTGTGATCCCTGCTAGTCCGTCATTTCCTTTTCAATCAATCATATTGGTTGATTATATGGATCCTTTTATGAATTATGGTTGGATTAGTCGAATAGAATTATGGGCCCTTTTAAAGTGAGAAATAAGTTTATGCCTTATTAAACACTTAATTCTGACCTTCGAATGGAATATAGCCGAATTTGAGGAATAGCAAGGTAAATATGAGATACAATAACAATTCAATAACGACTGAACCCAAAAATGTCTGAGGTCCACTAAAGATAATAAAATATTATTTTTTATAAGTTAAGAACCTTTACGGGTGGTAGTGATACAGATTTTGGGTCAAATTATGTTGGCATGCTTTCCTTTATGTTTGTATTTATGTATCTATGTATTATCTATACCTATATATAACTCGTTAATTGCTTTATTTAATTATTTTTATATAATAAGGTGATCTTACTCACACATTATTTTATTACTCTCCTTGCATTTTGTTGCTTCCACCGAGGCAAGAAAATTATTGCACTCAGAATAAATTATTTATGTGCAGTTTTCTACTGAACTATGAGTTTTAGAACTCACTGAGTCCAAAAAACGCATCAGGGATGGCCAATCTTTGCATATCATGCGCTAATTGTTTCACAGACAAAGTTCAGATGCGCCATATAACTCGAGAACTATTTAAGCATTCTTACCATCATGGTTAGGGATTATAAAATAGAGATAAGAATAGAATCTGCTTCGCTTAGGGGAAGTAAAGGGATAACTTAATAAGATAATTAAGTTAATTAATTTACGCTAGTTTCTTAAAGCACCAATTTCCAATAGTCAGAAATTACCTCTTATACGAGAGGGTGATCGCTTGGCGACGGTGCTACAGCTACCAGAGAGTCTCGTTGATGAAGATAACTCTGGACCACAAGAGTTGGTATGAGAGCGAGATCAGCATGGAAAATGGATTTGTCTGTAGTATCCACTTACAAGGAGTCTTGGTCCTTCCATATATTCAGTAATTACTTCCTTGTACGAAGTAAAGGAAGTATTGTAATCGCGAAAATTTTCGGTTTTCAGATTTTAACGGAACTATCCATTTTGACCATCCCTGAATCCATTTTGACTAGTTTCGTCGTGGCGTCTGTACGTACGTACGTACGTTCGTATTTCGCATAACTCAAAAAGGTTAGCCGTAGAAAGTTGAAATTTTGTATTTAGGATTTTTGTAAAATCTAGTTGTGAACCTCCCTTTTTGGTCACTGCTTAATCACCGGAAGTGGTACTTTACTTGAAGGTCATCATTGATTTTCATCAAAAATTATATTAAAATACTTTGGAAAACTTCTCAAATTTGGTATTTAGAACTTATATATTGATTTAAATACCATACTAGATTTTGGTCTAAATTGGAAAATCGGAAGAGGTACTTTATTTGAAGGTCATATTAGACTTTCATCAAAAATTATATTAAAATATAATGTAAAACATTTAAAATTTAGTAAATAGGACTTTTATATCAATATGAATGTATTTTCTAGATTTTGGTTAAAATTGGTGAGCGGCAAAGGGTACTTTACTTGAAGGTCATAATAAACTTACTACAAAAATTATATTAAAATTAAATGGAGAAATCATATGTTTCGGTAATAAAGGTTACCAACGCGATTTTGTTTATACTCTAATTAAACATTTTTATTACTTATTTTAAGTGTTATATTGGGCATATAATACTGGTTTTCCTCCCCATTTGTTTGATGAAATAGTCTGCAGCAGGAGAATAAGATGTAAGTTGAGTGGGTTCTTCCGCTTAAAATTTAGAAAATGTCGATTTCTAATGCTTTATCTAGTGATATTGACAGTTTTAATGTTGTCACGGAACACGAAGAAATCTCTTGGAAACTAGTTACCTACTGAAAAAAAATGACATTTAATAACGGAATGAGACCTCCAGTGGCGTGTGGGTGTGTGCGTGCGTGCGTGCGTGCGTGCGTATGTGTGTGTCAATAGATGGATGTCGCGACGCCGAGTGTCGATTTTACTGCAATCTTCGGAAACTAGTAACCAAATTCAGTATCACTTTTTGAGCCACGGATTTATAATTTAATAGGCATACAAGGAAGTCATGTGTTGCCCACATCAGATATTTTTTTTGAAGTGTAAACTTCTTTTGGCCCTTTGGTCACTTTTGGGATGGGGTAAAAAAAGTAAACTCGCGTCACGAACCATACCGTATCGTCCAGTGTCAACACCATACCATGCCCTACATAATAAATCCAGCCTACAATTTCTCATCTGTTTATTATTTTCCCGATGAGTTAGAGACTTAAAATTTGGAACATATCTTAGGAATTGATTACAATGCAATAATATTTAATAATAACAGGAGTGGGGACCACGCGGCGCAGTGCGCAGCCCTTAGGACACTCAGACGACGACTTTCGATGTCTTCGTCCGTTCTTTACCTTGTAAGTCTTTGACGGAACGAGCTACGGTTGTTATAGGCATACCGTTTTAAACAGAAAGAACCCTGCCACATTTCGTTCGATCATAGTATAGGTTTAGCAATTTTACTTTTTCAAATATTTTAATACGAATTCGGATATCACCTCTATGAAACTTTGGATTAATTTTTTAAACTAAAACGACTAGGTAAATTGTGAGTAAGCCAAAATGAAGCCTGATTAATCATCTTTAAAATGATATGCCATAGAAAATCGTAGCTCAATCCTTTGAGAAGCTATGAATACAATAACGGCAATAGAGAGGGAAAAATCGGATTTTCTAAAAGTTATCCGTTTGCATCGCTCGCGCGACATGTATTTCTTAAAATAGGATTACTTTAAAAACTAAAGGGGTTAATGCTTGATCGAATGACACGTCAACCTTCAAAATCGGATAACTATTTCAGGAGATATTCTTAGAAGCAAGATTTGTAGGGATACTCGATGCGCAACTACGGGCACAGTTTACCCCGCCATTTATTTGATGTTTTCTTTTTTCATAGAAGTGATATTAAATATATTCAATAAGTAATCAAAATAAAAATAATTTAAAACAGCAGCTCTCTAGATTTTTTGTTGCTGAATTCACTCCATTTTTCAAATTTTAAAAAGAAGTTTACACTTCCAGCGTGCGATCCTAAGCACACTCACGTTTTTTTTTTTTGTATTTTTTACTATAAGGACAATAATAGGACTGGCATCCAAAGAGTATAGATTCAAGTCTATGGTCAAAGCCCACGATAAAAATACATATAGGCGCGAAGATGGAATGTGCCACTTGAAACCGTCCAATGCGCCAAGTTTGGATGGTCTATACTGTACCCCAGCAGATTCTGCAGGAAAAGATTTGTTTTGAAATTTTAACTTTCGTTGTCTACGTACAACTTTTTACTCCCCTCCTTATTATCCTAAAATGCAGAAGAGTTTTTAATGAAACTAGCTCTAAAATGAAGTTGCAAAAATGTTTAGCTTCAATTTAGAATTATAAAGAAAAAAAAACATCAATAAATAATCACAAAATCATAGATTTAAGCAGTCAAAGTAAATTCGCTGGTGTGCTTATAACATGAATAAAATTGAATATATTAAAAAGCAGCCCTGGCAATTTTATTAATTGTAGCATTTAGAAGAATTAATTAATTAATTGTAGTAGAACTAATTGCAGAAGAATTGTTTCATTCCGCATTATTGCCAAGATTCTTTCATTTTATTATTATATTTTTTTGCGTAAAGAGTGCCATAACATTTACGTCAGAGTTATTAATTGAAATTAATTAATTAAGCACAGTAGTCCAGGTCCAGGTCCACAGGAATTGGGGTCGGATACAATAGACCTTTTTATGAACTTTTTTGAATTCAGGAGGCTCTAAAACTATGCATAGTGTTAACAATGCCCTATTTTTATTTCGATAGATCATAACAATTAGTGGAAGTATACTAATAAAATTAACAGTTTAAAATTAATAAACATTTACAGTAGCTTCAACATAAAACTGTGGACAGTAAATATGTATTATTTCATTTAGGAGACCTCAGGGAGATTAATATACCTCCCGTATGGAGATCACACCTGAAGTAGCACGGCAGTGCACCTGACAGTAAAGCTAATCCTGTAACAGTTTCTGGTCCGTTGGAGTTACTGGAACTGTTTGGGATGTTTGGAACAGGTGACAGGGTAATTCTATGGCCATTGTGCTTCCACATACCAATGGTTACTTATCATTTGTAAATCATTAATTAAATGTGTCTTTATATTAAAAACCGCTGAATTTCGATTCATATAGACGAAATATTTGGAGAAAAAAAAAATGTAAACATTTACAATTATTCGGGTTGGAGTTCGTAATCATTCTTTTATGTGGAATTTGTAATAGCTACGAAAAAAAAAATCATTCATTTCAAATATCATATATTGCAAATTAAACTTTGAGCTAATTACTTTGCAGATCAGCAGATCACTACTCCTGGGCTAGAGATGTTGAAAGAATATATCGATATTATTGTCCGATATATTTTTTTCAAAATATCGATGTTAAAATTTTAGTATAGAAAACCAATGTTTTCAAAAAAAAAAAATGATAAACAAATATATAATAAAAAAAATTCTATAAGGACGGAGAGTTCGACGAAGAAAGGACCATCAAAATGTGTGGTGTGATGTTCGGGTTTCTATATATAGAGGCTATGTTCTAGGGATGGGATATTGAAAGCAAAATATCGATATTGATAATGGTTAACTACATCGATATCTTGATAATACCGGCATACAAATATCGATATTTAAAAATATCGTTAATATTTTTATTAAAAATATCGAAACGATTATATATCGATATATTTTATCGATATTCACATCTCTATCCTGGTCCCAATGCCTTCAGACCACTTGTTTTTCTGACGAGTGTAGCTGAGCAACTGTGAAGTTCACTTTATAATTTACATTTCTTTGAATCATGCCCTAGTTTAAATTCAGACAGACATCAGTATCTTGAAGAAAAATATCTATTAGCAATAATAGGATGTTTGGGGATTTATTAGAAAACTGAATCTTACAATAAACAAATGGATATTGATCTATTCATTTTTCTATTAGCCACTTCCGAAGTAAGAAGTTTTGATTGATAAGATTAAAATTAATTTGCTAATAGGATTAGAAGAAAATATATTTCTCATTACTTTCTTGTATAGTAATTGTTAAAGATAATAACGAAAACATTGGTTTTATGATTCCTTGAATTGTTAAAACACTATTTGATCTCGTTTCACTCGCAATTTTTTTTTTCATTTTAACAATTATTGTTAATTATTAATCCAGCTCCTTATTTATTCATCATGAAAGTCTAAAGGGACCTACAGACGACCAACATGGTTCATCAACATGGTTGATCGTCTTTCTCTCCAGACATAACAAGTTGAACAACATGGTTGGTCCCTTAGCATATTTTTGACCAACACTGCTACAGACACTTCAACACGGTTGGATGAATTATGCCTCGCCCACCAGATACCTAACCTTGTTTAATTTTACTTTGACCGTTGGTTGAACATGGGCCTCAACCACCAACCTGCCTACAGACGTCCAACATCGATTTCCACCAACCATGTTGATCGTCTGTTGGCTTCTTAAAAGTCTAACATTATACCAGCTGTTAAAATGATCAAGAAATAATAAATCAATTTCACTTATAACACCATTTTTATGAACCACCATTACGAAGGCCAACTAAAACATGTAGCATTCTACAATATGCTGTGAAGGAGTGAAGCCCAATTATTTAGTGTACCCTACCCAAGACATTTATATAGCTGCTTCATTTCTTTATTCAATTCGTGAAAATGAGTGAGTGGTAGAGCTCACCAACAACCAAGCTGAGAGATGGAGAAGAAGCTCTAAGCTGGCAAGATTTAATTTAATTTTTATTCTTTCATCATATTTTTGGCCATGTTGATTTATTTCTTTTTGAGTGCACGTTTTGTTGTATAAATGACTATAATTGGTCAAATACAACTTAAAATTTAATTTTTTGTTCAAAATTACCTGTCATACAGCCCACCATTATTATCCATACCAGTCCAAATTTTACATTTATCGATTTATAGGTAATATTTAGTTCCCCCTCAATCACCGGGATCAAACAGAAATTTAGTATCATCTCATGCAGGTAAATTTACCTGTCTGTAATCCTTTACTTTCAAAATCAAAATCTGCCTAACAGTTAATGTCATTCGTAGAGTAATTACACTCCTCTGAGATATGTTTAAAATACTTTGATTATTTAAAAATGTAGATATTTTTAAATTAATCATAAGGTTTTAGCACACAGCTCCTGGGTTGTGCCTGTTAGCCAACTATGCTGGAGCTCTAATCACACAGTGGTCTAAATTTTCACAACAGACAAAAAATTATGTTTTGTAGCTGTTGAATCTGGCGTTAAACATCAATAAAAAAAATTGAAAGTAAAATAGAACTATAATAATTATCTCATGAATTTTATTTTAAATGAGAATCGGAGAGAGCAGAATTTGTGACTTTCAATTGTTTCAATTCAGCTATCGATATCAATACTAATTTAGTAACAGAAATCGATGACTATCGAAGATTAACAACTATCGATACATGAACTGAATGTATTGAAGTAGAGTAGATTTACGTACGTCTATTACATAATACGTCTTTCCATCTCTTGATTGATTTTTTTTAGAAACAGGTCTGTTTTAACACGAGTTTTGACTATCATCAAACTGTGGAGCGCATGCGTAGTACAGTTTTCCGTTCCAAAACATGTACCCCACATGCGCCCGACAGTTTGATGATAATCAAAACTCGTGTTGGAACAGAACTTATGTATTCTTTGCTGTTATGTAGCAGTAATATTAAGTTCTATTTCATATTGAGGTTTAACTTGTATACATGATATCTCATAGGTAGTACATTGAAATATCTAAGAGCTGTTTAAATGACTATTTAATAAATAACATATTGTTAGCTACAGTACAAACTCATTGTAACATATTAATAATTAATACAGCCTCACTTATTCAGCCAGCAATTTAATAATTCAATAAACAATTTCTTTATTTATTGAATATACAATGGTCCGACGAAAAGAAGGGAAAGAGATTTGATACGATAATGAAGGCAATTGTTGAACAATGCTAAGGTAGCATTCATTGGCCACTTCCCTTCGCAGATTGTCCAGCCCGCGGAGATAATTGTTGGACAATGGACCGGCATAGGAGATGGTGGCTTCCTCTTCCTCTGGGCCAGTCACCCACCAATCGCCGCCATAGCATCCAGTTCAGAGTTTCATTAACAAAGTATTCAACATTAAAAAACAATGTAGTAATAGCGAGGTCTTGTTAAGAAAGGTTATAGAGCTTTGTCTTCCTGACTTCCATCCATTCTCTCCAAATTTTAAAACTAAAGAATTAAAAATTTAAAAAAAAAAAAAGGAATAGCTTACTATCGAAGTTACAAAAGTAGTGACCGATAAAAAAATTATGATTTCAAACTTTTCCACTGTATATTGTTGATCGGAATATTAGAATAGTAACCATTTTTTTTTTTAATCAACTAGGACTTTTTTTTTAAACCTTAGTTCAGGTTGTAGCTTTTTTATTATTTTTTTTAAATAACTGTTCTAGTTTACAATTATTCAGGAATTCCATCAGACTGTGAAATTTCTGGAAAAAAAAAATTACTGAAAAAACGTGAACGAAATATGTTCTCTTTGCTTTCTATGTGAGATTATATTGTTAGTCCTTGTCAAGAAAATTATAAAATAGATAATATTGCCAATTGGACAATTGACGAAAGAGGCCTCCAAAGAAGGCCAGGAATTTCAGGAAATTTCGGGAATTTCATTGAAGTAAAAAAGTAGGGAAGCTTCAAACGAAAATGTTTTTTGCACTATTGCTGGCATCGGATTTCTATACTTCCTCAATGAAATCAACCACATTTTATGATCGAAAACCGAAAAAGATGTGGCCAGAAACTTTATCATTGTTCTAAAATCTCATTGATCTGCCAGGCAGCTTCGGTGACGAAGTAGAGAGGGATTCCGATCTGATTTTTTTAATGTCTTTATTCAACAAGAGAAGAACTTACATAGTAACTATATAATTAGGTATAATTAGGGATTGATAAATTATTTGCCACATCCATAAATTTGTTTTATTGAAAACTAGTTTCGAAAATTATACATTCTTCCTCAGTTCTAAAAACACACAAAAAATTCAAAAATAAGCAATTCAAAATATATTTTTATTATTATTATACATATTAAATTAGATGTAATATAAATCAGTATTATAAAACATTTATGAATTATGAATTTAATTAAGAAAAGAAATCAAATACATGTTGGTACTCACCAACTTTGATATAATCCATTTAAATCTTGGTGAGTACCAACATGTATTTGATTTCTTGTCTTAATTAAATTCATAATTCATAAATGTTTTATAATGCTGATTTATATTACATCTAATTTAATATGTATAATAATACCATACTATATTTTGAATTTTTTGTGTGTTTTTAGAACTGAGGAAGAATATATAACATTCGAAAATAGTTTTCAATAAAACAAATATATAGAAGTGGCAAATAATTTATCAATCCCTAATTAGATTGACCTTGTTGTTAGATTGACCTAGATTGACCTTCTCAGGCATTAATGGCAATTATAACGGTAAGAAAATAATTTTCAATATAAGGAAAAAATAAAAAATAATAATACAATTTTTTATGAAGAAAAAATGTTTATTTTAATTTATTATAATCTAAGAGCCAACTATTGAGCGAAATTAGCCAAAACTTCCTCCAGTTCCAATCTCTTCTTATCTTGATCTCAAAAAATGTTCGCACTGATTTGTTTTAATTGAACTTCTGGGCTCTTACAATTTCAATACTTAAAAACGCTGCAGATTATTGCAAAATGGTTTATTTTTCCAAATGGGGCATGTAATCAGAAAGGAGAGTAAAATGGTACAGAGGAAAATGTTAAATGAGCACTTCAGGAGGCAAAGAAAAAAGGAAAGACCAAAAAAACAGGTGGAAGTGGAAGATGGTTCCAAGAAAGATGGGGAGGATGAAATGGAGAAAGATGGGAAGAACCTTGAAATCCGCTACTGATAACTCATGAGGCAAAGGGTCCACGCTATATCTTATATGATTATTTTTTTTATTATTTTGTAGTAAATTTGATTACCTTTCGATTAACCATAACAAAAAAAAAATTTGGATAAACGAATTTTTTTTTCGAACTGCATCATTCGTTATTGGGTTATTAATTACTGACACAAGATAATACATCCCAATCACACAATTCTACATTTCATCCTTCCCACATTCGCTTATAAATATGCATTGCAGATTAAAAATGGTTGGTCCCTCAAAGGAAGAATATATTCAAACATGAAAAAATATCAAAATAATGTATGGCATAATTCCGGCCTGCTCTACGAATACTCCCAAATTCTGTGGTCACCCTGATATAGGACCGGAACTAGGAGGGGGTGGGAGACAAAAGGGCATTAGCCCGCGAGTGGCGGAATTTCGAGTGCGGCAAATTTCGCGCGTACTTTAACTATTAGGTTAAGTAAAAATATTTTAATAGATTTTTTATTGTACAGACCTTAATTCGTTCAATGTTAATGTTGGCTGAATGAGATGATGGTATTTATTTCGAAATATACTGCCTACAATACTGTTATAAAATTCTTGAATTTTTTTGGAGGAGGGGGGGAGGGATGGAATATCTTTTTATAAGCTTATTAGTCTGCACGTATAGTAAATACGAGTCGAATAAATTAATAATGAAAAGTCAAACTATTTTTTTTTCTTCTAATCATTTCAATTTTTATTTTCTAATCACATAATAATAGTTTATAGGACAATAATGGCAGTAGATAAACCCCGAAAAATTGTCTGATGTGGACAACTCATGACTTCCTTGTACGCCTATAAAACTATAAATCGGTGGTTCAAAAAGTGATCCTGAATTTGGTTACTAGTTTCCGAAGATCACAGTATCTCAAAAACGACACTCGGCGTCCCGACATCCATATATTAACACACACACAAATGCGGAGGAAAACTAGTATTTTACACTCAATTTTAACACTTAAAACAAGTAATAAAAATGTTTAATTGGATTGGAAACCAAATTGCGTTTATAACCTTTATTACCGAAAAATATGATTAATGTATTTAATTTAAATATAATTTTTGATATAAGCTTATTACGACCTTCAAGTAAAGTACCCTTTTCGGCTCACCAATTTTAACCAACTTATAGCAAATACATTCATACAGATATAAAAGTCCTATTTAACAAATTTGAGATGTTTTACATTATATTTTAATATAATTTTTGATGAAAGTCTAATATGACCTTCAAGTAAAGTACAACTTCCGGTTTTCCAAATTAGACGAAAATCTATGTTATTTAAGTATGTTATTTAAATTAATATATAAGTTACAAATACTAAATTTGAGAAGTTTTGCATAGTACTTTAATATAATTTTGATGTCAATCAATTATGACCTTCAAGTAAAGTAAACTTCCGTGCAAGCAGTGACCAAAAAGGGAGGTTCACAACTAGATTTTACAACAATCAACAAACACAACAACTTACAAAATTTCAACTTTCTATGGCTAACCGTTTTTGAGTTATGCGAAATACGAACGTACGTACGAACTATCCATTTTGACCATTCCTGAATCCATTTTGACCATCCCTGAATCCATTTTGACTAGTTTCGTCGTGGCGTCTGTACGTACGTACGTTCGTACGTATTTCGCATAACTCAAAAACGGTTAGCCGTAGAAAGTTGAAATTTTGTATTTAGAATTGTTGCAAAATCTAGTCGTGAACCTCCCTTTTTGGTCACTGCTTAATGACCGGAAGTGGTACTTTACTTGAAGGTCATATTTAATTTTCATCAAAAATTATATTAAAATACTTTGCAAAACTTCTCAAATATGGAATTTATAACTTATATATTTATTTAAATAACATACTAAATTTTGATCACAATTGGAAAACCGGAAGCGGTACTTTACTTGAAGGTCATATTAGACTTTCATCAAAAATTATATTAAAATATAATGTAAAACATCTCAAATTTGGTATATAGGACCAGTCAAAATGGATTCAGGGATGGTCAAAATGGATATTTCCGTTGAAATTTGAAAACCGAAAATTTTCGCGATTACTTCGTACAAGGAAGTAAAAAACAGCCAAAAACTCTAAAAAAAAAAAAACCTAAAGGGTAAACAAAGATTCTAAATCTGGTGGGGAAAGACCAACCTTGCAAAACTTTTCTGAATTTTTTTAAAACTATTGATAGTATCGATTGTTTAGCTACGATAGCATCGGTACTATCGATAGTTTTACATCATCACTCGGTATTAAAAATATAAAAGTTGTTTGAAAATAAAGAAAAAATCGAATTGCTATGTTCAATTAGCCAAAAATGTCATTTAAAAGTGTTCTTCTCAAAACAGGAATCAGGAAAGAAATACAAAAAATTATATAAAAATTATAAAGAATATTGAAAGACTTTGCCTCTTTGATACAGCTGTGTAAATTGGAAAGGAGTTCGGAGCGGTACTTCCTTGGTCCGTTAAATTTCCAGCACCTTTATATGTTGGAGGCAACTTCCTTATTGAAATTTTAGTTTACTATTTCAATATTATTAAACATTTCAATATCCTTTGCACGTCATCCTCAACATAATGTAATTCCTATCTTGTTCCTTTCGAAAAAAACAAACAGTCAGTACAGTATTTGTAAAAATAATAAATTAATTGTAATTCAAACAGTGTTCACTTCATAAAAATTATAAATACCATTTTTTAACACATCAGAATGGTTCATTGATTCAACGACGTAAATATCGAGAGTTTTAAAGTAATACAACGTATCCTATCGGAAGGAGTAGGTATTGCATGCAGATTCTTGGGGAATTGGGATGTGAATATCGAAAAAAAATATCGATCTATATCGCATCGATAGCTTTTGAATATATCGAAATAGTAATTCGATATTTCGATAAATCGGGCCTCGATATTTTAAATCTTTTAAAGGATCATTTAAACACATATATATTTCATAAGAACACACACATATCGATATTTCTGTGCCGATGTAATTAAGGTATTGTTTTTGTAATATCGATATTTCTGTGACGAGATAATTAACATATTGCTTTTATAATATAGATATTTCTGTGACGAGATAATTAAGATATTGCTTTTGTAATATCGATATTGTTAACCAACATAAATATCGATATTTTGCTTTTGACATCCCATCCCTAGAACGCAGCCACTATAAATAGTAACCCGGACATATCACACCAAACCTTTTTATGGTTCTTCGTTTGTCAAACCCGCCGTCATAGAAGAATTTTTTTTTATTTTTTTTTATATTTGATTCCTCTTTTTTTACTTTTTTTTTTTCAAATATTGGCTTTCTACACTCAAATTTTGATATCGATATATCGAGAAAAAATATATCGGACAAAAAAATCGATATATTTTTTCAACATTCCTATTCGGGATTAGAGCACACACATCCCCACAGTTTGATATACCATTATACATGATACCATATCGTGAAAACTCACCAGAACACTACACAAAACATTAATACTCAGCATAATGTGACTTACAATACTGTGTCACATTGTATGTCATATTATATGAGACACCCCCTAGGACAGGGGTATACCCCCAGGCAGGCCTTTTGGATGTCATATGCCAATTTTTCACGGATGTGTTCAGATGCGTCATATTACTCGATCCCTTTTTACTTCCTTGTACGAAGTAAAGTAAGTATTGTAATCGTAAAAATTTTCGGTTTTCATATTTCAACGGAAATATCCATTTTGACCATCCCTGAATCCATTTTGACTAGTTTCGTAGTGGCGTCTGTACGTTCGTACGTTCGTATCTCGCATAACTCAAAAACGGTAAGCCGTAGAAAGTTGGAATTTTGTATTTAGAATTGTTGTGAAATCTAGTTGTGAACCTCCCTTTTTGGTCACTACTTGATCACCAGATGTGGTACTTTACTTGAACGTCATAATTGATTTCCATCAAAAATTATATTAAAATACTTTGCAAAACTTCTCAAATTTGGTATTTATAACTTATATATTGATTTAAATAATATACTAGATTTTGGTCTAAATTGGAAAACCAGAAGCGGTACTTTACTTCAAGGTCATATTAGACTTTCATCAAAATTATATTAAAATACCTTGCAAAACTTCTCAAATTTGGTACTTATAACTTATATATTGATTTAAATAACATACTAGATTTTGGTCTAAATTGGAAAACCGGAAGCGGTACTTTACTTGTAGGTCATATTAGACTTTCATCAAAAATTATATTAAAATATAATGTAAAACATCTTAAATTTGGTAAATAGGACTTTTATATTGATGTGAATTTATTTACTATATTTTATTTAAAATTGGTAGGCCGAAAACGGTACTTTACTTGAAGGTCATAATAAGCTTACATCAAAAATTATATTTAAATTAAATACATAAATCATATGTTTCGGTAATAAAGGTTACAATCGCAATTTGGTTTCCAATCCAATCAAACATTTTTATTACTTGTTTTAAGTGTTAAAATTTAGTGTAAAATACTGGTTTTCCTCCCTATTTGTGTGTGTGTGTGTGTGTGTCAATAGATGGATGTCGCGACGCCGAGTGTTGTTTCTGAGATACTGTGATCTTCGGAAACTAGTAACCGAATTCAGGATCACTTTTTGAGCCACCGATTTATAGTTTAATAGGCGTACAAGGAAGTCATGTGTTGTCTACATGAGATATTTTTTTTTCAGTTGACGTACTGAAGTTTAGTATAAAAGGATCAATCTAATTAGGGATTGATAAATAATTTGCCACTTCTATAACTTTTTTTTTCATCTTATAACCATGGTTAGGGTTTGAAAAATAGAGACGAGGATAGGATTTCCTTTCCTAAGGAATTCCTTCCGCAATTAAAATAACTAATTTACGCCAGTATATTATAGCACCAATCTACAATAGTCAGAAATGATCTCTTGTACGACGGAGCTGTTAGAGAATCTCCTTTGGTGAAGTTATCTCTGGACCACAATCATTGGCACTAGAGATTATTATTATTATTATTGAAAGCGAATTAAACTTTCAATTCACGGTTTTATTATCAATATAATATATCATACATAGATAGTAGAACAATCGCTTGCAAGTCTGTATCTCTTCGTGGTTAACAGAGCCATATCATATTCAAAGAGTACAGAATAACAATAAATAAATAAATATGAGTAGAGAATATTAATATATTATTATAATACATCGCAGGATTGGTCAAACTTTTGAGAACTGGATGGTTGAGTCTTCCCATTTCAAATCATTCAGGCAAAAGTTAAAATGCAAAACATGGTCTCATATTTTTATGATTTTTTTTTAATTTGGTCGATTTCCCATCCTCAGTTACCATGTAAAATTTTATTTTGATAACTTGAATACTTTTCGAGATATTAATTTTCCAAAATGTCTGAGAAAAGACGTTTTTGCATACAACATTTAAATCATTTAAACATTTTAATTATTACTATGAATATAATTCAATTAAATATGTTCGTCGACATAATATGTGGCATATTATCAGGACACGAAATAGTTATTGAACTTTATCGAAAAGTTTCGGTTTAACTGTTTTACAAGAACTTTTACAATTAAAGCATTAACAACCAAAATATATATAAGTTCTATACAAAACTTTCTGATAAAAGATTTCTTAAGAACTTATATCATTAAAAATTCTGTTAATAGAAGTTTCTACCAGAACATTTTAAATATAAGTTTTCACATACTTATGGGGGAAAGCTTGTGAGGGATCCGAGAGTTGGGAGAAACCTCGAGAACATTTTCTTAGGAACTTTTTGAAACAGTTCATACAAGAACTTTTATTATAATATTTTACAAGAACTTTTTGGTCAAAGCTTAAATAGTAAAAGTGCTTTGAGAACTTTATCGTAAGAATTTTTATATACTAGTTCTATATTATAAAAGTTCTGTTTAGAACTTTTTAGTGAGTTTATAATAAAAGTTTTAATTATTAAAGTTCCTTAAGTTCATTAAGGAAAATACTAATGGAATTGTGTCTTGAGAGGTTTCCTATCTTAAAATGTTATTTCTTTAAATAAATATTCTGTATGCGATTTATTTACAATTATAGCAGTTTTTCTATTGAAATTAAAAATTTAATTTAATTTTTCTGTTAGTTCTTTTATTTCGTTTCCATTTATTTCGAATTTTATTTATAATGTTTTTGTTAAAAGGTGTTTTAATTTTTTCAACAATACTGCTGTCTCCCGAGGTTTCCCCCCGCCTCTCGAAAATCCCTCACAAGCTTTGCCCCATAAGTATGTCAAAACTAATATTTGAGAACTTATATTTAAAATGTTCTGATAGGAACTTCTATTAACAGAACTTTTAATGATATAAGTTCTTAAGAAATCTTTTATCAGAAAGTTCTTTTGTATAGAACGTATACAATATATATATATATATATATATATATATATATATATATATATATATATATATATATATATATATATTGGTTGTTAATGCTTTAATTGTAAAAGTTCTTGTAAAAAAGTTAAACTGAAATTTTTCGAAAAAGTTCAATAACTGTTTCGTGCCCTGATAATATGCCACATATCATGTTTACGAACGTATTTAATTTAAGTATATTTATAGTCATAATTAAAATTTTTAAATGTTGTATGTAAAAACGTCTTTTGTCATACATAAAAAGTATTCGAGTTATCAAAATAAAATTTTAAATGGTAAATGAGGATGGAATATGAAACAAAAAAATAATAAAAATTTGAGACCATGGGTTGCATTTTAAATTCTGCCTCAATGATTTGAAATGGAATGGCTCAATCATCCAATACTCCAATGTTTGGCCATTCCTGCTATTCAGTATATTTATAATATGGCCATAGTATATAGAATAACATTCTGTACTTTTATTTATTTATTTATTGTTATTCTGTACCCTTTGAATATGACATGGTTCTGCTAATCACGAAGAGACCCAGACTTGCTAGCGAGTTGTGCTATCAATGTATGGTATGTTATATTGATAATAAAACCGTGAATTAAAAGTTTTATTCGCTTTCAATAATAATTTCATAACTGAAATATTTCAATTATACGGAATCCAGGAAGTGAAATTAATCAAGCCTATAAATACGAGTAATGGAATCCACTTCCATTTTGTTTTGAAATTCGAGCTGAGCCTTCGAAGAATGTCAATATTGAAATTATCGCCTGGCAGTGAATTCATATTTAACTTTAAATATATTATTATTTTATGATTTTTTGCACAAACATTTCAATTGAAATATTGAAACATTCAATTGGTACCATTAATTAAGATGGCAGTGGCGCTCGCTTGGTACGGGGTTCTGTCCGTATTAGGAGATTGCTACGTTTTTATTATATGAATCGAAAATATACGAAAAATAGTGGAAGAACCATTCTATGTGACAGATGACTTGCTACACAAGGACTTGAACATCCTAGCAGTTGTGAAATCCTGAAAAGTACTGAAACCCTCAGCGTAATATGGAATTTGGTAATGAAATGTCCACACGGCCACCTCGATAACGGGCTATGAAGTACTGACAAATCGAAAGCTTTGCCACAGTCATAGCACTTATCGTCTGTTTGATCAGTTTGTTTACATTTGTTTAGTGAACGAAATTAGCAGGGCAGACTGCAGCATAATCTCTCTAATACTCACGTCCAACCGCCATGGGAAAAAAGTATTCATTTTTTTAAATAAATCTTGAATGAACTTTGAACTTTAGAAAAAAAAATATGTTCATTTTTCAAGATAAATAGAAAATAGTACGTTTAAAAGAGGAGAAAATTAGTTTTCTTCTTCTTCTTCATCTTCCTCCTTTGTGCCTCTCAGCGTGGAGGTGCCCCAGTCCATGTCAGCCAGGTATCACAAACCAGAGCCAGCGCTCTCATGGAGTTCAGACTCTTTCCCTTTTTCTGTCCTATCCTGGAGATGTGATCGGACCATAACAGTCTCGGTCTTCCTCGAGGACGATATCCAGTAATCCTGGCTTCAAAAAACTTTCGTGGATCCCGGTCTTCATTCATTCGGCACAGATGACCGAACTACTTTAGCTGCCTCTTTTCAACAGTGTCCATCAAGGCGGGTACTCCAAGGTCTACACGTATCCGCTCATTTCTGACCTGATCCCTCCTTGTTCGGCCTGCCTCTCTCCGGAGGTACTTCATTTCAGCGGCTGTAGCTCTACTCCAGTGCCTATCCAGCGGGACCTAGCTTTCACTGACATAAAGAAGGGTAGGTAGGTATATGGCCTTGAATATGTGTAGTTTTACACTGTTTTCTATCTCTCTTTTCCCTATTACTGAGCTGCAAAGCTGATAATGTATATGATTTGCTTTTTTGATCCTGTTGGAAAGCTCTTGGTCAGTTTTTCCATTTCTGCTGAACACAATCCCAAGATAAGCGTAGTCCTCTACTGTTTCCGATACCTCCTCCTTGCAGCAAACTATCACTTCTTCTTCCTCAGGACTAATGTGCATCATCTTATTACTTTTCTTTCCATTCAGTACCATGACCTTTTCTTTATGTCCATTTTTGGACATTTAATTGCAAAACTTGTAATCGTAGTAGGAACATATTTGGAGAATTAAATTGTGGCTTTTAGTGATGCCTTCATACAAAAAAAGTTTGATGCATAAATAATAACGGCTTTTCGCGCAAATAGCTAAAATGTAAAAAAAAAAAGGGTTCTCGAAAAACGACTTGAAATAGGCCCAAAATGGTCCTACATTGGTCTTTCACCCAAATTGATAAAGAAAGTCTTGGTGAGGAGACACATCAGATATTTTTTATGCTTAATTATTTGGAATCAATAAACCACTTTGTAATAATTTATAGCGTTTTTAATTATTCAATAATATCAGCTCATATCAAACAGGCTGTGTGACATGAGTTTGACAGCTCTCCTAAGGCGGACCTTGGACAGGCCGTGCTAATCATCTAATCGGTAGTAGGCAGATCCAATTAGAGATGGCCTCATCGCACTTCCACCAGTATCTGACAAATCGATTGCGTCTTCAGTTGATAAGGCAATCAGCATCAGTGGCGTATCCACGAGCGAGCGAGGGAGAGTGGGAAATTTTCCCTCCCAAAAATATCTGAAGTGGACACCGCATGAATTCCTTGTAAGCCTATTAAACTATAAATCGGTAACTCAAAAAGTGATCCTGAATTTGGTTACTAGTTTCCGAAGATAGCAGTATCTCAAAAACGACACTCTGCGTCTCGACGTCTATTGGCGTCCATCTATTGACACACACACACACACCATCATAAAAATGTTAAAAATGGTAGCTTATCCATGAAAATCTCGATTTGTGATTCGTATTCCTCTCTTCTGAGAAGGGGGGAGGTAAAAAAAAACAAAAAACAGTTTCAATTAAAGTGCCACTTGCGGAGATCCAATTTTAACCAAAATCTAGTATATTATTTTTGTTGATAAAAAAAGTATTATAAAACAAATCAGAGATGTTTTGTATTATATTTTAATATAATTTTTGATGAATGTTTAATATGACTTTCAAGTATAGTACCACTTCCGGTTTGTCAATTTAGACCAAAATCTAGTATATTATTTATATCGATAGTCTTGTAGACTAAATCTGAAATGTTTTGTATTATACTTTATTATAATTTTTTAAGAATCCAAATTTTTCTATGAGGAAATAACCTACTATTGGCTCACCACAGTAGCTACAGATCTCTGGAATTATTTTTACTTTCCCTTGCCTATATGCGAAGTATATTGTAAGGGGAAGTATTGCGATCGTGAAAATTTTCGAATTCGAGTTTTCAACGGAAATACACGTTTTAAGGTCCCCTGAATCCAAATGGTCACGCAAAATGGTCGGTGTGTGTGTGTGAGTCTGTGTGTATGTGAACAGTCTAGCTCAAAAACACATGCATGTGATGTTCCAACAACGTTTTCAAAAAATCGACTTACCGGAAGTGGCACTTTATATAATCGATTTTACACTTTTTCAAAAGTTTCTCGGAAACGGCTCTGATGATTTTGATGAAATTTGCCTAATCTATTCTTCATAAAGACCTTTAACTTTTCATATATGTAGTATGTCACCGAGAAAATGCAGGGAAAAAAGTTATGATGAAAAGAATATTTTATTTGCGCATAACTTAAAAAGCATGCATTTTATGGTAAATTGTGTAAAGACTTATATAAAAGTTAATTAAATTATCTAAATAACAAAAAAAGAATCATCAAAATTGGACGAGTAATAACAAAGATACGATGCACCGGACTAACCGAAAGTGGTAATTATTTCATGAATTTTACAATTTTTAATATTTTCTCGTAAACGGCTTTGATGAAAATTGCCTAATGTCATCTCCTTAAAGCCCTTTAACTTTTATTTTATGTAGTATATAAACAATGCGGAGAAAAAAGTTATGATGAAAAGAATAATTTATTTTCGCATAATTCAAAAAGTAAGTATCTCCAAAATACAAAAGGAATGATCGAAATCGGACCGGAATTAGCAAAAATACAGAGTATCTTATGAGGACTACAAGAACCTAGAAGGATAACCGATTGCATTCCAAAGGATTCCCACCAATCTGTTGTCAACAGATTCTGTTCTCTGTGTCGGATTTACAGCCTCCGATTCCTTTACCTGGCTCAATTTTCTGGTTCTTTTTTTTGTTTTGTTATACATATTTTAGGGGCCCCGGGTCTCATATTTATCACCCCTCCCCCATAGCAACGGTGGCCACACAACGTCGAAGACGCGGCACCAGACGCCCCTTCGCTCTAGAGGCAAGGATTAAGCCCCACCTCACCACTGCTTATCTCTTCCAGAGGCTTCCCTCCCACCACTTATAAGACAGCTGCCACGGGAGACAGGAGTATCACGCCGTGATCATCCGTAGCTCTCGCTACATTTGAAGCCATAGCTTTCGCTATAATCAGCTCCTTACCCTTACTATCCTGGACGGAGACGGCGCGGCACAGAAGCACGAGACCTCAAGGCGAAGTCTATTCAGATAAGCCATATTTCATAATATGAGACCTGTTCACAAATCTCTGTTAATAAATAGAATTAATTAAGTTAATTAGTATCAATTGGATTAAGCAACTAACAAATACTAACGTCGATTATCCCTTCAGGGATATAATTTATTACTTAATAAAATCTATATTAGCATGAGATGGCGTACTTCTTATCTCACGTTCACGAATATTAATAACTCTTTATTTTAAATATACAAGAACGGGGTTTCCCGGTCATAAGGCATGTACGTGTCCCGCCGTATGAACACTGTAATAATGCAATGTAAGAATACAAAAACAGAAATTAACTTAATAATTTCTACTTTTATATTATTTAATAGAAACAAAATGTTTCTATAGAAACTTAACCGAAACTTTTAAAATACTTGACTTGACAAACTTAAAATATATAGGTAGTGTACAAAATTGTCGTAGTAAAATTGTTTAAAAATTGTTTTATTCTACTTATGTGGGTAAGATGTGAAGAATTGAATGATGCCGAGTTAATTTCAAGTATTGTTTATGTGAACTCTTTAAAATTAAATTAAAAAGATACTTATTGTGAGACGGTAAGGGAAAGTTGTGTGATGCGAGCACCGCACCAGATTTTTTTTCTGTGCTAAGCATTGTGATTTTTATATAATGTGTGATAATTTTGCTGCTTGTGATACTTTTGCTCAAAATAACGTTTGTTTTTTTTGTTTTTTTTTTGTGTGTTACTGAAGGAAATAAATATTTTTTGGCACAATGAACGTTTTGGAACTTACCACTATTTTTTTTTTTAAGCTTCAATACCTAATCCACAATTAACCTTAATTTTTCCATCACGTCAGGATTTGTCGCAATCTGGGAATAAATGTATCGCGAATATGGAAGAAAATACTTTTATCTGGACCAAAACCAGGAGTATGAGGTGTCAGCTGCTAGCAGGTACTTCTTTCTAAGGCTCGACTTTCTAAGGCAACTCTGTATTTTCTTTGGTCAGACGTAAGGCTCAAACCAAATCGTTTAACTCAGGCTGTAAATAAACTAAAAAATTGCATAGAATGAGTCAGTAAAAAATGAATAAGAGAAAAACGTTTTTATTCTAATTTTGAAGTCTCATATTTCCTCAATTTTTTTCACCTTTAAACATTTTGAAATTTGCGATTGGGAAAAATCCTTAAGTGGTAGACGAAAATGAAAGTAATTTTCGGATTCAGCGCTAAAAAATACACATGAATCGGTTATCAAAAATTAATAAATAAAAACATCGCAGGCTAGTGTTATTGGATTTTTGTGTAGCATGGTAAAATTTTGCATAGATACCTATTACAGCAAGAGGTAAATCACTTACTGCCTGGGTTTTCGGAAAATTGTCCACATTCTTTAAGGTCCATATACTCCGCATAAAGCCCGGATTACGCGGGTTACTTCAGTTATTATATAATATATTTTATATTGTATGGAACGATAAATAGGCTCTTAAGAAAGACCATACACACCACCGTATTCATATTATACCATCCTATCATATAATTTAATATTTTAGAGCTCCAACGTAAAATTTAAAATATCCCTGACGACAATGAGGTAATATTTTATAAGGGCTATAATCCTTGACACCTGCCTCCAGTGGCCACTTAACTGACTGGAACCATTCTTCGGGTTATTACTCTTCTCCAGCTCCTGGAAGAACCTTGCGTGCCCTATCTCCCTACTCCCTAACTGGAAGGATGGCCGTAATGGACCCCCTCTTAATGGAAACTATATACTCCGGGCAATAGGTCGTTTTGTTTTATTGATACTATATCACTGCATGGCGCTAATTTTAATATTACGTACCAAACGAATAATACTATTAAATTAATTGCTGAATTATTAAAACGGCAGTTCTCCACTAGACTCAAATTTGGAGAAATTAAAAAAACTGTTTAACTTTTTTCCACGCAGAATATTTGCTAACTAAAAATATTAATCTTTTTCAGCTATATCACTATAAATACTATTGAAAATAATAAACTTGAGTTTTTTAATCAATCCACGTGGTCTAGAAAAATTGTTATATTAGGTTGAGTTTCGCCGTTTTAACATACCACGACATTTTTTAATAGAACTTTCGTTATTTTTCCTATTAAATGTGACAAAAAAATTTTTGAAGTTTCAAAAAAATTTGGTGGTAAGTTCCAAAACGTCTGCAGTGGCAAAAAACTTGATTTCCTTTACAAACACAAAGTTTAAACTGCAAAGACACAAAAAACAAAAAAAATAGTATTTTGCGTAGTTTTGTCCAATGGGAGCTGAAGAAAACACACAAAAAATAATTCCAGATTTGGATTCAGCACATAAAGAAACAAATGAAAAAAATCATCGAAAAAAAAAAAAAATTTCAGTCCCAAATGTGCTTAAAATTTTTAAAGCCACAAAATTACGTTTGAAGCTCTGTATCTCCTCTTCAGCTTACACGATATCGGCGTTCTTAGACTTGTTGAAAAGAGGGGAGTTTCTTCTTTCCATGCATAGAAAAAACTATTGGATTATCTTAGATGGTCGGTATAAAAAAAATGAGTTTACCCTATAAAAACAAAATTGGAGTTTTTTGCGGATAATATTAGTTCTAGAACACGTAATAACATTACTGTTAAAGCAAATTGCGTAGTTTAAAACCTTTATGGATGCCCCAAATTGGTTTGAATTTCTCCCCTTTGAATCACTCCTCTTATTTGTGCCTGGACAATATTACATCAAACAACAATTTTTCAAAATGGCAACATTATTTTTATATTATATTTTAATTTTATATTATCATAAATAATTCATAACCATAATTAAACTATTAATTATGGAAATATAAGGATCCATAATGAAAAATAGCTAATTAATTTACCGAAATGTTTTTTTGCAAAAGTTAACATTTTTTGCAATACTTGCAAAAACTGTATATGCAAGGTGCATAGGTCTAAAAAAAAATAATTTATGTAAAGAGCGAGTGATTAAAATATTTAAATATTTATTTAAATAAATATTTAAATATTTATTTTAAATATTTTAACAAAAAACTTTTTTTTTTTAGTATATTTTAGCTAATGTTAGTCAGTAGCTTTTAGACTCCCAGCAATATGTAAAAAAATATATGTAGAAATTTTTAATTATGGACAATGGAAAAGGAATAAACAGTAAAGGTATTGTTAAATTATAGATAACATTAAACAATTAATATGGCTTATGTTTATGTTAAATTGGAAAATGTGTAAATTAATGAGAAAATATTTCCCCGAAACGTTAAAAGAATAAAGAAGTAGATTACAACTGGAAGTTATATTTTGCCCTTTAATAAAATAATTACAAGAACTTCCTAAGAAATTATAAGAAAGAAGACAAATTTTCCTTTTTCTTTTTACAATAAGATTTTTTTGTTAAATTTATATATATCGAACCCGTCATGGAATAAAGGTCAAAATTTTAAATTGTTGAGAAATCATATTAAAAGTTTTTTTGTCTACACTTTTAAAAACAATGAATCTTCGTATCACCCCTAGAGTTTTTTTTTATATCCACGCATTTTTGTTTACCAGTAGCTAGAGTTAGGCAAAATTGGATATTCGAATATTAAGTGAAAAATGTGAAAAAAAAAATTATTATTTTTTTAAATAACTCATATGATGCAATTTTTATATATTTTTGGGGGTAGACAAAAAGAATACCAAACTTAAAGGTGAAATTCATTATCAGCACCCAAAAACAAGAGAAAGTACCAAGTTTTAACCTCCTATTCATTAATATGAGGTTAAAAATAGAAAAATAGTTTGGAATCCTAAAAGGAATACCGTGGTACTTAGCATTTCATGAGACCCGAGGTACTCAAGGAATACCGTGGTATTTAGCATTTCATGAGACCCGAGGTACTCAAGGAATACCGTGGTACTTAGCATTTCATGAGGCCTGAGGTATTCAAGAACTTTAAATTTATATTAACATATTTTAAATTTTAATGTATCCACCTTCATAAAAATTGTCAACTGTTGCATTGCACATGTGCAATTCTTGAAAATATTAAAAAATCTTTCATTGATTTGTGATTGTGATGATAAATCTCTTGCTTTGTCCAATATCATAAATCACTAAAATTTTGTATTTCTTAGAATAAACAACGATTTTTTTATTTTTCCTAGAAAAAATAAATACTAAAATTAAATATTTTTCTATCAAGTTAATATTTTCTTTTTTTTTTCCACATTTATTGATCCATATATTTATTGATCCTCTATATTTTTATATAAGATGATTAACATGGCAGTTTAATAACAAAAAGTATACTTATAAAAAAAATAACATATAATAATTATGATGAAGATAACTGTAGTTGACTAATAATTTTTTTTTTTTTATAAAACTGTCATTTTTATTTTGTTACATTTTTAAAATATAAATAAAATAAAAAGTGTTTAATAAATAATTACTCAAATGATATTTTTATTATAATTACTTTCTATTTCAAGGCCATTTTATAAAAAGCAAAGTTTTACCTATAATTTAGATCCTTTGAGGATATTAATAGCAATGCTTGTTGCTGTTTTCGCTGAACCAGGAGAAGAAATGACTCCATAGCCACCATGACCATAATGATGAACTACCTGGGAGCAAAAGTCATTAAGATTAAATATTATTATTATAAGTTTTTGCTCTTTTATATTAATTAAATACTAAAAATGAAAATATTGGGAAATACAAGCCGTGGTTTGAAATCATGATTTGTAAAAAATAAAAGCTCTGTAAACAAAAAATTAAACTAAATAAGCATAACTTTTCAATGATGCTAGAGGAAAATTATTTAAAAATTTCTAAGAAAAATGAAATTATGGTGATCTATTTCTCAAAGTAAATGGTTGGTTTTACCATATAGATATAGATAAATATAGATTTAGCTATTAAATAATGAACGAGTCTTGGTTTTCCAATTATTGCTGAAAACCTGAATACTGCTATTGGAGTGCTACTAACAATAAGTAATTATTCATAATTATTTGGTAATTTCCATTATTATTCAAACCTCGTTCATCATATTTGTTCGTAGTGTTTGGTAAAATGCATCTAAAAATATATTTTAAAAAGTTCAGCAATTACCTTAAGGCCATTTATGATTTCTGGTCCAACTCTAACAATATCTCTGTGTGGTCTAAGACCTACAACCTCCTTAACGACTGGCACTGTAGACAGTTTTGGCACTATCCTGGTGCACCTGTCCCAGATAGACGCAGAATCATATCTGCTCACTGAGGTATCCCAGCTACCGAAGTTCTTGATTCCTCCGAGAGTAGCTGCCCAGATGCCAGGCATGATGTAAGTAGTATGTTCTGCCAGATAAAACTTTTCAAGCCAAGGAGCACTTACCTATAATTAAAAGAATTTTGAAATTGTAGCAGTATTTCATATTATATATATATATATATATATATTATTTATTAATAATAAAATCCAAGATACGTTAGAAACTGTTAAAAGCCATTTAATTTCTCTTGTATAATTTCACATAGATATAACCCTCAACCCCTTTTCTTTCAAAGACCTATTTATTTACGATGAGGCCAACTTTTACACCTCAGTGGCGGACTAAGTCATGAGTAAGTTCTCAAGATTATCTACTAAAATTAGATTAAAATGCAGCCATAAGTTTCTTTCAATGGCTTATAAAAGTCATCATTAAATCGATAAAATGTTTTTCATTAACATGAACTATCTAATGCATAATCAAAAGAAAATAGTTATTATTTATTACCTTATAAACTTGCCCTCTCATTGGAGTCAATCTTTTATCATTGCACAGTTCGTTCGTCCCAAGAGCAGTACAATTCATGATTAGATCAAATTTCCCAAAGTTTCCAACCTCAGAAAAATAGCCAATTCTTCCCGTTACGAATCGTCCTCCATTTTGTTTAAACCTTAAATTTTAAATCAGTGATTTTATCAATAAGTTACGATAACTCGCTATATCAGTTTATAAAAATGTTTCAGAACGAAACTGGCGAGTTAGTTAAATTTACCTGCGCATAGCCCAAGGAAGATAGTCACGGCATTCGACCAGATAAGTCTTAAGATAGGAACCATACTTCACCAGGCAATTGAAATTGAAATTGAAGCAAGCTCATCATCATCAACTGCACGAAATACTGGTATAAGGCCTTCCATGAACCGATTCTAGAATAGGAAAGAAAGAAAACTTTATTCTGGGGCACAATGTCCCCTAAGAAAAACAATATAGTACAGAAAAAACTTTACATCTGGCCAATTACAAATATTGTAGTACATTTCAATAATCAATAATAGTAGTTCAATAATAATAATAGATAGATAATAATAAAATTCAATAATAATAATAGATAGAACAACATTCTATGACAGATGAGAGTAAAATTTGACAGTTAACGCAAATAAGGCTTTCTTTGTTTATTTATTTTTATACTGTATTTTGTACGTTTCTATCCTTTAATGCACTATGTTTCAGGACTGCAGCATCCCATCTTCATCAGGCTTTCACTTTAAAAAAATACTTTTATTACTCAATCAAAGTTATATTACTCCTACATATAACACATCCAAAATAAAAGAGGTACAACTCAAAATATTTAATGTTAGAAATTTTAATAGTTGGACCCCTATCATCCCAAAGAGTAGCCAGTCCTCAAATATCAGATCAAACAAATAGACACGATAGGTGATGAACCAGCAACATTTGTTAGGGGGAACATCCTGTGTGCTTCTATGTCGATCCCTGATCTGCATCTAATGTCTGTTTTAATTTCTTTATATAAAATCTTTTATATGAGTAGCTCAGTAACAAAAACAGCAAATTCCACTTTGTAAAATTTTTTCAGGAACACTCCAAAACTGATCAGATGTTACTGATTATCATATAGATGTGCTGTTTTTAAATGCATTTTTAACACATTTCTGGCAGTTTTAGTAACGAAAGAGCTTTAGTATTTGCATAAAGTATGAAAACAAGGTCTAACTCATTTTGTGATAAAAATGGATCTGGTTGTGTTTGTAACTGAGCTCCTCAGATTATAAAAAAGTGCATTTTAAAAAATTGTAAGCACCATTTAGCAAACTTTACAGGAAACACTTTAAACTTTTTCTCCCCAAAGAACAATATATATATATATATATATATATATATATATATATATATATATATATATTTTATTTTATTCTTTATCGTGTGCAGTAGAACTTTATTAAAATGGCAAAACTTTTATAATTAGAACAAATTTTTAAGGCTTCTAGCACTGGTCAATGTCTGAGTGGCGACTGAAAGTTGTCATTATTTGGTGCTTACATCATCAATAGTCGATTTTTAGACCATTTCTAATTTTTCTCAATATTTCGTGAGCGGTAATCGATAGAGGCGGTGTTTACGTCCCATAGTAAATTGAAACCTAAATTTCGAATTTTTGGCACTTAAGCCTTTTTCAAATAAATGACGTCAATATATTGTGCCGTGCTCCCTATTGTCACATTATAATATAAATTATAATTTTGTCACATATTAAAACATATTACCAGGAACAGAATATCTCTAATCTATGTTACTGAAATGTCATCTACTGTTGCACTTCCGAAACATGATGAATGTATAAAGCAAAATGTATAAAATACAAAAAAAATAAATAAATAAATGAGTTGTTTACTTATAAAATCATAAAATGGCTTATTAGAAAAATGAAAAAAATATATAACATATAATATTGGCCGATGAGAGTTACAGCAGAAATTTCTCAAAGAACCAAAAGTCAATATTTTTTATTAATACATTGAAAATGTTAGAAAATATAACATAATAATGTTTCAATAAAGACTTATGTTCATGCAGGCATTAAATAAAATAAATGCGGTCTTGATTAAACACTAACACCAAAGCAGGATTGTTTTCTTCAAAATTTAAAAAAGATAAAAACCAACATGATAGTAAAGTTAATTTTTCCAAAAATTTGATGATATAATAAAGACCAAACTAATGCTATATGTGGTAGTATGTGGATTACCCTAATTAATAAAAATATACAATATACATCAATCAAGCACCATTATATCTATGAAATTTTTAATAAAGAATAATGTAATGCTATTGCGAATGAACAATCTTATCATATTTAGGATAGAACATAAGAAGGAGACTATAATAAGTCTCTTAGCAAAAAATGGCAAAATTATAAAATATACATTGGTTGATTTAGGTAGAATAATTTTCAAGTGGCAAAACTTTAATGATAGAACATACAGAGTAATGTCCTGCCAGAAGGACTTATGACTTTTCAAATTCTCGTAAAAGCTGAATTTTTTTTTTTTTGTGCTTTTTGGTTTCTTGTGGTAGTATCTAACGCCCTATCAGAAGGATAGAAATGCCTCTATATTATTGTAAAGGTGAGTCCTATCGGCAAGACTTTATGTCCTTATGGGAGTACATTGAATGTTCTATAATTAAAGGCGATTTCTGAAAAATAGTAAATTTCGAGATGTAGCAATACTCTAGGGGGCACAATATTGTGATGCATTACATTATTCATTATTCCATAGCATTACATTATTCCATAGTATTATGCGTATTATTATGCGTGTGAAATATGCAAGCTTTTGATAGAAAGTGACCAGAATGAGAAAATAGATATGAAAATGTGATTTTACTCCATATCATATCACATGCTACAAACTCTGAGTAAAAATACTATAAGTATAACAGAATGGAATGGAAATGGAACAGACTGCATGAGGAAAGTAACTGACATTTAAGTAATATTGGTTACCCTGGTCGCTGTCCAGCTGCACTTCGCAAGGATGTAACCAGAAATTTCATTAATTCCAATTCCAGTCTCATTTTTTAATCCTCCATAAAAATGGTAAGAATAGTCGATCCATTCTCTGAAATAGATCCAATCTTTACTATCAAGATTGGGGCATGCATACATTTCAAAAAGTTTTCATCACAAATTGCCTCTAATTAAGAAAAAGAAAAGTAATCTTAAATATATTTTCATCAGACTTAAAAATTAAAATAAATAATGGATGGAGATGTGAAATTTGTAAATTATACAATAATACAGTTAGGTACCACAAAAACAGAAAGAAATTATGATAGACAGATATATTAAAGGGAAAATAAGGAATAGCACAATGATAAGCAGGGATTGAAATAGATAATTATTTTTTCTATAAAATATTGAGTTATACTTTTACTTTCTAAGTTTTAATGTAAAAACTATTTCAAAATGTTTTCCTTTTAGAACTGTCTAATGACAAGCCATTGATGGGCTTATGCAAATCCAAAACCACAGTTATGAACAGTTTTTTTGAGAACAGTTTTTTTTTTACAACACATAATAAATAAAAAAATAGCTAATGTTAAAAAATACAATGTAAATAAATGGGGCATGAATCAAGCCAATTATAAAAAAAAAAATAATAATAATATAAGATCCAAATATTAATTTTAATTCAATTCATTTAAATTAATGAGTTAATTCCAATAAGGTTTTAATATTTTCTGTCTTTCATCTTTAAAAAAGTTTAAATTCAGCCTTTAATTCAATGTAATTAGCATAAAAATATAATTTTATACAGAATAAATATATACCAACTTTTTGCACAAATACTTGAGGCATTGGAAAAAAAGTGTTAAAAATTCATTTGGCTTATGAGGATTTGAAGATATGAATGAATCATTAAACACACAAGGATCAGAGGATTTTGTTATCTTAGTTACTTTCTTGTCCAAGATATAGAGTTGGGAATTCGATTTTTGTATATATAGTAAAACCTTTTTTTGTGTGATATTCTCCCTATTCACACCATAACCAGTTTTTAAAATTAAATTTATCATGGAAACATTTTTTTATTAGTTCTATATTTCCTATGGACCTAGTTTCTGTTTTTTACATCCACTCTTTGAAAGAATTTCTCAGGTATCATGAAAATAAAATCCATGTTATAGGTATGTAAGCAATAATACTACCTACACAGTAAGAGATGTTCAATTATATCCAGTTGATAAAAAGTTATAAAAAAATGCATACGAAACTGGGAATATATTTAAGGAAAGAGAGTGCTTAACACTCCTCCAGAAAATGATATTCACAGCTTGATAAATTAATAATAATTTTTTCTAATTTATTAATTATAATATGTATAAACCTAATCGAGCAATCATTTTTCTAGTTTATTTTTTTAAACTAAAAAACGCTCCAAATTATTACACAATGTTATATTATTTCCAAATAATTGATTCAAAAATACCTGTGAGTCCCTTCGCACGACTTTCCTTACATCAAATAGGCTAAGGATATGTGGTCAGAGTGGAGTCGTGAAAGGGTGCAAAGGAAAATTTTGAAGGATGAAGTGGGTAGAAATGCGAGGAAGCTGGGGAATCTGCGATTGGAAGATAGATGCGAGGAACAGGAAGAAATGAAAATGGATAACTCAGAAGGCCAAGGATCGAAGCACCATGAAATTAGTCCACAAAATTCAATACGCTATATCTCCGCTAAACTGATCCGATTTCGATAATATTTTTTTGCAGGGAATTTTGGACAGACGGATTTTTTTTTTTTTCTTTATTATTATTATTCAATATTTGGATTTGACATATCTTGAAATATAAAACCTCAAATTTTTAGAGGTGGGGTTAAAATTTTATTTTCTTGGTCGATTACAAAGGTGAAAAAAATACCAATAGCTTTTATATAGATTTATTGTTATTATTATTTTTTTTTTTTTTAATGCCTTGGTATACTGATTCCAAAACACTTTATATTTTTCCTGCATCTTTATAAATAGCCGAGTTATGAGCTTATAAAATCTCTAATTGGCCGCCATTTTGAAACGAAATGGACAGATCAAGTAGAGATTAAAAGGTCAAGTACTGGAAATCATTCTGGGATGACTTGTGATTTTGCTACCAAATATCAAGAAAATCGGGCCAGTAGTCTTGGAGAAAAGCAGACGGTGGACCAACTGATTTTTCTTATCTTGAAATGTAAAACTTCAAATTTGGAGGGGGATTAAATTTTTTTTTTTTGGACGATTGCAAAGGTTCATCGTTGAAAATAATAAACCAACAAACATTACTAGATAAAAGATTATATATGCTCATTATGAGAATAATCAATATTGATGAATATATTTCATTTAATATCAAGAAATTTTCATTAAAAAATATTTATAAATAACTATAGTTGAATTCCATTATATTGAATGTCCAGATGTTGAAAATTTTTATGCATCAAATTTTTTTTTTAGTAACATTGAATTATTTTTAGAAAGAACATTTCTAAATATTAAATAAAATTTCAATATATCAATCATTAAATATCACATTTTAGAAATAAAGTACTGTTGCGATTGTGTAAAAATAAACAAAATATTGAAGCCACTCTGCCAACAACTATGAATATCAGAATGTATTTGTTTTTATGAATTTGCATAGTAGGTATGTAACTTATGGGTATATTTCTTAATTACGTATAAATGTATAAATTTATTATCTAAATAAATATGCAATTACAGGCACACTTGGAACAATTTTTAAAACTATATCTTTATCATATATTATATCTATAATTTCTAATAGCCCAAGGGTGTTATTGTTTGTTCTTTTAATCCCTCTGATGGGATTTAACATCCTAATGTATTCCAATTGGTTCAAGTTGAACAAATTATCAACAGGTTACCTACCTATTCAAACCCGATCAGCAATGACGAGTTGTATGATTTCTTATTTCTGAATAAATAAATTATAACTCCCTAGGCTACAATTCTCCAATATGCCTTCACCTCATTGTAATCATTAAACAAAAAAAATGTGATAAAACCTAAAACATCTACATATTCTTCATACATACTGCGTAATTTGAGGAGTAGGGCCTGCAAAGTAGTCAGCAGGAATGAATATACCAGCTGCTAAAATGCTGGTTGTATCTTGTAGGAACTTGTCGGCTATGATAGTGATCTTATCATTCCTGATCTGTTTCTGAAGTTCAAGAGCTATGTTCAGGCCGACAATCCCTGAACCGTGATTAAAATCGTGATTAAATATTCTCAGCAAGAGTCCAAGTGAATCCTTCAACACAGTAAGGAACAGAATTGAAAGAAATCTAGAATTTGAGGATTTTTTCATTATTGTTTGTCAGAACCAATTCATTAATTGCAATTGACAAAATTAAATTGTGAGAAAAACAGGCTTCCAGGTAATTCCAGGCTTGAAAAGAAAATTGCAAACAAATCAAAGGAAAAAATAAGGTTTTGTTGTTTTCAGTATAAAACCGATATTGTTTCCTAAAAGAAATTAAAAAACAAAAGAAACCATAAATAAAAGAAACCATAAAATAAATAAATGATATTTTTATAGATTTGTAATAATTCATTCAATTTTGTTTTTCTTCCTTCTTTTTAATTTTTTTTTTTAATGTTTAAGCAATTTATTATTTTTTCTCTAGTTCCTAGTAATACTTTTTTATTTTATTGACAAATGTTAATAAATTAATACTTTTTTTTTTTAATAAGCAAAACATGAATATTTAATTGTTGTTACTAAAATTATTACGAATCTACTAAAACTTGTAAATTTATATTATCCAATTCTTCAATTCAATGTAAATCCTCTTCCTCTTCTCCTTCTTATAGAGATTAAAAACACCGAGGCCCAAAATATCGCTATTTTAATACCGAACTACAATTATCTATTACGAACTATAATTTCGATGTATTTGAAAACTATCCATCCGTATATATCGATATATTTGTTCGATATTTACATTTGTTTTTTTAAAATTCTCTATCATTACAACTCATGAAGGGATTTGGGCTTAGTTAGGATGCAATGTTTCTTGAATTTATTTACATCCCCAGCAGAACATAAAAACGAGCTTGAGAGAGCTTTACCGGTACTCCTCCAGGGGCCCGGCCTGGCGGATTCAGGCCCCCGGATTCAGCGAGTTCACATGATTGTTGTTAGAGCGCACCACTGTGTGACAACACGAGTTCACTACTGTGACCTTAGTCAATTGCCAACTTTTTTTTTACTTTCTCTTACCAATGTCTGAAATATATAGTAAGAGAAAGTATTGTGATCTTTTTTCAAAATTTCAAAAATTTCAAATTCGAGTTTTCAACGAAAATACACGTTTTAGAGTCCAATGAGACCAAATAGCCAGGTCTCGTAAAATGATCTGTATGCGTGTGTGTGTGTATTAGGGTTGGAATGTCGACACACGATATATCGATATATCGATATTTCGGAGTTGAAAAGCCGATATATTATATCGATATCTTAACATCCGATATATCGATGATATCGATATTTTACAACGATATATCGATCACACCATATCTAAACTATATTAGAGTAGAACTCGGCAAATCATATCCCAGTAATTCGTATAGATTTTCTGGTCTCTTGAAAGTCTCCCTTTATTTCGTATAAAAACACTGCAATCCGGTTCCCCCGATAATTCGTATTTATTTTCGTCTTCCAAGTAATGTAAACGCCTTATAATTCGAATTTCCAAATAAAAAATCTGGTTAACTCTTAATCTTTTCAAGAGGAGAGGTGAGTAAGTGAGATAGGAATCGTTTCTATGAATTTCGGTCGGTCTACAATTTTGTATTAATCTTGTTATTTCCTATTTTTTGCCGCCAATTATTGGAAATCTCAATACTTTGGATATCCCGATAATTCATATTTACCTTTCGAACCCTTGACCATACGAATTATCGAGATTCTAGTGTATTTTATTTTAACAATTTCCTTTATTCGGTAAAACTCCAGAATTGTAACCCCAAAATGGCGGAGGTCTTGATTTTTAAGATCATCCAGGTCCTAAACATCTGCATGTCCTCCATGTTGGAGTTACCATTCTGGAATTTTAGCAGTAAATATAACAACAAACAATATTTAATTACCAAACAATTATTAGTAGATAAGATTTACATACAAATAATGTTGATTAATCCTATATAAAGAAAAATTGATGATTTATATAAATGATGATGGTACTGAGATGTATATCAAATAAATTACATGCTTTTAGATAAATGTTTTGAGAATGCACAATATAGTCGGAAGAGTTATAAGATAAATAAAAATTTGAGAAGTTTGAAGGTTTTATTATTGAAAAACTTCTAGAAGACTATAATATACCAAATATGGCTAAAAGTCTTCAAAATAAAAATGTTATAATTTTTTTTTTCTTTGAAGTATAATTCTTTTTTATCTTTTTTAATAATGATTCATGGCTAATAAAAATATTGTTTTATAAATAATAATCATTATATTATTTTAAAATCTTTTTCACAGTTTATAATATCAATTGTATTTAATAATACTCATTTGATGCACTTGCTTTGCTTTTTCATCCATTTCCTTTCGATATATCGATATTTTTCTAGCGATTATCGGAGGATATCGATATTTGGTTTTGCGATATACCAATAAATCTAATATCGATATTTTCCTTTCGATGTTCCAACCCTAGTGTGTATGCGCGCGAATAGTCTAGCTAAAAAAGGAAAAGTTGTACGAAACCGAAATTACTTATTTAATGTTATAGTAACTTTTCGTGAAAATTCGAATCTCAAATCGAAAAATCGGAACGGAAATCTCAGTTTATATAATAGATTTTACAATTTTCTCGAAAATGGCTCCAACGATTTTGATGAAATTTACCAAAAGCCTTTTACTTAAAGCCCTTTAATTTTTCATATATGTAGTACCTACATCACCGACAAAATAGAGGGAAAAAACGTTATGACGAAAAGAAAATTTTATTTCCGCATAACTCAAACGGTAATCATGTATAAGAACAAATGAAAAGTAATTAAATTTAAAAAAAAAAAAAAATCATTTAAATCGGACATGCATTAGCAAAGATTCAGCTTATCTTATAAAGACTACATATCGTCGGCCCCATGTTAAAATAACGTATGTGAAAAATTCGATTTTCTATTTTTGTTAACTTTCGATAGTATTTAGGTTGATACAGCCTGTAATAAAGTTACGAATCTGTTACAGCATTAGAAAGTGCTGAAATCGCAATTGCATTTTTACGAATAACCTCTGGAAGTCTAAAGCTTCCATGTTAAACTAAAGAATATGCGAATTATTATAAAGGTAAAACAATAATTACGCATGAAACAAGGAGATAAAAGAATAACAACACCAACAAAAAACTTTTAACCAATCGAAATCGGCCCTACACAGATGAATGAGCGTAACAATTTTTGTTGCTCTTCTGAAAAGTAATGATTTTCACATTCGTAAGTTTACCATGAGAACTACGATATAAGAGGTACCTTAGATGGAAAGCCAAGTGCGCCCGAAACGTAATAGAGTATGTAATTCTATTCAATATTCTGTGGTTTGAAAGTAGGCCGAATGCGACTGAACCTCATTCTACAGCTCACTCTTCTGCACCCCATCCTGTAGTGAACAATATGCTCTGTAATAATATAATCTTCTCTGAAATTTTTAATATTCTCTTTGATGTTTCCAGCTTTTTTTTTGTTGGCGCCCTCCGAGGATGGCATCAGGGTGCTCGGCACCTCCGCACCCATTCAAGTTACGTCAGTGATGACACTTTTCCATAATCTCATTAATAATAATGTCGGTCTGAAAATATGATTCTATTGTAGCAGTGGTGGATCCTGGATGGTGAAAATGGATGTTCACACAAATAATCGTCAAAGTATGCAACCCAAAAATACAACATAAAATATCCGTCACAAATAGAGACACCTTCGCTTTTTGTGGTTATACTACGCCGCTTAGATAAGTGTAAAGTAGACTGTTTCCAAACAACTAGCAGACCTTAAAAGGGCAAATTTTACAATAATTTTTATTAGGAAAATAAAGAGTAATTTTTTTTTTTTAACAAGTTTATTGATACAGTGAAAATAAATAACTGATACATGAATTCGAAATGAAATTAACAATTAAACGCAAAATCAGCTCTTGTAAAAAGTCCTTTTACCCGAGCAAAGAGTATGTTGACAAGAAATGTGTGCTCAAGTTGCGAAGATAAGCAGGCTGTTCCCTCTCTAACTTTTAGCACAGATCTAGGTGTACACTGCTCAAGCAATGCGGGTTGCGTCTGTCAAAATGAAGGGGATCAGTTTCTGCAGATTTACTCAATCTCAAATAAATATTTTCTAATTAATTTTACTACCGTAAAATAATTGTATTTTTCATTTATAAAGCTATTTAAGTTTTGAGCACGTCTCAAGACATTAATATTCAGCTGAAAAAGTCATTGTATCCACGAGAACGCCAAACCACTATCACGGCTAATCAATGCCACCAGTATCAGTGACAGGTCAAGGCAGAGAAGATTCGTTGACTTTTGCAGTTATAACTAGATTTCTTTCTGTAAGCAATGTTATTTCCATTATACAACAGTCGATCAAAACTTTATTATTTATTAGCTGGCTATTGCAGGTGAACATGTAATTATGTTTTAATTGTTTGTCAAGACATTTGCACGGTATATAAAGGAGAGAAATGGATCCACTTTGAGTTCAAAGAGGTAAAATTATAATTTTCATTATGAAGACGAAGTTTCATATAGTTATATTTATTATATAAACAGATGTTAACTTCAAAGTCCTGTAAATGGCATGGATAGTTCTCGGGCATTGAAAATTAAAGCATTATCCTTAAAAAACGTTATTTTATCATATAAATTTCAATATCGCAGCAAATTTCATAGCGATGAATTTACGTCGTTTTTGACATTTTACCAGCTGTACCCGCACGGCCTTGCTCGTGAAAAGAATTGCAAGTTAAATACGCTTCCAAATTTCAAGTTTTTTTTGTTTTTTTAACTTTTAAAAGATGATAAGAGTATAAGAAGACAGTACTATCGTTGTTATCATTCCTAATCATCATTCATTATCATACTGTAGTATGTACAAAACTTTTACTAACAACTTTAAGAAAAAAAAAAAGATTTAAGTTTAACATTGATTTTTATTTTATTTTTAACACATTAATTACATATTGCACATTTTATCATACTTATTCCATATACATTATATGGAATGTATGGAAAGTAAATAAAATATTATAGCGAACATAAATTCACCGAGGATATACATGATTAATTCAATACCCTTGCTATGGCGTGGCTATTTGGATCAAAAGGAAAGAAAGAAAAAGATGTTTTGTTTTTAAATCATTTTTTTAATGTAAAGCTATTACTATTATAAATGTGATTTTAATACTTATTCAACCATACATTATCAGGAATTTTTTTTACTTTCCCTTACCTATATACGAAGTATATAGTAGTATCTAGTATATAGTAGATCGTGAAAATTTTCGAATTTGAGTTTTCAACGGAAATACATGTTTTAAGGTACCCTGAGTCCAAATGACTAAGTCTCGCAAAATGGTCTGTGTGTGTGTCTGTGTGTATGTGACCAGTCTAGCTCAAAAACGGAAAGCTGTACGATACTGAAATTACATATTTAAGCTTAGCACACGCATGTGATGTTACATCAACATTTTCGTCAAAATCGACTAACCGGAAGTGCCACTTTATATAATCGATTTTACACATTTTTACAATTTTCTCGAAAACGGCTCTAACGATTTTGATTAAACTTGCCTAAATTATTCTTCATAAAGACCTTTAACTTTTCATCACATCACCGAGGAATTGCAGGGAAAAAAGTTATGATGAAAAGAATATTTTATTTACGCATAATTTCAAAAGCGTGCAATTTATGGTAAATCATCTATAGAGTTGTATGAAAGATAATTAAATTATCTAAAAAACAATAAAAGAATCATCAAAATCGGACCAGTATTAGCAAAGATACAGCGCATCAGACTAACCGGAAGGAGCTATTATATTATGGATATTACACTTTTTTACAATTTCCTCGAAAACGGCTCTAACGATTTTGATGAAACTTGCCTAAATTATTCTTCATAAAGGTTTTTAACTTTTCATTTATGAAGTAAATCACCGAGGAATTGAAGGGAAAAAAGTTATGATGAAAAGAATATTTAATTTACGCATAATTTCAAAAGCGTGCAATTTATGGTAAATCATCTATAGACTTGTATGAAAGAAAATTAAATTATCTAAAAAACAATAAAAGAATCATCAAAATCGGACCAGTATTAGCAAAGATACAGCGCATCAGACTAACCGGAAAGAGCTATTATATTATGGATATTACACTTTTTTACAATTTCCTCGAAAACAGCTCTAACGATTTTGATGAAACTTGCCTAAATTATTCTTCATAAAGGTTTTTAACTTTTCATTTATGAAGTAAATCACCGAGGAATTGCAGGGAAAAAAGTTATGATGAAAAGAATATTTTATTTGCGCATAGCTTAAAAAGTATGCATTTTACGGTAAAATATGTATAGATTTTTATGAAAGGTAATTAAATCATCTAAGAAATAATAAAATAATCATCAAAATCGGACCAATAATAGCAAAGATACAACGCATCGGATTTCATTTATGTAGTAAATCACCGAGAAAATGCAGGAAAAAAAGTTATGAAGAAAAGAATATTTTATTTTCGCATGGCTTAAAAAATATGCAATTTATAGTCAATTATCTACAGAATTATATGAAAGGTTATTAAAGTATCTAAAAAAAAAAAAAATCATCAAAATCGGACAAGTATTAGCAAAGATACAGTGTATTTTATGAGGAGCATAAAATAGATGGATAACCAAGCGCATCCGAAAGGAGATAGAAGCGACCGAACTTCCTCCCACCAATCCGCCAATCTGTTGTAAACAATACGCTCTGTAATAAAGTAATTTAAGAATACAAAAGCGAAAATTAACTTAATAATTTCTACTTTCACATTATTTAATGGAAAGAAAATGTTTCCATAGAAAGTAAACCAGCAACTTTTAAAATATATTTGCAACTTGACAAAGTTAAAATATATAGGTAGTGTACAGAATTATTGTACTAAAATTGTTTTAAATACTATTTTATTGTACTTAAGTGGGAGAAGAATTGAATGCTGCTGAGTTTATTTTAAGTATTGTTTATGTGAACTCTTTAGAATTATATTAAAAAGATAATTATTATAGGGCGGTAAGGGAAAGTTGTGTGATGCGCGCACCGCACCAGATTTTTTAAATTAAGTCATATTTCTCTATTATTCTTAAAATTGAAACTAATTCTGAAAATATTTTCTAAAGGCACTCAGACTGTTTTGCATTTCTATGTTTCAATATTAAAACTCTTAGGGGACTTTCACCTTTCAACGAAACAACCTGTTACCAACAAAAGTTAAGACTAAATATCCCAAGGCCAAAGTGGTGAACATTTTTCTCGGTATTCGATTGCATTGTTTAGAATTTGTCTTGTTTCATTTTGTCTAGGAACATAATCAAAATGATAATAAATTTGTCAAAACGGCAACAAAGCTTCACGTTATTAATCTTTTTTTTTCCTAAATCTCCGGTTTTATTAACAAATGACGCTCTCAAAGGACAATTCTATTCTGGCTAAAACGTTTTTGTAGTGAAGTTATTTCAACGTGTATGAAGTTGCCATGAAATTAATTACCTTTTTTTACTTTCCCTTACCTATAGTCGAAGTACATAGTAAGGGGAAGTATTGCGATCGTGAAAATTTTCGAATTGAGTTTTAACGGAAATAGATGATTTAAGGTCCCTCGAGTCCAAATAAGTCTCGCAAAATGGTCTGTATGTCTTTGTGTATGTGTATATGTGAACAGTCTACCTCAACAACGAAAACTTATACGATAATGAAATTAAGTATTTAAGGTAGGCACATGTATGTGATGTTACAGCAACTTTTTCATCAAAATCGACTAACCGGAAGTGCCACTTTATATAATCGATTTTACACTTTTTTACAATTTTCTCGAAAACGGCTCTAACGATTTTGATGAAACTTGCCTCATGCCTTCTCCTTAAAGCGCTTTAACTTTTCATGTATGTAGTAAATCAACGAGAAAATGGAGGGAAAAAAGTTATGGTGAAAAGAATATTTTATTTGCGCATGACTTAAAAATCATGCATTTTATGCTAAATTATGAATAGAATTGGATGAAAGGTTATTAAATTATCTAAAAAAACAAAAAATGAATTATCAAAACCGGACCTGTATTAGCAAAGATACAGCTTATAGAAGTACAAGACCCTAGTACAAGAACCGAGCGCATCCGAAAGGAGAAGAATGCTACCGAACCGAAACTTTTAAAATATATTTTCAACTTGACAAACTTAAAATATATAGGTTGTGTACAGAATTATTGTACTAAAATTGTTTAAAAAACTGTTAAATTGTATGTAATAAGATGTGCGAACTCTTTAAAATTATATTAAAAAGTTAATTATTATAGGACGGTAAGGGAAAGCTGTGTGATGATAATTTCAAAATTCTTAAATAAAAAATGAGGTACAATAAAATAAGATTTTACATTTTACACACTCTTTACATTACCTTTTTTTTCAATAATCTTATATCTATAAATATAACAAAAAGGTTGTTTTGAAACGTTAACAATTTAACAGAGAAGGTCAATCAATGTTTTGGCCTTTGCTGATCAGTAAACAAATAACCTAATCAATGGATAACCTTTCCATGTTTTCTCTCACAAGATTTCTTTTCTATACTACTCATCAATATTTTGAAATCAGAATTTATTATTACTAGTGAATAACTAGAAAAGCTTCTATGAATACTTTCAAGAAAATACAATGTTTTCTTAAGTGCGCCTAAAAAGAACTTTACGCCACAATATATTTCCAAAATTATGCAAAACCCATTTTTGAAATTTTGTAAATCTGATAAATGCATAAACTAGAATTAAAATAGATTTCTATGGGCAAAATTATTTTTCGGCATAATTGCATTTATATCGATTGATTGGTTTGGTAATATTTTTATTTACAATAAACTATATCAGTGTGGATTGCCATAAAAAATTGAAAATAAAGAAAATAAAATTAAATTTTAAACAAGAAACCATTTAGGTGGTAGAAAAATACAAATAATTGAAAGAAATAAAAACAAAATTTATTAATTTAGGCCGCTCCACATTGAATATAAAATAATTCTATAACTAATTTTCATCGGAATCGTCCGAGGTAACAGTTAGGCGATAGTCTTTCTCATTTTGGGGTGTTAGCTTTGAACATGGCTGAGGCCGAGGCTCTATTACATAAGATATAATCAACTTAAAGACTTCTCAACACAATTTACCTGTCTTCTTTTCAGGAATCTTTCGAAAGCTATTGATCAGAGAATCAAATACCATCAACATGGAAAGCAAGTCTCTATTTGTGGCTATACATGAACGCTTTCTAATGCTATCCTGCCAGAACCTACGACAATTCTTGTCCCTAGCTTCCTGGACTTCTTCCGAAAGCTGCCTGAGTGGAATAATTGCTGTTTGATGACTTCTGTATGAACTACAGACTAATATTTTACGCACGGTGAAAGGCATATAATATCAGGAATAAAGATTGAGATAATGCTTTGTGGTGCCCAGTAAAAATATGTTGAACTCTACTAAATTTATATTGAAACCAGAAGACAATGTTTTCAGTTGAACATTAAATTTAGTGTTTTAATATAAGCAGTTGCTTGATAAGTGTAAGATCCAATCCTGTGATCGGAGCAATAGGTTCAGGATTGCCAAAGACAGAGCGAGCAGCGTATCCATCCTTTATTGAACCATATTCTGGCTTTGGTTGGCCACAATTCTCATTTCATGCTCGAATCGTTGTTTAATTTCCTTGGATCGTTGTTTTACACTAACCTTAGTTTCGGCACTTCTAACCTGCCATTTTTACTTCTTTGTACGAAGTAAAGAAGTATTGTAATCGAGGAAATTTTCGATTTTCAGATTTTAACAGAAATATCCTTTTTGACCATCCCTGAATCCATTTTGACTAGTTTCGTCTTGGCGTCGGTACGTACGTACGTGCGTATCTCGCATAACTCAAAAACGGTTAGCCGTATAAACTTGAAAATATGCATTTACGATTGTTATAAAATTTAGTTGTGAACCTCCCTTTTTGGTCACTTTATGATCACTGGAAGTGGTACTTTACTTGAAGGTCATAATTGATTTCCATCAAAAATTATATTAAAATATAATGCAAAACTTCTCAAATTCAATATTTATAATTTATATATTGATTTAAATAACATATTAGATTTTAATCTAAATTGAGAAACCGAAAGCTGTACTTTACTTGAAGGTCATGATAAACTTTCATCAAAAATTATATTAAAATGTAATGTAAAACATCTCAAATTTGGTAAATTAGACTTTTGTATCAATATAAGTAATATAATAGATTTTGATTGAGATTGAAGATCCGAAAGGGACACTTTACGTGAAGGGCATAAGAAACTTACATAAAAAATTATATAAAAACTAAAGAGAACATATGGTTCAGTAATAAAGGCTACAAACGCGATTTTTTTTCCACTCTAATTAAACATTTTTATGACTTGTTTTAAGTGTTAAATACTTGTTTTCCTATAGATATTAGCTAAGTGGATTCTTCCCTTTGAAATGTCGAAACCGTCGATTTCCAATGATTTAGCAAGTGACATTGATAGTTCTAATGTTGTCACGGAAAACGAAGAAATCTCTTGAGAACTTGTTCCCTACTGAAAGAAAACGATATATAATAACGGAATCAGATGTCCAGAAACAAGAGCTTGTGTGAGTGTCAATAGATGGATATAGCAAAGCCGAGTGTCGTTTTTACTGCAATCTTCGGAAACTAGTAACCAAATTCAAGATCACTTTTTGAGCCACCGATTCATAGCATAATAGGCGTACAGGGAAGTTTTCTGTAGTCCAAATAAGATATTATTAAAATATAATGCAAAACATCTTAAATTTAGAATATAAAACTTTTATATAAATGAAAATAATATGCTAGATTTAGGTTAAAATTGGTTTGCCGGAAGTGGTACTTTACATCAAGGTCATAATAAACATTCATCAAAAATTATTTAAAGTGTAAAGCAAAACATCTCAAATTTGGTATACAAGATTTTTATGTAAATATAAATAGCATACAAGATTTCGGCTAAAATTAACCGGTCGAAAGTGGTACTTTACCTGAAACTGTATTTTTTATTTCCCGCTTTTTTTTTTTGAACCACCATTTATAGTTTAATAAGCGTACAAAGAAGTCATTTGGTTTCACATCAGATATTTTTATATATAGTTTATAGCTAATGTGTAAAAAGCATCCGAAACAATGAATCCACGCTTGAAGATATGGCAAACCAAAGCCAAAATTATATTGGTTGTTGTAAAAATGCATTGACTCGTCGTTTACTAAATTTTGGAGGTAGCCCCACAAATGAAATATCACGGTTATGTAAGGGTTTCCATTAAAAGATAGTTGAGAGTTACAAATTGTTGGAATAAATTATTGATATCTTCAAAGATCTTGATAGTTTATGCTTCCGTGAATTATGAGGTTCCCTTTAAAAAAAAAAAAAAGAATTTAATCGGGCGCCATAGCATCGTGGATGATGGTCGAAGATCCTGCCAAATGATGTCATCGAGTAATTTAAGAGGAATAAATAAAATACGAACAAAATTCATCGGTATCCTTACTGGTCTCAGATTTCTATTAATGGGCATTGTGACCAGAGCTTCCGTCACAACCACTTTTACGGTGTATTCGGGAACACACTATTTATGACTTCTTCCTGAGCTTCTACTAAGCGATCAACGGTTTTATCTAACACGGCTTATAATTTGGCATTAGAACGCCAAATTTCTTTTCTTTTCACTACAGTGTGTTCCTCTGGAGGATATCAGGTCTTTTTCGATTTACATAACCAATGATAAGATTGGAACACGTGATGACCATCATAAAGCACTTCCTAGTTTGCTTACATAAATTCCTTTAAGATTTACAGTCTATGTAATAGGCTAATTCTTCGTAACCAGTTAATTCTCTCGCTCTCTCCAGACAATTGTTATTCTTAAAACTTACGGAAGCACTCGCAGATTCTAGACTATTTCACTAATTTTTCTGATTACTCTGGCAATATCCCTATTTTCCATCGAACGCAAAGCTATTTCTGCAGTTGCAACTCTCCAACGCAACGCGATTGAACGCAGTTTTGTTTTCATTGGTGAAGTTTCGAAATATTTTCGATTTCTTCCTGAAGGAGCAGCATCTTGAAATTATGTAGATCACATCACGGTAGCTCACATATGTGGAATTGGTTGCATTTATCTACCAACCATCTTTTATTTTTAATCAAGAAACTCGGCTTCGACTTTCCTGCAGCTAACCATTTGCAGGATTAAGTGGGAGTCCATGGCACTTTAAGATAAGGAGGCCCTCCTGCTTAGAAAATTTATTTCCTTAAGAGCTTTGGATGATCAACGGTAATAAACAACATACTAGTTAAAATAATTATTTTATTTAATACTACTAGCTGTGTTTCACCCGCGTCAAATTTGAATTACACATGCAATTTTAAACATATGTTGAGTACATGACAATTGCATCTGATTAACTGAATACCATCCAAAATTTATGTGGAAAAACGGTTCCACGACAGCTCTAGTAATTTTAAATAATATCTAATTAAAGCAGGAACAATTTTAATAATTCCAATGAATACGAACGTTACAATTGAATGCATAGCAGTTAGTAAGCACAAATGACGCTAGAGTGTGCTAGTCCGGCACCGTTCGGGTGGTCTCGAAATGAACAATGACCAATAACTAAAAAAAAAAAAAAAAAAAAAATCAGTACCGTTTCTTCAACTGCTGGTTTCGGTCAATAATATAACATAATATTACATTATTTTACTGAAATTTTACTTGGGGTCTGGTTATGTTACACAAATTTAGTGGTATGAGATTTCTCAATTAAGTGATACAAAAATATCGACAAATTTAGTTCACTGTAGTACGAACGTCGAATAACGAGTTTACCACGAGACTTCAAGCCGTGCGACATTAAATCGTTTAACTGAGGGAGAACTTTTTATTGCGAAAGCGTCTAACAGTCTAGCCTTTAGTTATTGAAATAAAAATCAACATACGAATTAGTATACGCGGTTGAAAGAATGTAAAACAAATCAAAATATTATAAACAAAATTCAAGATAATATTTTTGACAAGGTAGCTGTCTTAAGCTATGTAGGAGGAAAAGGTTTTCTAGGGTAACCTCCCGTCCTTAGCTCCGCCCACAAGGTTCTCCCTTAAGTTCTTTGCCAATATCTCACTGATTAGGGCCTTCTCAATAACGCTCGAAGCACCAATCGCTTGTCGCTGTTTTCGCAGTCAGCAGTTTTTTTCAGATTGATAGGTTATTGTTCTGTTCCTATGGTTCGTGATGCCAACCTAAAGCCTTCCTCTATATATAACGCAAAAAGAAATCGGACTGTAAGTTTCTGAAATTACAGCTTTCAAAACAAACTCTTCAGCTTTATATATTAGTAGAGATTTGAGAAGTAAAAAACATTTAAAAAAAAAATCATTTACAAGAGGTACTTTTCTTGATTTTTTATTAATAAAATCTTTAATTACTTCTTGAAAGTCTGTTTCTATAAGTAAATCACTTTCTATCAACATTAGTGAAAAACTGAACGTTTTAGCTTAAACATCGCATTTATTAGTTACCAAACTAACGTCTAACGTAAACCAACGGTATACAAATATTATTTGATTAGGTACCGGGTAAAAATTAAACAAACTTCTTGTAACAGGTTGTTTTATTGGTTAAAAAATTGTCGAAATTGATCATTGCTTGGTCAGTAATACTTTTGATTAGAGGAGTTACGGTGAGACACTGGACTTGCAACAAATTTCCATGAAAATCTGGCCAATTTCATTTTGATTACTCTTTAAGAGTCTTCGGAAACATTACAAAAATTAACTCGAACTTTTTATCATCCTTTTCGTATTTGAATCATCCTTCAAAAAACTGGATTTTTTTAAACAGTGTGAAGATACTCTGAGAATAAATATCTGATGTGGACACCCCATGATTTCTTTGTACGCCTATTAAATTATAAATCGGCGGCTCAAAAAGTGACCCTGAACTTGGTTAGTAGTTTCCGAAGATAGCAGTATCTCAAAAACGACACTCGGCGTGGCGACGTCCATCTATTGACACATACAAGACAGACAGACACATACACACAAACACAAGCCCTAGTTTATGAAGGTCTTATTCCGTTATTATATGGCGTTTGTTGTCTATGCCACTAGACAAAGCATTGCAAACCGACAGTTTCGACATTTTAAGCGGAAGAACCCGCTTAACTTATATGTTATTCTCCTGCTGCAGACTTGTTCAGCTCACCAATGGGGAGGAAAACAAGTATTTAACAATTAAAACAAGTAATAAAAATGTTTAATTAGAGTGGAAAAAAATCGCGTTTGTAGCCTTTATTACTGAACCATATGATCTCTTAAGTTTTTATATAATTTTTGATGTAAGTTTATTATGACCTTCAAGTAAAGTACCCCTTTCGGCTCTTCAATTTCAACCAAAATTTATTATATTACTTATATTTATACAAAAGTCTAATTTACTAAATTTGAGATGTTTTACATTATATTTTAATATAATTTTTGATGAAAGTTTATCATGATCTTCAAGTAAAGTATCACTTCCGGTAATCATGCAGTGACCAAAAAAGGAGGTTCAGAAATAGATTTTACAATAATTCTAACTACAAAATTTTAACTTTCTATGTCTAACAGTTCTTGAGTTATGCGAAATACGTACGAACGTACGTACAGATATCACGAGGAAACTCGTCAAAATGGATTCAGAGATAGTCAAAGTAGATATTTCTGAAAAGTAAAAATTTTCGCGATTACAATTCTTCCTTTACTGCCTACAAGGATGTAATAAGTAACACATAGTTTGGCTGTATAGTAGACACGGCCGAGTGCTTTATGTCAATACACCGGCATTAATGGAAACTTTGGCTGTATAGTAGACACGGCCGAGTGCTTAATGTCAATACACCGGCATTAATGGAAACTTTGGCTGTATAGTAGACACGGCCGAGTGCTTAATGTCAATACACCGGCATTAATGGAAACTTTGGCTGTATAGTAGACACGGCCGAGTGCTTAATGTCAATACACCGGCATTAATGGAAACTTTTTTATTAGAGAGTACGTTATAGTTATCTTGAAGAAGTCCCTCGAATCTCTATGCAATATGCGACAGCATTTTCTTGTTGCCTAAATCAGTGAAAAATATCTAAAAACATGTAATTACTCATTCATAATTTTATTAAATGATAAAGTAGGACATAAATAACATACATGAAACATAGAAATTACTGTTCAACGTTCAACAAATACAGGTATTCCTTAGCGTTGTTGGTGGAATTTCGATTTATGAAAAATTAAACTCTCTGAGTATAAAGGTTGGAAACCAGCGGTTTTCAAAATCGGCGCTCGCACACAATTTAACACGCTCTGGCATTAATACAGAAGTGATTATATCGTTCGATTGCATATGCTCAGTTGCTCCTATGGCTGATGTAGATGCCGTCGTTGACACTCTCGGGCGTCTTGGCGTCGGGGCCTAAGGCCTCGTACGCACTTGTAACAAACTACCGTTCCGTTCCTCCGAACTGAACAAATCCAGGATCGGGGCGGCAAAACTTCAATGAAATAATGTTCGGAAGAACGGATCGGAGCCGATCGCTCTGCTGGCGGTTTTTCACCGTCGCATCAAAGAAATGTTCGGAACGGGGTGAGACTAGTGTGGACGGATCGAAGGTAGCACCGTACCGTTCCTCCATTCTTCGAATTCTCTTCCACCGCCCATCGTCCCACTTCTCTTCTATGTTCTGTGATTTTCATAATTTCACCAATTTGTGTTTGGCATAGCTGATTACTGCTCTGTAATAGAAAAGTTTAATTAAGCATGGAGTGGGAAAAAGATGAAACCCTCGAATTTATTGACCAATACAAGTCATACGAAGTGTTATGGGACACCCCCAAACACCCCCAATACTATAATAAAAATCGTAAGCAGGACGCCTGGGAGGACCTCGCGAAGAAAGTAGAAAAATCGGTGAGGGAGATTAAGAAGAAAGTTGACAGTCTTCAAGCTAAAATTAATAACATTTATTGGAAACTAAGAAATAATAATAGCATATGATCGATGATTAATAATATGAAAAATATTAATCTCGTCAATGAATAAAAAAACTTAGGTTCCTGTAAAGTAGGTAGGTGATTTCCCAACGACTTGTTGAGTAACTTCTGTAATGATTCATTTTATTCACCTAAGGAATAAAATGTTCCCATTCTTCGTACGTTCTCATTCTTCAAAAAACTAAGCAGGTGCTCTGGCTCGACGTGCATAAATAGAAGTTAGGCAATGAAATCCTTAAATAATATGTTATTATTTATTTAAAATTGATTTTCGTTCAAAACTAATTTTCTTTATTATTATTTTACAATTCTTTTAATTATTATTTTACTAAGTGTATGGAACACGTGCTCCACATAAATGATTATTGATTCGGATTGCCTGTTTACCTTTCTAACTGAATAAAACGTGAGAATGCTTGCTATGTGAGATGATACTATGTAAAATTCCGATCAACTCTTTCGTAGACTCAACATTTTACTGAGTACCTGCTCACATAGCATGCATTCTCACGCTTTATTCACTTAGAAAGGTGAGTAAGTACTCCGAATCAATATTTACTCCAATATTTAAGTTTTTCATTGTGTAACTTCTATTTATCCACATCGAACCAGAGCACCGGCTCAATTTTTTGAGGAATGAGTACAAGCTCAGTTTTATTCACTTCACTTATTGACTTTTTGACCGGCCTTGCATATATCGATCGTATGACCTTTGATGGGTATCATTGGATTTCTCTTGAGCTCCTCTTTCCAACAGTAGGCATACGATATTTATATTTTCATTTGGGGTTTACCAGCCTGTAATTTTTAACTTGAACCCTATTTAAATTCACTTTAACCACTTCGAACTAGTGGTTCTATAAACGTAGTGGATAAATCTTGACGAATTTTGCCTATTAAAACTTAAACGAACGTCGTAGCTTCACCGTGTCAAAAGTTATATCGCGCCTAAATCATAAAAGTTGACAAAACGAACTCAAAATTGTGGTGCCCCCTCTCCTCTTTGCCGCGAATTATGAATTACATTCCCTAGCGAAACAATTTTTTCAATCCTTTAACTATCGAGTGATGTAATTGAATTTTGGATGTGGACGATACATTAGGGGCTGTTTTGGCAAATTACCTTCCGATTTTATTATAATTGGGTTTTTAATTACCTAAACTTTAATAGCATATTCATACACGTGTTCACGTAAAAAAAAAAATAAAAAAAATAATACAGCTATGTAGATTGTTTGGATGAAAAACTGTGCCGGTATTCCTATAATTCGAATGCGGCCGGTAATGGTACATTACAAAGGTCTATTTTTTAAAATAATAAACCAAAATGGATCAAAAATCGTTATTTAAATACAAAACTTATGTTGGTGGGTGTGAAAATCATATATCTTTTAAAACATTTCGAGAGGGGGGAACATATTCTCCCCTGATCATCTCCCCTCCCCTCCTCTGCTTCTCTCACACTAATATTTTTAAATGCTTAGATTAAAATTCCATCAGTAAAATGAGTCATGTACAACTTACATAAGTGCAATGTTTTATTTAACATGCACAGCATTGATATATTTTACAATCAGCTTTCTAAAAGTTAGATGATCACGTATCACCTGAAATAATTCCACGGGTGCCATACACAACATATCCATAACTATTATTCAAAACGTTTTTTTTCTTCTTGAAAATTATATAAAAACGATCATAAAACTTTGCATTGCCAATTCTAAATTTTATAAATAGACCATTAGGTACATACTTGTAAAATTTGTTATATTCTAATATTCTTACACCATTATCCAATCATGATATATTAATTTGATCAGCGAATATGAACAAATTAAAATATTATAATTGGAAAGAAAACGTCGTTATTTTAATTTGATGCATATCAATAAAAAATTAAGATCACAATGATTGACTGGAATATTCGTAATTGCTTAATCAACAAAATACAATGTTTAATTATGAAATTAAATTATTTTTTGTTCAATGAGAACCTTAATTAGGAAATAAAACTTTTACGTGTCATTCATAATATGTAAGTAATTTTTATATTTCCATGTATGAGATAAAGGATTCTATTTTAAGAAATATATATATTTCTTAGAAGGAAAAGTATATGAAAGGTTTTAATTACCTAGAGGAAAATGAAGCCAACAGCTCGAAAATGATTAAGTTAATTGGATGAATCAGTAGCTTCTCGCTATATGAATATAATTTATGCTGATAGCATCAAAAAGAAAAAAATATCTGTACTTTCTCCAGTTTAACTGCTGAGCTACAATAAGAATAAGGTCAACCTTCTCAGTTGCAGTCTGTCCGCGTCAGGGCTCGTGATGTCTTGTCTGTTCTCGGCCCACTGCCCAATATATTCGTTAAACTAACGCCCCTTTAAAAGGTATGTTAAAAATCTTTTGAAATCTAAAAAATAATTAGTCATTTAAAGATAAAATAGAATAATTTATATCTGAAACATGAGTCATATTAAAAAAAATCCTGGTATTAGTAATTTCTAAGATAGCATAACACCCTGTAATCCCTTTAAGTTATCGCAATGGAATTGACATTCGAACTTGTTTTGCCTCCATCTTTTGAACATTTTTAAAAGGTTAATAAATAATATGAGAAAGTTTCAAGAAAGTAAGAAAAAAATTGAACAGTATTTAGGTAATGTTTAAATGTTTTAAATATTTTCTAATGTTTAGATTGTAAAATTTAGATAAAAATTAAGGTGATGTTGAGGAAATACAATTATGAAGCTATTGATTTCACTGTTTGAGACTATTATTATTAGATGATACATTGACAGTTGGCTGTTTGGAAAAAAAATCAACAATGGAAAAACAAGCCTAATGCTTCCTGTACAAGGAGGTAATTAATTCCTTGTTTGTGTCTAATCATTTACCCCAGAAAGAGGTGGCTTACAAGTTTACAAGATTGTATTACATAGAAGATTTGTTGTTTGATTCTTATCATTCCTACAATTATCATGGACATAAGTAATTATATTGTTAAGATTTTAGTGATTTCTTAATTTTGAATTGTTTTCACCAATGATTAGTAGAAAATTTTCATGTTAATTTTCTTATTTATCTTAATAGATGTATTGACTGTCCTTGAACCCAGGTTTGATGATCACTAACACTGGGAATGTAATCATGTGACTCATTGCTAAGAAATTTTAATTAAAAAGTTCATATTTTATTGAAGTAATTGCATTTTAAATGCACTAATGCCTTTCAGGTGAGAGGGATAACTATTTGACACCAATAAAACTAAAAATGATTTATCATTTTTTTAAAATTGATCATTTCCCTCACAGCTCTGGATTTAAATATTTTGCCCCATTAATATGTGATTTACCTACATGTTTCAAAATCTGATTGATTGTTCTACATACCTGTTGTATTTCTGTGATTGCAATGGATTTGATACTGTTTATTCGAATATCAAATGATTTTTTTTCATTATTCAATAATTTACTCTTGAAAAAAAATATCCAGTCTTCTAACTGCTATTATTAGTATTTAACATAAATGGAAAATCAAGAACTTTCTTTACAATAAGAATTATAATAAGGTGGGATTTTGTTCTATTTTTGTTTTTTTAATTCTACTAGCTACAAATAAAAAAATACCATTTCCTTTTTTATCTATCATCATGATACTAAAACAATTGTGTCAAATAATTAGGATACCCATAAAAAAAAAAACAAACATGGTAATTAATGACACTTAATATTATTTAAGTGTTCTGTTTTCATTTGGTACTTTTTATCTAAAGCCTAAGAGATCAATCTGTTTAGTCTTTTTAAAGTTAGTAATTTTTTTTAAATTGCTTATTTTACGATTATCATAGTTTTTATTATAATTGTTATTCTTGTTCATATATAATCTTAGAGAGCTATCCTAGCATGCGAATCCAGATTAGTGCATCCAGTAATCTGTTATTACTCGGCTATATACTAGTATCACGAGAGCTCAAGATTCACAACACCCTTAAGAAACGCGCTGAAAAGCTTGTTACAAAATATAATATTGTATTAGGTTTACCTGATTCTTTCATGAACATATACCTTGTGTTTGCATGCCTTCCTCTAGCTTTTACATTGCTTCTGATGCATAATTACTAAAACTCCCAATATATCTCAACATGACACTGTTGAGGCACGAGTCCCACAATGCCAAGTTCGGAGTATGTGGATCTGATCCCCACTCCCAGGTTAATTATTATTTCATAGCAAAACCTCAAAATGAATCTTGACAGTGCCACTCTGATTAGGACAGGATGGCACCCTCTATGTTGCAGCAGGCCCACCAACAAGGCCCGAAAGTTTGACAGCTTTTGGGGTGCCTGACCCTTAGCCATTTATTATTTCTCAAACAAGATAAGTATTGTTTTGATCAAGTCCTTTTATCTGAGATAATCAATAATTCATTGACAATATCGATGGTTATCTCTTTTGAAATAACCAAAAACAATTCTCAGCTGGAGTATTAGTAGTGAGAAGAGTTAAAAACTGTCAGGGGGCTCGACATTTCTATGGGCAGTCCTAAGTAGTAGTCAGGGTTAGTTAAGAATAGGCCCAGTTGCTGGACTATTTCCTCCCTCTCCTCCATGATTATCAGTACCAGTATCTCACAATTTATAGATTAGGATCAAAGCCGCTGAGATCATTTATACCAAATATGAAGTCTTCAAAATTCTATATTTATACTGATCGAGCTAAGTTGCAGGTGAAACAGTTGGTGGTCATTTCTCTTATTTATGCAAGGGATCTCTTATCATTGGTAAACTACAGCTGCCATTTTATAATGGGCATTGGAAGATGAGGTCTGGGTGGATCATGGAAAATGATATATTTTAATGTCCCTAATGCTGTGATAGAACCCCTATTCTCCAGCATTGTCACTGAATGTTATCGAACAATTGCTGTTCGCACAAATGTTGTGAACTCTCTAGCGGATCCTCGGAAGCGGGTGACTGTACAGGGTTCTATACCATAGAAAATTTAAATAAATGCCCCATGCTATACAAAAATAAAATTTAAACTATACAAATTTGCTTTTAAACAATAAAATCCTAAAAATTGGAACCAAAAAGTAAAATTATAATTTTTCCTTTAAGTTTTCAAATTATTTATGGAGAAATAACGATCTTTCTCTTCCTCTTGGGAGGTATTCTATAGGCTCACTTTCATTATCTATACCAGTACTGACCACTGCGTGAGCCATTACATTGGCAACAAGACTACAATTGTATCTTTAGTTGATTTCCATCCATGTTAAAATACCTGAAAATGAAGAATCAGATCAATTAGCTGAACATCAAGTGTGCTTGGGACGACCTACTATCATGGTTTCAGTATCAGACTCAAGGTATACATCAGTATACATTGTTGTAAAAACAATAGCACACCAGAGTATGCAGCTGCGAAGAGCAAGAGTTGGGAGAAGATAATTCCTGCATATGCTATGTATAAAAGTGTCAAGCAGTCTTCCTAGGGTGGTTGCAGCCTGCCTCTTCAGTATGACAATTGGGTATGACTACCTTCTAGCTTATTTGCAGAGGATTGACATGATACTAACTGGCATCTGCCCACTTTACAGCAATGGAAGGATAGAAGAATGCCAAAGATTGGTCAGCTTGTTGCTCTCTCTTCTAAAAGAAACTCCGAAACTAAAAAGAATATATATTAAGAATATAATATAAGAATATATTTGATATCCCTTTAGATGTAATGTGATCCCCATACTTGATAGTTTAGCATCTCAGAGTTGGGTTTAGATAAATAAATAAAATTAATTAGCACCAGTTATGCTTATACATTAATATAAAATTATCCATTAAGTATTACCAACAATCTTGAAATATTGGTTACTGTAATAATTAGATTTTCTTCAATCTGTATTGTTGTATAAAAAAAAACAATTTTTGGCAGTGTTAGCCTTTTAATTTGACAGTTTTAGGATCGAACAGAGTACTTTTATAGAAAGTGATGTTGCAGTATTTCTTTCTAAAATAGAAAGCACACCACAAACGAACATATCGAAATCTTAGAGCACAAATGTGCTATATCCATTTTTGTTTGGTTTGAGATGTTCTACCATAAATAAATCAAAAAGTGATTCAAGAATTAAAAACTTTTTTTTATAAAGGCTACAGAACATAAAATTAGTAAATATCGAAAGACATTGAGCTGCATTACTGGAATAATGCACTTATCAAAACTTTGAGTTTTCCAAAAGTAGTAAGGAAAGGACATAGTACATTTGTGCTCTAAGGTATTGATATGTTATTGGAAGTTTATCATGACCATTCTAATTCTCCAGATATTGGCATTGGTGTTTTTTTCCTAGTTGGATTCACCAGTTGGACAATCGGAAGAGAAAGTGAGGTATCTGGACCTAATAGAAAAGGTCATATGGAGGGCATTTAAAAGTAAAAAGTATGGCATAATATAAAGAGTTTTATAGACATTGGGGTGACTTCACTATGAAGGATTCTATGAGACCACATTTTAATAATATTGTTAATAATACACCTGAAAGTACTTAAGGTAGAATTTTTTATTCTTGTATCTGTGGTGCCCCTCATGGTAGATTTATATACTTATGATTTATTGTATTAAAATTTAATTGATCTATTGTATCTTGTTAAAATTTATAAATAACTATACACATTAATGTATATAGTATATTGGAAAGCTACAGCCCAAAGTATAGAATAATGGCAGAAGTTCATTAAGGATGCCAGGGCCCATGTAACGCATCTTAATAATAATAAGATGTTTACGGTGTCTGATCAAAAAGGAAAACCTGGTATGATTTATAACCTCTTCACATTAGTCCATTAGGACTTATATCCTCAGGTCATGTTCCACTCCATAAAGCCATATTTTTATATTTTAATTATTTTTTTTTTGTTATTGAAATGTTATTTACTTGGTAAGGACATGTTTCTTGATCAAAAAGGTGATGTGGTCAGCATCCATACACTCAACCATCAGGTTTATCCAGGTAACCATGCTATGGAGGCTGGGTGTGCCCCAGGAGAGTCTCCCGAACCCAGGGTCAATCCCTGGCTGATATAACAGAATAAATTAATTATTTGCCTCATCCAGCTCCTTTTCAGCCTTTTGAGAGTGTTTTAGGCATGTTGGTTGGGTCCATTTCCTGTATGAATGAGTTGGAATGTCTATGTATGTTATCCTGAGATCATTTGTAGTGGGATCGTTAGCTATTGGCATATTAAGGACGATATGTTAAGTAATGTACCATGAGGCTTTGATAATTGAATTTTCAAATTTTATGATCTTTGAACTATCAAAATCCTCAGTTTGGCTTGTTTAAGTTTTTCAGCCCTAAGCGCCTTTCCTTTAAGTCCCAAACTTCGCAGCACTATGTTGTTATGTCTCAACTGCTACCATATTTTTCTGAAAATGATTGATATTAACACTGGTGACATATTTTGTACAGCAGGTGTTCAACTCTTACCAGTATTATTTCAGTTTATTTTGAAGCATGTGGGGAACTACATAATTTTGTTGCCAAAAAAAATTATTACTATTTCTATTCGTTGTCACTAATGTTACCATGTGATTACTTCGAAATAGTGACAATAAACACTATTCCATATGATCTGTCTACGGTAGTATAGGTAAAATTAGTTTAGTTCTTTCAAGGAGGGTAAAAAACACAACCAGTATTGAGCAATGCCATGTAGAATTCAAAAAGTCACTAGTGTTACCTTAGCATGGTGACACTTGTTACAGAAAAATTTAGACTAAATATTTCATTTTGGATAAAATCCACCCATATACTATTAAAAATCTTAATTTCATGTGGTGCAAACAAAATATTGCGCAGATTTTAGATTAGAATTTTACATAAAACTTTATAGCTTCGGGAAAGTTTTTTTTTTTTTTTTTTTTTTTTTTTAAGCAATTTAAAGGAATCTATGTTGTGCTGTTTCATGAGAATGAAACATATTTGATTTCCCATCATGACTTGAATTACCGGCAGACCTAAAATTGAAACTTAAGGAAACACCTATTTCAGTTGAAAGTAGTTAGTTCGTTGTTTAAAAGTTTATTTTCTTCTCTTTTGCACAATTTGCAGCTATTGGCTTCAAAAGACTAATTTTTGTAGTTTCTTAAAAAAAGTTTTCAAAATTTTAATTGAAGATTAAACAAAGCCATTAATTTAATTATTTTTTGCCAATTATTCTTTTGAAATTGTAAACAGAATATGCAAAAGATGTATAACAGTCATAATCGAAATATTTCATAGTTCATATTGATGACTGGATTCTTTATTTTTTTTTTTATACAGTGTCCATTCCATTCTAAAATTATCAGAAATTGCATAGCATACTGAAATTGATCAATGGTTTTGTTTTAATGTCATAGTTTATATTATGTAAGTATTTGATGAAAATGTAAATCTGGTTAGGAGAAAAATAATTACTGAGGCCGAGTGATGAAACTTTTTGACAATAATGTTTACACAATTCACAAAACCAGTGTGATTGTCATAATTATTTAAGTACATCATTTGTTGATTACCATTTCACTCTTTAGAATAATGTACTGTTTAACTAAAAATGATAAGCAACATCAAAATTTAAGTTTTCTCTTAGGAAAAGCATGTAATTTAATTAGCCATGAAGTTGATCCTAAATTTTTTGTAAGGATTTAATTAGTTTTTTGATGGTCCATTACTTTTGTGGCATTATCCTGTTTTGGAATTTGTACAGAAAAAAAAAAGCTGATTCTGAGAACAAATGAATATCATAGTCCATCTTTATTCTGGGTTTTTTTTCTGTGAAATTCCATCAGTTGAACTACATTAGGGTAGCCTTGTTTGTTTTTATTTCTTAATTCTGCTGATATATTATGTCATAATTAAAAGAAAACTTAATTATAAATTTACAACCAGTAATTTTATTTACACTATACTGGAATTAATTGTGTTTATGATATGATAATCATGGTAACTGTTGTTTAGAATGCTGTCAATAAGTTATGAGCACTTAAGTGCAGAATTGACAATTCACAAGAAAAAACAGTTAGAGTAACTTATTTTGAAATAGCTTTGTGAATTATAGATCAACGTACAATAGTAAATTGTTTCCGTTATAACCAACTTAGTACCTGTCCAGCAATATGAGCCTTGACTACTGTAAGAGAGTTGTTGGCAATGTTTTTAAGTTCAATAGTAAGTTAACAATATAATTAACAATATGATTTTTCATTATCAGGTTAGGTGTTTAGTTTGTGATACTGGAAGAGTGGTTCTTGTTCTCTACTTGTTTATTTTTAGACACAATTGGGATCTATAGTTACGATTACCTTCAGGCTATACTTAGATATATTATATATACAATATTTACTGATTACGTTATTGATCACAGTTCACAGGCATTTCTTTAGTTTATTGTTGAGCGTAGTTGCTAGTATTTTTCTCAGTTATGTTCTGAAGTGTTATCATCTATTAGTTTAGTTGTTCATTCTTGTATCATTTTTTAGTTTTCTGGATTAGCTGAAGTATATATATTATCAGTACATGTTTATTTTAGAATCTGTGTTGCAAGAGTTTCTTTAATCTTTATGATAATTTGTTAATAGCAAACTTTTAATACTCTTTTTTGTAACTGTCACTGACCTACGTCTCAGCGACAGATCGTCAAACGTAAACAAGCAAGAGGACCGGAGGTTGTTATAACCCACACCCGGAAAACATTTGAAAGCATCTTTGCCGCCATAATGAAATTGCTATCTAAATACATTTGAAAGGCCGCTGACATTGACATTATTATGTCTTATTATTTGTAACTGTTAAAATATCTTTAGCGTTTATTTATAAATAAATATTTTTACGAATGGGAACGTGACAATCAACCTTTAGCTGAATAGTGTAGCGAATTCCCGCCAGGGGCCGCTCTCATTTACATTTATTTACTTTCGATTGCTGTTCGGTAAGACTTTGAAAAAGTAAGTAGGCTTAAGACCGGGTATTTGACTAATGTAGTGTGCCTTGCTTCTTGACTAACACTTTTATAAGGCTTTAAGTGTTCTTTATAACTCGATATTATCATACATGGCGTCAAATATTTTCAAGTGTTTCTAACTATCTTGGTCTAAGCCATGCTTATTCACGTCATTGATTGAAAAGAGATTACAATCAATTTGGACAAGGAAAAACTTACTGTTATCGGTGTTTTCGAATGTTGACACATTGGTTTTAATTAATATTATCGTTAGTCAGTTTTTTATTATCATGTCAAAGGAAGTTACCTATGGTTTTCCAACACATGTAGAAAAAGTGGGTGAACTATTAAAAATATGCCTCCAAAAGGATCACAAATTAGCTGTTTACGTCGAAGGGTATCTTTTAAAGAATCTAGAGGAAATTAGGAGTGTGAGGCATGTTCCAAAAAAAGAGGACCTTCACCCTGGATTGATATGTATTGGTCAGTATGATGATCAACAGTATTATAGAATAAAAATTTTAGATCATTTGATTCATAACCAATCTGTGAACGTACTTTTTATTGATTATGGAAATTTCGCATCTTTACCATTAACTGATATTAGACTTTTGAGCTTTGACCATCAAACACTGTTGACTGTTCCACCTTTAGCTGTTACTTGTTTTTTGGAAGGAGTTAATGTTATTAAACAGTGGAATGATGAAGAACTTTCTACTCTTAAAAAGTTCATACTTTACGAGGAGAGGCAATGTGTTTTTCGACAGCTAGCAAATAATATTAATGTTGTAAATATTTTCATTGCCAGTACCAATAAGTATTTGGATAGTATGATTATTGAAAATGATTTAGGAACATTTATAACTGATACAAAGCTAATGATTATTGCTAAAGGGATGATGCCATCCAGTCAACAATATAGTGAGCGCAGTGATCAAAATAGATTAAGGTTACTTCAGCAGAGGGTGAATGAGCAACAGGCCTATGGACAAATGATGCCTCAGTATGAACAACCTGTAAACTACCACACTGATAGGCTACCAATGCCTGATTCTAGTTCTTCTATGCAGATGTTGAATGTTGGTACAACCCACCATGTATATGTCAGCCACATGGATGATGGTCCATATTCGTTTTTTATACAACTTAAGGTAATTATGATTTTGTTTCTTTTATAATTAATTCATAAACTTAGAAAAATAGGTCTTTTATAATTGTGATTACTCCAAAATTATCATTGAGTGATTATGCTATCAGTCAAGGACTTTTTTATCATTGTTGTAAAATTTTATTTACCAGTCTGTTTTTGGTTGATATCAATTGATGCATTAGTAGTTTATGAGAGCTTCATATTAATAATGTTTTGAAATTCAGATCATTTGTGATAAAAAAGTCTTGTGGTCTTTCCTTTATATTAAGTATTGATCTCGAATTAGTGTCTTAAACAAAAATTAGTAAATTAGCAAATGAAATTTTTTTAATAGATTTTTGAAAGATCTTAATCGCTATTTAAATATTTTGGGTACAACTTTACAATCAGGACGTGTTATCATTGGTTCATACTGAACTTACCTGAAGTTCACTGGACAAGCACACTCTAGCACCATTTGTACTAACTGCTTTGCATTCAGTTGTAACATTCGTAGTCACTGGAATTATTTAAATTATTACTGCTTTAATTAGATACTACTTAAAATTTTTTAAGTAGTCACTTTTAAGTCACTTTTTATTAGTGAAATTATTAGTGCTGTCAACTTCTGTTCACTACATTTGCCAAAGAAATGAACATAGCCCCAACAGATCCTTTTCAGTTGTGGTCGGGCTTAACTGTAATTTAAATTATTACTACAACTTCCCCAGACAACTGGAAGTCGACAGCACTAATAATTTTAAATGATATGTAATTAAGGCAGTAATAATTTTTATAATAACAATGAATGTTACAATAGAATGCGAAGCAGTTAGTTAATACAAAAGGCACTAGAGTTTGCTGGTCCAGCGATGTTTTGGTAAGTTCGGCAGGAATCAGTGATAACGCGTCCCGATCGTAAAGTTGTATCATATTTTGTATTACATCAGAATTTCTTATTCTTCTTAAGAATGTGGTTTATTAAACATTTACTTAATTTCATTGTTTTAATTTTGCCATTCTATAATTCATCCATCTTCTTGAAATTTGAACCATCTTGCCGAATAATCTCCTTGGATTAGGATCCTATATAATTTATATTGTTTATTTTTATTATTGGTAGTTACCTTTGGCAGGTCATAGTTAACTTGTCAATAGAAGCTCATTGATATGAGTGGATCAGACTTAAATTGCAGGAACTAATTAAAAGTATTTTATTTAAGACTCTGATTTCAATCCTTTTGAATTAGCCCTAACTCCTTTTGATTGAGCTTATTTAGAAACCTCTGTTAAATATCTTTAATAAGAGTGGTTTGGTAAATTGTTAAAAACTTTTAAAAAAACTGCTCACCTAAGAGCTAACTAATTCCTGAAGGTGGTTCAGTACCTTAATGGTAGGGACCTTACTGAACAATGTGTAAAGTCCTTATCAACTAGAGATAATTGATAAGATAAGGACGAGGAATATAAGAAGATTATCTAATGGCTCATAGAAGTAACAGGTTGTCCCAAACTATATAAACATTGGAATTTTTATTTTATTTTGCGGTCAAAGAAATTACAACAATAACTCCCTCCATAATGAGTTATTTAATTGCTTCATTTTTCCTATATCATTCAATTTTCAAGAAGTATAACAAATTTTAAAGATAGTGCTTAGCATATCTTACTGTCAATAGTATTATTACATTTAATGATCGATTCAATGGAAATGTGGTCTGGCTGTTAAAGTGCTAATAATCGTTATAATGATCGTTTTCAGTTTTAAGGATCAATAATTTATAAAGCTATGGCCAACATATTTTTTATGCTTCAAATTATTTGGTGCATCATAACAGATTAAGTATGAAATTGGTCAACAGATTTTGATTGCATTTTTAAAAATAAGAAAAATATTTGCATGTCCTCTTTTTTCTAACAATGACCATTTCTTTGTAAATTAAAAAAATATGAAAAACTTGATTCTTGGAATAAGTTCAAGAAGTTAAACTGCTTAGAGATCATTGCTTTTATGGAGAGAGAAGATTCATTTTCAGTGATTCGTTAACAAAAGACATTTAAACAACCTGTTGCTTTTGATGAACTCTACCCTTAATGTTATGAGGATGAGTTGCTTAATACTTATTCAAATTATTGTCTAAAGGTGCATTTAAACATTTGTCAAACAATGCCAAGTCCCAAACCAAATGGCAAACGTATAAATGTAGGTTAAAAACGCCTGTCAAAATAGCATGGCAAACTGTAGCTATTACTTTTAGTTAAAACTATTTTTTTTTTTTTTAAATATAAAAACAATAGAAATATTTAGTCTATATATTATAGGCAAGCAGTTTTTTTGTCGTACCGATTACTCTACATGCATGCATAGCAGTGGGAGAATGGATATATCATCAAATAGGTATTGTTTAGATTTGCACAATACAAAAGTTGTTCACATCTTTTTCCGTTAAGGCAGGTGAATCTCTGTTTCTGACTTTTCTTAGATTATCTCTTGAACGAGTGGACCGATTTTGTTACTTTTCTGATTGTTTTGTAGAATTTAAACCTTTTATGCCTCTGTACCAAATCGAGCACCCTGTGTGTTATAGCATCTGCACAATAGCCGAAAAAACATTTCTTCCATTGATTGTAGCATATCAGAAGATTTTGATGAAACTTGCCTCAAGTCTTATCCTTAAAGCCCTTTAACTACCTATACACATTCTACATTCCCGAGAAAATGAAAGAAAAAAGATATCGTGGAAAGAATATTTTATTTGCGCATGACTCGGGAGAGATACATTTTTCGTCCATTATACAAATTCTCATTTGAAAGATAGTCGAATTCCCTACAAAAAAATTAAAAAATCATCAAAATCAGACCATTATTAACAAAGATATAGCACATTCAACATTATAGTCATATTTTTATGTTCCTACAGCTCCTAGGTTAGGATTGTGCAGTAAAATTTCGATTAACTGTTACCTTCAATTTGGCAGATTATAGAAATACCATTTGAAATATACCTTATGAGTTCGATTATAGGATTCAAGTGAATCATTGTATAATCAATATTATACTTCGTGTCGAACAGAATAATTCCAAGATTTTGAGCCTACTATTTGTTGCCTAATTGTTTTTTTTATCAAATAGCATATGGTTTAATTGAGGAGTTTTCTCTCAAAAGTCATATCCAGTTTTGAAAAATTATTGGGAGGATGACAATCACCATGAGATGCGGTGATAAGGCAGATTTGTATTGGAAATGTTGATTTTAGCACCTATTTGATCGAGGAAAATTTAAGATTTAAATAAACTGAATAACTTTTTGGTGTAGAATATTAATTTGTCAAAAATATCTTCTTTTTTTTTTTAAAAAAAAGTGGATATATTAACTTTTGATAAACTCCATTACATGAATATAAAAAGTAGAAAACTACTTTCATATTAATATTTTCCTTTGAAATTCTCACACCAGGAGTTAAAAAACCCACCTTTTTTTGTGGTTTATAGTACTGATAGTTAACAGAAACTGACGGATAAACGAATGACGGTTAATTTATATTTTGCTGTATTGTAATGGGTTCAAATTTTCGATGTGCAATTGTTCATTTGTTTCAGTCGCCTGATTCCAAAAAAACATATTTTTGGTCATTGGTCTTTCTTTGTCGCAATTATCTTTTGAACGGGCATACTGATTCTGTTTTAAGGTTTAATTAATTCGATTTTTTAATTTCAATTTACATTCAAACAATAGCAGAACAAAACATTTTCTGCTCATTTTAATTGTATGAATAAACGATGAAATTGTTATAATATTTATAATTGTTATAAATGGTTGAATTTCGACCACTGGATGATCCTACTTTATATAAATTCTCAAATGTGTGGATGCAACATTAGCGCTTATGTGGCCCTTCCCACAAGCTTCTGATTGGACCTAAGAATTGGACACAGTCGAGCATGCGCAAGCCGCTCCAAAATCCTCCTTTTACACATTTGTTTTTTGTTGTTTGGCAATCATGTAAATGCACCTTTCTATTTTTGTAATTCTGAATATAATTTGTAGGGATGAAGAACTTCCTCTATTTTGTAATGCACAGTAAAATTATTTTTACTCAAGTGAAATAAACATTTATATAGATGGTATTTAACATTCAGGTGTTGACTTATATAGTATTTTTTTACAGTCTAACGCTGAAGATGCATTGCCAAGATTAATTAACCTTTTGAAACAGCAAAAACCGATACCTCATACACCTCCCTTAATGCCAGGTATACATTATTTCTATCACCTCAATATGATATTCTGTATTAATAATAAATTGTGTACTTTGTATAAAATTTTCAATTATTATACTTTATATTATATCTATTTTTCTATATCAATTTACATGTCACTCCCTTGCAAGAAGAGCTTTCTAACTCAAAACATCGCATTTAAGTTATTTGCAAAAACTATGTGTATTTCTGAATTGCTTATTACTTATATAGCATATTAACACATTTTATTTCACACAACTGAATCAAAAACCAGACATGTTCGTTTCCTCAATTCAATGACAATTTTTTAAATTTAATTCCTAGCTTCGTAATTATTGTGCTGAATAATCCGAAAAAGTTGTGCATTATATTATAAAAGTTATACTAATATGTAATAAATATTTATACATATATGTAAATAATAATGTATAATCTGGGTCATCCCAACAATTGTAATATGCTTACTGTAATGAAAATAAAATAGTAATTTATGTAGTTCCTAAATCCTGTAAATATATTTTATTATTGTATGCATATACAGTCGAGCCCCTATATATCGAACATGAAGGTTCCTTGAACAAAAATCGATTTATGAAAATTTCGATATTAAGAAAGATTGCAATTTTTCACCCTACAGCTATTCTTTATGGTTAAAGAAGTAACAAAGGCAATTTTGGAGGTTAGTGTTGTAAACCAAGACAATTTTTTAGGTTTGAAGAAAAACAAAACTGAACGATCAATAGCACTTATTTGAAAAATTTTACAAATTACATATGTGATCGCAGTTTTTTTACAATTATAATTTAATGAGAACATGTATAAAAATATGCAAATATAATATGTACAAAAATTGATTTATTTTTTTTTCATTCAAGATTGCTTTTAATGTCTATTTGTGTATAGTTCATCACCGAAGTCTTGTTTAGGGGCAATGTTCACAGCAATAAAGGCAAAGTTAAACTGAATTTAAAATGAAAATTTCATTCTATGTTAGGAAAGAGATTCAGAGAATTTATTGGTACTCCTGTGCTTCTTCTGAAACAAGATCTTCCCCCAATTTCCATTGCTTTACAAACCAGTTGAACATTTTTATTTTTATTTAATTATTACCCATTCTTATGTTCTTAAACTAAGGGCTCTTTTTGATGACAATTGCATTTTATATTTTTTTAAATTGGAATTTTTTGTTCGATATATAGAAATTTTATTCGATTAACAGGCTATTTTTGCCCAATAAAAATTCCAGGTTTATAAAAAAAATTCGATATATAGAGATTTTTGATGTATAGAAGTTCGACTGTAGTTTGAAATAATAAAGTCTGATAGAAAGAAAAAAATTGTAATAAATTCTGGAAAAGTAGCCATTTTCCAGTGATTCCCTAAATTTCGCTTTAGGATATTAAAGACTAACCAATTATATAACTGTATAATTATTTTAATATTTAATTAACTAAAATAATTTTGTATGAAGAAGTGAAAGTTTCAACAAAGAGGTTACAGGCACCTAATACAACCAAAACATTATGTATAAGCCATTAGTAACATTAAGTATAAGCCAGTTCATCCTGTTATAAGGACTTAAATAAGCATTCTGTATAAGTAAGGTCACGCACACCAGTAGCTCTGGGGAACTACCTAATTTAATTTTAAAGAGAAAAAATTGTTGACATTAAAATAATTAACATGCTAAAATCAAATGAGCAGTGTAACAAGTGCTTGTTTGAGTGATGAAAAATTAGTATTTTTACATATATCAAAAAATATATTTAGAATTTACTTGTTCTACTGACATGAAAATGTGCTTTGTTTAGCACGCACTATGTCCAGGAATATGCAACAAAAAATAGTGTGTGTTTTTGCCAACTTTTTTTTTCCAATAATCTTAAAATGGCTTTCTATACAACAACAATATTTCTTAATGTATTTATAACTGTTTTTCATAAGATTTGAATCACCGGCATCGTTTACTGCCGGGGCACAGTGCGAAAGACTTTGGAAGTATGGTAGTGGTTGGGATGCAGTACCGTTGTGTAGGCAACTAATATGTGAATCACTGATAGTATAAATTAGTGACGGAAAAAAAATGTAATTACAACATTCAAAGAAGAAATTGTAAAATATTTTCGTATTCGGAGTTATCCAGTAGCAGTTGATTGATCCCCGTCATCACCGTCACTACATTAGCCACCACGGTATTCTCTACAAAGAATATGTGAAAATAGAAAATTTCAGGGAGGCTGTAAGGGGTATAAACAGAAAAAAATTCAGGAAAAAATAATAATGAAAAATTGTTTTATTTTTTACCAAATATTACTAATGGGTTAATTATATATTTAAATTTGGAATTTAATTTTATTATTAAAAAAAAAAAAAGTTAAGGGTGCCATACATTTGATTGGTGTCAAAGTGGTCACTAACTACTGAAATTATAATGAATAAATAGAAGAACTATGTAATTGGAGTTATTTCTTTCAGCTTTTTAATTCATCTTTATAAGATTTAATTTATTATTAATTAAATGTAATTTATTTAATTACCAATCTACCTGTTGATGAAATATGGAGTTTTATATGTATTTTAAATAATAAAGTTATGTTCTTGTTACATTAATATAAATAATAATTAAATATAATAAGATTAAATTAAAAAGCTAAAAGAAATAACTCCAATTTCTACTTACATTCTATTGAAAAGTTAGTTACTCCACTAGTCTTTAAGATCGGTAGATCACAAGTTTTTTCTTTTATTTACAGTTGAACACAGATCAACTCAAACAAAGACATTTACCCACTCTCCTATTGCAAGCGATGAGTTACTGATAAAATAATTTGACCCCAAGAAGTCTACAGAATTTTCCTTTTGCTGATAACAAAAATTTGTGACTTCCGTCCAACGGATGGCCTAGCGCCCGGTAAAGGGTTAACTTCAAACTTATTCTACAGAGGGCGCTTTTTATAGAATGTCTTACCTCATAAAGAATTTAGTATAACCATAAAAGAGTTTCATCTTTTAACGAATCTTTAAATCTACATCTTCAGACATGATAATCTAAAAATAAAGAAAAATCAAGCTTTCAAATCTTCTCTCCCTATGTATGAGGCCTTGAAAACTTTTAAAGTTGTTTTTCCAAAAACTCAAAAATTTGAGTTGGGGCACTCTTCTTGGAAAGGAGCAATTTATGGTATTGACTCGTACAGTTAGATTTTCTAAAATATTAATATTATTCTCAGGTTGTATGGTGATGACACATGTACTGACTGATAATACTTATAGGCGTAGCATTGTAATGAATATTCGTCACGATTCTTGTCTTGTTTATCACATGGATTTTGGAAACAGTGAAGACATTCCTTGTTCTGAAATATACCAACTCCCTCCACAGTAAGTATATATTCTATATCATTAAATTTTTTAGGTTATGCATAGATTCCTTGTTCTCATATAGGAATTTTATTTTTCTGTTACGAAAATTTATCTCTGCTTTCAAAATTTTGTGACCATTTTCCCTTAATTTTCTTACTCTCAATTTTGTCTTCCTAATTAATGTCATTATGTTTATAATGTCACATTGTATGTATAAAATTGATGCTTTGTGTATATTTTGTAATCTCCCCTGATGTTATGTAGAGGGATCAGTGTTCAAATCATACACAGCTCACTGCTGAAGTATTAGACAAGTGGAAGGATCGATTTTCAGATTTGTTTAGGTTTATTTGATAGCCTCTGAGATCAAATATGATGACCACTAGGATAAGATATCGGAGTTCTATAGGAAAGTTATCTGGGTACCGCAGATGAAGCCGGTCACCTTGGGGACAAACGCAAAGGTTAGATTAGAGATACCGGAGATAAAGCCGACCACGTCTGGAAGTTAGGAAGAAATATAGGAGCTGAGATACTGGAGATGAAGCTATTCACCTCAGGAAGACAGAGAGAGAAGTGCGAGCGGAGATGAAGCCGGTCACCTCTGGGAGGGCGAGGAACATGGTGAGAAAAGTGGTATAAAGAAAATAGTGAAAGAAGGAAAGAAATCCCTTGAAATAATTGGTCAGTCAATATCTTTGTTCAGTTCTCTTTTGAGAAAAAGCTGGTATGAAATGAAAATAGAAATTTATGATTTCGCACATTGCACAATTCGCTGGAAAATTCATTAGTTTTATGCGATAAAAAAAATCGTGTGGTGCCTGCTTCATTCAACTTTCCCTTATCACTCTATAATAATAATCTTTTTTACATAATTTTAAAGAGTTCACATAAACACTATTTGAAATAAACTTAACAGGATTCACATCTCTCACAAAAGTACAATAAAATAATTTCTTAAACAATTTTGTCAAGCTGAAAATAAATTAAAAGTTTCGGTTTAGTTTTCTTGCAAATTTTATTCAGTTTTCGTTGAAACATTTTGTTTTCATTACATAATATAAAAGTAGAAATTATTAAGTTAATTTCAAATTACATCAAAATCGTTAGAGCCATTTAAGAGAAAATTGTAAAAAAGTTTAAAATAGATGATATAGTTGGTACTTCTGGTTAGTCCCATGCACTGTATCTTTTGTAATACTGGTCCAATTTCGATTATTCCATTTTTTTAAATAATTCAATTACCTTTTATATGATCGTATAAATAATTTATCTTAAAATGCTGCATACTTTTTGAGTTATGCGCAAATAAAATATTCTTTTCCTCATAAATTTTTTTCTGCATTTTATTGGCAATATACTACATCTATGAAAAGTTAAAGGGCTTTAAGGAGAATAATTTATGCAAGTGTTATCAAAATCGTTATAGTCATTTCCGAAAAAATTGTAAAATCAATAATATAAAGTGACCCTTCTGGTTAGCCGATTTTGGGAAAAAAGTTGCTGTAGCCTCACAGGCATCTTAAATACTTAATTTCAGTTTCGTACAACTTTTCATTTTTGATTTAAGCTACTCACATACACACAGACCATTTTGTGAGATTTGGACTCAGGGGACTTTAAAAATCTAAATTTCTGTTGAAAACTCTAATTCAAAAATTTTCACGATTGCAATACTTTCTTCCCCTTACTATGTATTTCATATACAAGTAAGATAAAGCAAAACTATGTCCAAAAGCTGCTTGGTGAGTGTGTTATCCTCAACGACTTTGCTCTTACCAAAGTCATCCTTTTCCTTGATGAAATTTACGTTCAAGCTGCTCTTGGTTTTCAATCTTGCTGGCAGTCAGAAACAGAAAGAAGAGGGCTTCAAAAAGGATTGGCAAAGGCAACCGGTTCATCGCCGTTCACGACAGAAGTGGTTAAAAGAGCAATTTCTGCCTATTTACCCCTGGAAACCTGAGTTGTTATGGACAGAACAAAATATAACTGTGTGGAAAGTGACAAAAACCTGATAGGCACTTCAAAAAATCCATTATTGAATAACTTAGGAAACATGGAGTGGAAGTTCCTGAACCCACAACGAAGCTGGAAAAGGTGAGAAGTTCTTCGAAGTTGATGAAATTATAAAATCAAATGGTCATATTAACCATACATCTTCCGTCTTAAACCCTATTGAACTTGGGGAGCCATAAAAAATCATCTCGCCAGTGAGGCCTATAGAGTCTTCTTTGACTGAAAAAGAAAATATGTTGAGGAAATATTTCAACAAATATTTTTAAAGAACAGTGGGAAAATGTATGTTAACACATAAAGGATATTAAAGACAAATACTAGGAATCTGATCATATAATTGAAGAAATCAATATACTGCCATCATAAGCTAAAAGGCCCTAAATCATTTTTGTATTGTACCCGAATTGCTCTAAAAACTAAACCCTTTTATGACATTAGAGAGCCTTAAAATCAATGATTAGAATCTAGCCATTGGATTTATGGTGTTATATTGTCAAAAAGGTGTAAGTTTTTGAGCAATTCGTTTATACTACTAAGATGTATTTTAAAAATTTTTTTTAGGACCTTTTAGCTTATCCCGCCAATGCAGGAGGAGTAAGCTCAGTCTCAAGCTCTGAAGAAATCGACTTATCCAATTTTGAAACTGAAATATTGTGAAAGAAACAAAGCTATGTCACATCTATAAGTATTAGTAAAAAGCGTGTTTGTAGAGCATGTTACTCAAAAAACTTATTAATTTTTTTCAAAATAAATTTATGAATTCCCATTTCTTTATTCATTCTTGTTTTTAACAATTTATCATATTTATGGCAAATTAATAACAAGCATATAATTTATAGTCATGTCAATTAAATGTGTGGAGGGGGGAGTGAGTTACCTCCCCACTCACGGACTGATCTCATTTCCCTGTTGCCATCTAACTGTGGGCAAACTATAATACCAATCTGAATAAGTTATTTATTAAATTTGCCATTGTTATTATTTTCATTATTACTGTTGAAATCGGAAAGATTTCTGAGCCATATTGAAATGGTCTTGTTTGGCATTCAATTGGTATCCATGTCTTTATATTGTTGATATTTATCCATTTCTTACTTTATAATACTCTTTTTCCTTATCTAAATCATATTAATTGTTTTGACTTATAGGGCAAGACACGCTCCAGCTATGGCTTTGAGGTTTTGTCTGTCGGATTTAAAATCTCAGCAAGTGACTGATTCAGCTAAAGCATATTTTCAGGAATTTTTGGAAAGGAAGTGTGTTTTAATACGTGTTGTTCATGAAGAGCAAGGAAATCCTCTTTACCAGTATTGTGAAATGTTTTATGACAATAAGAATGTGAAGGAAATATTGTGGACCTTCAATTCACCATTAGAATACACAAATCAGCTCCATCCAAGGTAAACATTTTTTTTTTTCTAATTATATTTAGCAGACTATTGGTCAGGTTTACAATTCTGTGTTTAAACAGTGAATCTGCTAAACATTGTTTAAACACTCAGCCCTGTTTAACTTGTGAATGCTGTTTATCTGATGTTCAATATGTTATCAATACTGTGTCGGTAAACAGCCGTCAAAGTGATGTATATGAGCAGTCAACTCATTTGTCATATGCATATGCAACCAAGGTGTTAATTTCTTTAAAAACTTTAGTCAAGTTTCCAGTATTTACTTAGTCATGCAGCGAAAAATGAGCGGGTATGGGCAGCAAACATAAGGCCCCATACATACACTTCAAGCTATTTGCACAAATTATAGGTTTGCACAAGGATTTTGATGGTAAGTTTGAAATGCATATTCTTCTTTGATGGTGATAGATCTCGTTAAAGAGTCGTCAGGGCCTCCCTTAGTCTGTGCCGCCAGTCTTCTCTGGTTTGTGCTGCTGCTCTCCAATTTCCAGTCCCAAGCATTTTTCACGCATCTGCAGCCACACAATCCTCCCACCGCAGGTGAGGTCTACCCACTTTTCTGCGCCCAAAGATTTTCTCCTCAAGGAGCTTTCGTTTTCGCTTTGGGGATTTCGTTACTACAACTCATATGCCCTGCCCATCTCAGAGGTCCAGATTTTATAAAATGCATAATATCCTGATCTTTATAGAGATGCATAAATTCAGCGTTTTTTCTCAATCTCCATACATCGTTGTCACATGCAGGTCCCAAAATCCTTCTCAGAATCTTCCTTTCAAATCTTAATAGTGACGATTCTAAGGTTTTTGTTATCGTTCAGCACTCCGACGAATATGTGAGAACCGGTCTGATTAGGGTCTTATACATTCGTTGTCCTGGAGAGAGACTTGCTTCTTAGATGTTTCTGAAGTCCGTAGTAGCACCTATTGGCCGCTGTAATCTGACGCTGAATCTCCAGTTGCTTATCATTGATTGAGTTTAGCTGTGTTCCAAGGTATATGAATTCCTCTACACAATCAAAGCTGAAATCTCCTATTTTTACTACTTCTCCTAGGTGCTCTCCTCTGTTATGATTACAGAGCATATACTTTGTTGTTTTTTTCTCATTCACTTGTAATCCAGCTTTAGCAGCTGCTCTTTGAAGATTTATAAAGGCACTCTTAATGCTGGAAAAACTTCGTCCAATAATATTCAGATCATCGGCGTAGGCTAAGATTTGGCGATTTGTCCCTCCTACCTGGATTCCCAACTTCCTGATGGCGCGCGCCTTCCAGAGCAATATTGAACAGCAAGCATGCTAAACAATCATCTTGCCTGAGTCCTTTGTGGCTATGAAAAAAATCCGATATGGTTCCGGACACTCCCACTAAGCACTGAGTAGTCTTCATTGTCATCCTGACAAGACGGACCAACTTCGGAGGGATATCGAGAGCAATCATTCCTTCATACAGTTCCTCTCGGATCACATTGTCATAGGCAGCTCGGAAATCTACAAAGAGATGGTGGGTCTGGATATTATATTCAGCCGCTCTCTCCATTATCATCCTAACTGAAAAGATCTGGTCAGTTGTACCTTTGCCCTTCATAAAGCCTGCTTGATATTGGCCAAAACAAGTTGAAGGAGTCTATGGAATAAAATATTAGAGAATATCTGGAAGACGGTAGGAGGGGTATTCCTCTATAGTTTTCGTAGTTAACAAGATCACCTTTCTTATGAATAGGACAAATAGTAGTTTTGTACCATTCTTGAGGAATGCACTCCTCTACCCAGATGTCTAGAATCAGATTGTGCATGAATTTAGAGGTTCCGTCTCCATATTTCCAAATTTAGCCGGAATTTCATCCACTCCTGGGGTCTTGTTATTCCTCATCCGACCAATGGCATCCTGAATGTCCTCTTCATCCGGAGGTTCCAGCTCTTTACCACTTATATTGATAGCTTGATGCATGTCTTCTCCTATGGATTCTCCATTCAAGAGGGTTTCAAAGTGGTTCCTCCATCGTCCTATTACTTTTTCTCTCGGTGATCAGAGAGCCATCTATATCTTTACAGGCATTTGATCAGGGCTTGAATGATTACCCAGAGGTAAAAACATTCTGATTTCATTCTGGGTCCTGTATTGCTCAATTTCTTCCATCTCTTTCGTCTCCCAGGATCTTTTTATTTTCTGAAGGATCCTTTTTTCAGTCCTCCTCTTCTTTATATATTAGATGCCCTTGTATGTCTTCTTTGGATCATTAGGCGATAAGCGGCATTCTTCTCATCCGTAGCCAGCTTGCATTCCAAGTCAAACCAGGGTGCCCTTTATTCAATTATTTTTTGTCCAATAACCTCCTTCGCAGCATTGTGCATTATATCCCTACATAAATCGCACCTTTTGTTTATTGCTGCATTAGATAGGTCAGTGCTTCCTAACTTATCTTCGATGGCCTGAGAGAATTGTTGATTTATGGCAGGATCTTTTAGTTTCTGCGTTTCGTATTTGATTGCTTTCTTTACATGCTTGCTATAATTTAGTGATATCCTTGCGTGAATAAGAGCCACAAATAAATAGTGATCCGAGTCAATGTTGGCTCCTCTATGTACTCTCACATTCTGCAGACTAGAACTAAATCTCCTGCTTATCAGAACATGGTGTATCTGATTTACTGTGAATCCATCGTTGGCGCGCCATGTAGCAAGATGTATTCTCTTGTGACGAAACATTGTAGTAGCTACAACCAGGTGCTTAGCTGTTGCAAAACTGACTAGTCTCTGACCGTTATCATTTGTATGTTCATAGATACTGTTTTTTCCAATTGTAGGGCAGAAGATGGATTCCTTACCTATTTGAGCATTCAGATCTCCAATTACAATTTTTATATCGTGTTTGGGGATCTCATCCGTAGCTCGCTCAAGGATGTCATATAAGTGATCCTTTTCCTCATCTTCCGATGTCTCTGTGGGTGCATGCATGCTGAGCATTGTAAAATTATTAAATTTTCCTTTCAGGCGAAGAAGGCATATTCTCGGGCTGATTGGCTTGAAGTCAATTACCATCTGCGCTAGTCTCTTGCTGACCCCAAATCCGGTTCCATATGCATGACGTCGGTCCTCGTAGCTGTAGTAGATCGAGTGGCTCCTTTTACTTAGGACTCCCTGTCCAGTCTATCTCATCTCTTGGATCGCAGCAATGTCGATATTGTATATGTCTATCTGGTTGAGGAGCTGCTGTAGCGCTCCTGGTCGGTATAATGATAAAACGTTCCAGGAGGCTAATTTAAAGTCCATTAAGCAAGCGTCATGTCGTTTCCTATTGATCCGTCAGGATTTTCTTTTGTTGGGGTTCATAATGGTTTAGATTTAAGGGGTGGGGGTAATTAGCCCTCACAGCCCCCGATTCAGATGGAGGAGCTACCTCCTCAGAGCCCTCTGACTTGCTCCCCTATCCGGGGCGGCTACCTAGGGAAGGTGACCCTAGGATGTGTATTGTAGGTGACCTTTGTCTATAGTGCAAGGGCGTTGTGATGTGTGCTGTATTAGTGTACTGTATATATGTCAGTGTGGATGTTCCTCCTACCAGGAGGGTCAGTGGCTGACTGCGGTATAATACCGGGCGATGGGGCCGCCACCTCCCTTCTCCTAATTTTGGATGAGGTTTGAAATGCATGGAGTGGTTTGTGCAAATGCTTGAAGTGAATCGGTCAAGACTAAAAAAATGCGTGCAAATGTTAGGTTTGAAGTGTATGACAGTGTTGCGCAAATGTTTGAACTAGAAATATCTCTCCCTCCCCGTTAAGCGTGGTGATTTAGTTTCTTATTTTGATTAGTGTTTTTCTTAAAAATGTTAATAAATAAAGTTAATTATCAAGAATTCTGGCAATAGTTCATAGAAACATGTCACAAGTTGCCGCGGAATTATGGAAGGTGAAGAGCGAAACCTACAAGAAACGAATTTTGAAGAATGATGCGTATGGGAAGTTAGAGAAGTTGAAGTAGATTGAACCGAAGGCAGACAGAGCTCCGTTTCTAGGAGCTCACCAAATGTATTAGAATCCATCCGTAAATAGTTTTTATAATCCACTTCCAAACTTACTTTATTAAGGTCTGTTCCTAAGCAGTCTTGGCTAAATTCATTTCTCTTCTTCAACTATTCCTTCATCTAGATCCTCTGCATAAATATGCACAGTGTTGTTGTTATTGAAAACAAAAACCTATGATAAAAAACACTGTAGATGTTCGAGAGTGTTTTAAAAAATTTCATCTTCATCTTTAGAAATTTCCTTCAGTTCAATGACACTCATTTATTATAATTTTTTAACATATTAAAAAAGCATAACATTAATAAAAAAAACATGTTAAACACCTGACACTACAATCCAATGTTCAAGTAAACAAAAATTACTATTAAAAGATAATCAGAGAACGGCTGTTGAAATTCTCATTTATAGTAATTAAATTATAAGCAGTGTTTAACGATTTTTGCTAGAGTTAATCAAGGGGTTTGAGATTGTATATCAGGCCAAATCAGAATTGTGTGTTGTATATCAGGCCAAATCAGAATTGTGTGTTTAAACCGCTGTTTCACCTAGAAATCCCGTTTGAACAACGGGTATTGTACACCTGGCCATCTTTGTATTGGATGGACAATATGTTTTTGATCTTTACTCAAATTAAAATCTGGATTTGAATGTATATTTCGCTTAAATACCAGATTAAAACATTTCTATTAATAATTTCATTTAGTCACCTCATACTATTGTTTTTACTCAGTAATCACTATAATTATCAAAAACTGTACATTGTTTCTTTAAATATCAAGTTTAAAGGATGAAAGTCTTGTGTATTGAATTATAATTTCCATATGGCAGACAATAGCAGGCAAAAACATCTATCTGTTTATATTAGTTATATTTATTCAAGTGAAAGGAAAAAAAGTATTTCTTTATAATTATGATCCCCATTAAAGTCGGTTATGAAAATCTGCCTCCTAACATCCTGTTATTAACTCAATCGGTCATCTCTCGCTGTGCATTTATTCTGAATATAACCAGAATATCCCCTATGAGTTGTTCTTTAGAACCTTTGACAATTATATTCCTCTTGGTTTTATATTTTTGCTTCCCCACTTCCGAAGGTAGAGAAACCTTGTATTCATGTTGGAATTGAAATAAAATTTGTCCTCAGGATCAAAAATTTTCACTCTCATTTTACGTTGTAGACATTGAAGAACAAATTTGGTCCTGTGTCAGTAGTCAAATCGATGTGACGGGCATAACACCGACTATCATTGACTCGATTTTGATAACATTTTTAGGGTTTGTGTGGGTTGGTACCTAGATGGTCTCATATCAATTGTATTGAATTCCATCCACTACTTTAACTTATGGAAGCACAAACGTATTTTCTATGACTCACCTATATATCAGAAATGGCTCACCCAATGTGGATGAAAGTTGGGGAATAGTGTAAAAATGATTCATAAATTTTATCGAATTCATCAACTACTTTCGCTTACGTGTTTTTCTTGATACCCCTAAATTTCAAAAATGACTCATCCAATTTGAGCCGAATTTTGAGAATGGTTTGAGACTAATGAGCAAATGATCCAGTATCAATTTGATCAAAATTCTTCTCTTAAGTATTCAAATTAATGTATTTGGACTTTTTTATTTTAACCAATTATTTTACTTAGGGATTGATAAATTATTTGCCTCTTCTATAATTTTGTTTTTATTGAAATCAATAAATATAATAAATAAGAACCTTCATCTTCAGTTCTAAAAACACTCAAAAATTCAAAAATAAGCAATTCAAAATACAATTTTGTTTTATTATACATAATAAATTATACATAATATAAATTAGTATTACAAAGCATTTGTGAATTATGAATTTAATTAAGACAACAAATCAAATACATGTTGATCCTTCTATACCATCATGCGGACGTCAACAAATTATTTTATATTTAATTATGACTTTTGAAATAATTTGGGCATATTGTTCCGATATTTTTTTCATTTATTGCAAAATTGATAATAAATGTTAATTGCAACTAGTTATAAGATTATAAAAGAAGAATTGTTATTTATTTTTAAGCATATATTATTCTATTATTTTATTTATTTTTTTTGGTGTGGGTGGAGTATAATTCATCGATTTATTAAACGTTCATTTGGTTTTCGAAGTTGCTAATTTCGATTAGTATCAAAATTTTATTTGAATATGAATTATTAATTTTGGAGATTTCATCAGCATAGGGATCTGCAGAATTCATCGTTGTAGGGATCGTTTATTATGTTTTAAAGAATGCTAATTTCGAATTTGATATTGGATTTTTTATCATGCATGTCCATTTTGATTTACTGTTATTGTTAGTTTTATTCGATATAGGGATTGTTTATTAGGTAATTGAGGGTTCTGTTTTTTTTATCATATTTATAATCGCGCATGTCTATTTTGATTTTTGATTTTTTTTTTTTTTTTTATGAATTAATTTTCCTCACACTTCTTTTTTTTTTTTCATATTTTTAGTTTGCATTTGCTTTTCCTTATGTAGAAATGGTGAGGAAGCTACACTGACCTACTTGACTGACCTTTTTTTCTTCACATTATTTAGATGTTAAAAAAAAAAACTACCTGCTAAAAAAAAAACTACCTGCTTGCTTCTCAGAGGTTACCTGTCCCAGACCCATATTAAGGAAGAGAAATTCTCTTTGCAACTGAGCACTGCCTCAGAGAATAGCCTCTCTCATATGTCCAGTACAGATGAAGGAGAGAGAGGAGGGCGGCATCTCTTTACGCCCTCAAAGTAGTAGCGTCCCCCAAATCATATTCATAACGAGTTTTTGTATTATGTTCCACCTCATGAGAGCCTTTATTGAATTTTCCTACATTCTCCTTACTTCAAGAGCATATGGCTTTGTGAGAGCATATTATTGATATCATTTAAATTTTTGGTGAGAATTACAAAAACGCCATTTTAAAAAATAACAATAATGTAAAATTAATAGAAATAATTAAAAAATGATACATGGGATCATAAATCTGTTGATACAAAAATATCTGGTCAGTCCACTCACACAATTTCCCTTTAGGCACACAATTCCAACACAAAAGTTGTTTGTTTTATCTTCACTAATATTGGGCAAATTTAGATGATTTTTCCGTTTAGCTTTGTTGGCCATTTAATAATTAAATTAATAAATTGACTGTTTAATAATATGATATTTTAGTCACTTGCAGAATACTTAAAAAAATATCTGGAGTGTCCATTCACACGAATTTCCTTACCACCTCAGGTGCAAAGTTAGTACAAAATTGTTTACTTTAACTTTCCTAATAATGGTTTTATTTAGACGATTTTCTTATTTTTTTTCATTTTCCTACTGCTACTAGCTAAGGAAAGTATTGTAATCAGATCAATATTTTTTTGTTTAGCTTTGTAGAACATTTAATAATTATATTAATAAATTGACTGTTTAATAATTTGCTAATGCGCAGAATACTTTAAAAAATATCTGGTGTGTCCACTCACATGACTTTTCTTTCCGCCTCGGGTGCATAGCCCTATATAAAAATTGTTTGCTATATCTTTGCTCATAGTGGTTAATTTTTTTTTTTAAAAGATTAACTTTGTGAACAACCGGGTGATTTATAGTTTTTCAAAAAACTAAAGAAAAGTGAATGATTTTGCTTTTCCTTGCATTTAAGGCCAGTTACCGCTATGGCAGCAACTGTCGCAGCTATTGCCATCGTGTAAAGTTTTGGAATGTTACCCCCAGGACATCATTTACTGTCGTGACAGTACTGGTTGTTCTATAAGGTTTGACCTGATAGTTGACAGTACCTGTTACAATAGTGAAAGCTTATCCACTTATCAACCTAATCTTATCTATGCATCAACTGTGTTTTGATAATTTCTGAACTTTTAAATAGAATAGATTGTACCCAATGCTATTGACATTATTTAATTCGAATATTTACCTATATATATATTTTTTTTTCCTATTTCAGAGGAAAAGACGTAAAAGTAACAGTAAGTGTAGTAGAATCTCCAACCCAGTTCTGTGTTCAGTATGCCAGTAAGCTGGATATAATAAACAATATTCAAGAAGCTGTCAATGCGTATTGCATAAACCAGCCAAGACTACATGTAAGTCCTTATATTTAGATGGACCTTCGTAATGCTACCAAATATCGTTAGAATAAGCGTCAATCTTTAATAGATAGCTTTGTTTGTTACTTATTAAGTATAAAAACAGTAGTGTTAATAAGGCAATGTCCATAAGTAGTAACAAAAAAAACCTTTTTTTTTTTTTTTTTTTAGTAAAATATGTTTCTATTTTGAAATTCTTATTTACTTTTAGGATTTAGCATCAATTAGCATAGGCAGTCCAGTTGCTGCTCTATTTGAAGACAATACGTGGTATCGAGGGATGGTTCTCAGTTTCAACAAAGATAGTGTGAAAGTACTATATGTTGATTATGGTAATAGATGTAATGTAAGAATAAATTTTTTTTTATAAAGATAATAGATATATATTTTTGTGACAACATATTTTTATGAAATTTGAAATGTTTCACTTAGGTTCCTTTGAACAACTTGTGCCAAATATCCCGAGAATTAGTCACGAAATGGAGGACTCAGGCTGTAGAATGTTGTCTAGTTGGATTTGAAAATTGTGGAGAAGTTAGCGAAGCTGTAAGTATAAATAATTATAACTGTATAGTCTTAAGTAAATGTTTTAAATTTTTAATGCTTTTAAGTTTAAAAAGAAAAGACATATTGCTCAGTGACTTCTACGAGTTATTGATTTTTAATTCTTTGGTAAATCTCCTGTTACCTCTTACCTAAGGTTGAGATCAGTCCATTAAACTTTTTTTAAGATCTACATTAATTTACACATTATAGAGTCCTCTCTGTCAAAAAATTTATTTTAAAGCAAATACTGTCCTTGTTAAAGTGTATAATCGTGAAGAACACAAAGATTTTCAAGAAATTTTTTTCCAATTTGGAGATGGAGATGATCCAAGTCCAATCCATTATATTCGAGTAAATGAAAACTGATCTTACACAACTTGATGCAGTTTTTTTTGTTTTAGTGTATAAATAATATATATAATTGTAAAAAAATAAACATGTACCACTACATGAAATGTCTTGTGTCCATTTACTTAAGTAAGGAAATACTATTTCTTGGCCAATGGTTTGTAATGCATTCCAATAGGCCCTTATCTCTACTATAGTTAAGAATCATTTACCCTATCTTATTAAAGACCCTACTTGGTCATAGATCACTAAACACACTATTAGTCCACCGATAAGCAGCAACGGCCAGATTGCACATGATTAGCCTGCTACAATACTGCACACTGCTGATCGATAGAGTTCACCTAACCCGACCGCCATGCTACAAATGGAAGCTTTCTATACTAGATTGATCCAGACTTCTCTGCCTGCTCTCTACTTTTTAACCAGGACTTTTCGTTCTGCCCAGGCCTGATTTCCTTAGGTTTTTGTCGGAATTCTATAGTCTGAGAGATTTTGGATGGCTTTTGAGAGATTTTGGATGGCTTTGGGCTAAAAGTGAGTGGGAGACCACCTTTGCTAAATCCACAAAATAGCCAGTCCTCCCACTCCTTGTGTAAGTATCTAACTTGATTATTGTTTCCGGTCACAACTACCTGTGTTTACATACATCTATTTTGCTTGGGATGGCAGGTAATTCTAACAATTTTTTTAGAAAACTCATAATTAAAAAATAAATCCATCATAAGAAATCCATTTTATTTTCGAATTCATCTGTATTAGCTTTTTTTTAGACTTGAATGCAGAATGTGAGTAAATTAGAAATTTCAAAAAACACGGTAGTCTATTAAAATGTCCGTTGACATTTAATATTTTTTCACAAAATCATAGTATACGTTACGTTATCTTGTCCGATGGATGGCAATCACACATTTTCGTTGTTATCAGGAAAAAGAAAGTTCTGTTGACCTTTTGGGAACAAATTTATCTCTATGCTTGGGTAAGCGTCATTTCTGAGTTACCTTTACCTATATGAGGTCTGGAGGCTGATTCCTATTCCATTGCGAGGTATGTAGATTGATCCCTTAGCTCGACCTCCTTTCTACAGTCTGGCAACTTGGAGAAGGTTGTCGCCACTTCAACACCAGTAGCGACGTACATTCTCTGCAACCCACTGTGCTCATGTTTCAAAAACATTTTCTCATAAATTTAACATTATTTATTGTGTAGGTAGGAAATAAGTCATTTTTTCTACAATTTTATGGTTTTGTTCTAACAATTTTTTTTTTCCTCCCCTTCTAAAGCACTGAACTAAATTTGATGAAAATTCTTGAGTTATGTTTGTTCATTATTAATATATTTAAATTTTATCTGTAGTTGATAAGTATTAAAATCTACCTTTATTTGTATTTAACTTATTGTAATGTAATTTTAGATTACAGAAAAGATGACGAACAAGACTTTAGGTCTTACTTATCATCTTAGACTGATTTCGATCTTGAACAGTAGCAGATTATTAGTTGATCTGATTGACAACCTTGGGGGTAAAGTTTCTGATGACATTACGTTTACCCCGCCTAACCAAGCTATACCACCCTATAGAGGTATGCAGTAGATTTAGTCTGGTGTTGCTTTTTTATTTAAATTTGAAACCATATTACTATTTTTTAGCTGGTTAGTGATAAAAATAAATCTACATTAAAGCAGAAATTATCTTTATTTACGACATAGTTTGTAATGTGGTACCAGTTTTTCAATACTGATGTTATACTCTTCTATCACCAAAGACCTGTCTCAGGATTTCACTGCTGCTTTGAGGTCTTTCCACCCAAAAAGTCCTTTAGTTTCGGAAACAAGTGAAAATCATTTGGTGTGCGTATGCCAGGTCAGGGGCTGTAAGAAGGATGTTCAAAAATTTCTTATGTAAAATGTTGAAGTTCTTCCTGTGTTTGAGCACCTGAATGAAGCCGAGGGTTGTTGTTAATCAAAAACACCTTTTAAGACAACTTTCCACATCTCTTGATTTGGATAGCATGTCATAGTCCTTAAAGTTTCACATAATCCACCTAGTTTATTGTTTCTCCTCTTGGTCCTGAAAGCGACATTGACATCCTGACTCAGGTCTTTATGGGTAGAAGAGGCCTGGACATCTGAGGACATCAGCACTAAAAATGTGACAGTAATGGCGATAAAGTTGGAAAATTTAGTAAGACACAGTAACTTTGTAAATAAAGTTTGGTATTGATATCTTTCATTTTTTTTTTTTTTTAGTTATGCCAAATCATTCTTTACTTTCTGGACAACCCTTGTATATTTATATATAAACAAACAAACCTTCGAGTCTGTTAAATAGTAGTAATAACAGATTTTGCTTTTAAAGTGCTTGTGGTTTCTTTTACCACAGTGGTGATAATTTCAATAATTATTATTTTTCGTTTCAGATAGTCCTCCATACTTCCAAAAGGCCAAAGAATCAAGTAGTCCTCCATACTTCCAAAAGGCCAAAGAATCAGGTAGTCCTCCATACTTCCAAAAGGCCAAAGAATCAGGTGTAGTGATTTCATCTACCCCAAGTTTCGATACAGCATCCATGTGAGTATTATTTCGTTACAAATTTTAATCTAATAAAGTGTCTTTTGTGTTTTATATAAAAAGTAAATATTTGTCTTTTCTATGATAAGCAGAAGAAATAAATATCGAATAGAAACTTCTTTAGGTACTTACGACTCGCCAAAACCTACATATCAATATTTTTGGTGAGAACTTGTTCATTTGTTGTACTAATTACTATTGTAGTAATTTTATTGTCTCCTTTTAATTATGCATGTTTTATTTTTGAAATTACTGGATTGCGCATCGTTATTATTCAAGTTAATTGCTTGTCTATTATTTTTCACAGTTGAATCCTTGTGTATATTACAGCATTTTAATCTAGCTGTTTTATCTAGCCTGTTACTTGTAGATTTGCTTTATTTTTTAATATATTAGTAATATCTAGATTCAAGCTTAAAGTAATGGAGAAACTTTTCTGCAATCTTGCTTATGTTATGCCAGAAGAAAAAATCATTGATTTCATTGTGCTAAATCAACAAAAAATTAATATTCATTAAAGATTTAGCAATCAGTTCTTGTTAATCGAGCTTATTGAAGCATTATGTTGCATCTAAGATCTTTTTCTTTATTTATTTTTTCCTTTGGCTTTTTAATGTTCAACTCACCATTCAAAACATATCTTCGGTCCCATGTTAAACTTACGAATGTGAAAGATTCAATTTTTTGTTTTTGTAATTTTTCTATAGTATTTCGGTTGATACAGCAACAGTAAAATTGCGAATCAGTTGCAGTATTAGAAAGTGCTGAAATTGGAGTTGCATTTTTACAAGAAATGTCTAAAAGTACAAAGCTTCCAAGTTAAAGCTATTGTGAACAATAAATATTTTTATAAAGGTAAAACAATGATTACTCATGAACCTATGAGATAAAAGAAATAAAACACCAACAAAAAAATTTAAATAATCGAAATCGGCCCTAAACAGAGAAGAATGTAACAGTTGTTTTTCTCTCTTGAAAAGTAATGATTTTCACTTTCGTAAGTTTACTATAGAGACGACTATATTTGCACAGATAAGATTCATTGTCAATTTGTTTTTCCTGAGTTTAATAAATAGAGTGGCAGAAACAAAAAAGTGGTTTATTGAAATAAATAATTAAAATGCGAAAGGTGCATCAAAATATCGAGCAAAGTCTAGCTAACTCTAGTCTAGATTAACTGACAAAGATACTAGAATCTACTTGAATGGTTATCTCGAATTTTGTGATGGCACAGTGTACAGTGATTGTACATATATACAAGATTGGTCTGGAAAGTTTGCATATTTGTAATATTTAAAAGTTAGCATTTTATCAGGTAATTCAATATTGTCCCATTTAGACAAAATATACTTGTGCCATCTCCGTTTACACTGCTGGAAGTCCTCTTGTTTTAAGCTACAAGAGGCAACTTTCATTAGTTGCCTCGTCATTGTTTGGAGGATGGTTACAGTGACGACTGGCTGAAAGCTAATAAAGCATGTGGTAACCTTAATAGGGTCACCTTAGAAGGTGAGTTTTGGTTCTACGAACTTGATGCGGGAGTCAAATCCAAAAGCCGAAAATGGAAAAAAGCCGGAGAGCATGTAAAGTCAAGGAAATCAAGGTCATTTGTCAAGATAATGTTGTTGTTTTTTTATTCTTGGAGTATTGTCTGTTTTTTTTTTTTTTATTCTCTGGGCAATGTCTACCATGAATTCATCCCTCCAAACGAAACTAGATGTGGAATCTTCTTTGTTGACGTTCTCAGACGTCTCAAGGCTTATATGGCTCAGGTTTGCCTGAATTTGGCCTGAGGGAGGCAGTGCATCCTCCATCACAACAATGCCTCTACATAGACTTCGCTAGTCGAGTGTGAGTTTTTGGCCTCAAATTCGATTACTGCAACAGAACACCCCTTCCCCTTTATTCACCTGATTTGGCTCTGGTCAGTACCTAAGTACCTAAAGTTAGCCGTCAGGGGCTGGCACTTGTCGGACTAGTCCCCCCCACCAATATCAGTACCAGTAGCCATTAAGCCATCTCCGTCTATATGGGTTTGTCCAGAGTCATGAAAATTAATGAATCCGTCAATAGCTTAATCCACTATAATATGGCAGGGGTTTACTGATGATCTTTTTTTTTAAATAAGAAAGGTTTTATTTATAATTATAAAATGATTTTTTACATGATTACAGGTGCCACATCCTCATCAAACAATTTTAGATTCAATTAATAAATTCAACATATATTAAAAAATGAACAAATAAATTCAATTAATAAATAGTAAAAAATTAAGAAAACAAAAAACTACCCAAATAAATGAATTAATGAATAATATCAACTTAACAACACATGTTTTGCTCTTTTATGAGTATAGTGTTTAAGAGAAGATTCGTTGTTATTATCAATTTCTTTTATTAATGGATTTTTAGAAGCTATTGTTTTTCATAAAATATTTATCATTTTGTGTTAAGGCACAGTAGGAACTTGCAAGTCTTGGAGCATAGAACAAGTCTTGTTATTTTAGTATGGCGAGGGTTGTTATTGATGATTCTCATGGATAGGATTTGTCTTCTTTCAAATTATCTATAATAGCTTAAACTCCTGGCAGGGCAAGTAAGGTGTAAATAATCTGATCTCAGATAACTGATTTTTACAGGATTAGTTTAATTTGGGGCTTAATTTGGATTTTTTTTTAAATCATTTTTAGTGATACAAATCTATAATTTTTTATTTTGATTTTTTCACAGTGATTCTGGAGAACAAAAGGTCAAATTTAAGCCAGATACTACATTTACCAAGCCAAACCAGAGACAAAATTCATTTCATTCCATTGAATCATTTGGTGAACATGATAACCGTGATGTAGATCATAACAAAAACAGAGGATATAACAGACAAAAAAGTTTTGACAAAGGTCCCCGCTTTCAGACTGATGACTCTCACAAAAAACCTACTGAAAATTTTGGAGAAGAGAAGCCGCCTAGAAGAAACAGGTATGGTGAAGATAGAGGAAGTCGAGGTTCTGTCGGCAGCCGGGGCTCTGATGAATTCAGTTTTTCTGATGATAAACCTAGACGATATGGAGGACCTAGGTCAAGGCCAGAAGAAGACAAGGTGTCTAGTGATGATAGATCACGAAGAGGAGGTTTTAACAAGCATGATGATAGGGCATCTGAGCACTCAAATGAAGATAGGCCAAGAAGATCATTCAATACTAGGTCAAGAACTGATGATGATAAAGCCTCAGACCATCAATTTGGAGATGATAAACCTCGAAGAGGATTCAGAGGACAGAGACAAGATGATGATAAAGGAAGGGGTTTTGGTGGGCGTGATAAATTTTCCAGAGGTAACAATTGGGAAGCAAGCGAGAATATTCATGAAAAACAGAGTGGAAGAGACGATGAAAGAAAAGGAAGGGGTAATAGGTTTGGTGACGAAGAAAGAAGAGGAGGCAGGGATGGTGATGAAGATAGGAGGGGAGGAGGATTCAGAGGAGGTGATGAAAGAAAAAGTGGAAGAGGAGGCAATAACAGATGGGGAGGCGATGGTGACACTGAGGATAGACCCAGAAGGGATGGCAATAGGAGAGGTGGCGGAGACTGGAAGAGGGAAGATGGAGAAGATAGGAGAGGTGGTGGGGACAGAAGAGGACCTGCTGGGGGTGGTCGCCGTGACAACTGGAACAAAGAAGAGGGTGGAGGTGGACGTTGGGGAGGAGATAGCAGGAAAAAAAAGTTAGTAAAATCTTATATTTTAAAAAATGCTTAAACATTTTTTATGTGCTATATTATAAATATATATATACAGTAGAACTTTGTTTCAAAGCTTTCCTAGGGTCCAGAGAAAAAGAGCGCTCTATAACCGAGAAATAATAAAAATAATTAAATCTACATTTTTGATGTTCTTTATTTAAAGTAATCTACAATTTTTTATTTTTATTGTTTAAGGCATCAAAGTATTTTTAAAAAACGCATTTTCTGATTTATTTATGTGTTCAAAAGTTTTGTCTTACACTTGAGATGAGCACAAAAACAGTAGCTTACGCAGGAGGAGGGATCATGAGGATATACTCCCTTTCTCCCCTGAAAAATATGAAAAAAAAATCATGATTTTCTTGCCCATCTACCTAAGGTTTGTATTTTGAGTAATTTTTGATCCAGTTCTCATGATTATTCTATAAATTTTGCTCAATTTGACGATTATAGACATTTACGTGATTATTTGCCTTCTTCTTAATTTGTTATAATGAATAAAGTTTCATAGGAAAACCGCTAAATATAGACGGGAAATTGTTATAACTGTAGTGTTGTATCAAAGTTTCACTGTATATTAATGTTGTTATTGACTTATTAAAAATTAAACATTTGAGAAATAAATTACAGTAAAAACTTATTTTTGATGACTTTAATTTATTTATTATTATGATAATCTTTGTTAATTAGAATATTATGATTATTTTTATTTTATTTTTTTCAGGTTTGATAATGATTCTACTTTTCCGAAAAGATTTTCTCAAGGTAAATTTTCCTTTTATTTATTATGTTTGTATTATGTCTTTTTTGTTATTTCAAATTTTATCATCTGCATTTTAACTTCCTATACATTACAATAATTAGATTTACAAAAGTCCTTTGGGGTATCTCTTATGCAACCTAGATCTTTTACTATTAATTTTGGTTTTTTATATTAGTATTATATTAAATTTGGTACAGCATCAAGTCCCAAAATAAATGATAATATTACAAGAAACAAAAAGTGACCATCTTGTCTCCAATACCTGAAAAACTCTTCGATCCTATATTAAGAATTCCCATCATATAGTTCATATCTAAACATTGAACATCTATGGCTATGGTATGACTTGTCTAAGAAGGATAAAGAGATGCCTTGCTTTACCACATTTGCTTCCAATTAAGGGTTGTTCTTGATCAAAGCTTTATTAGGCCAATGCTACATTGATTATATACTTTATATAAAGGCAAGAAATGGAAATATCTATTAATCAATCAAATTTTATAGAAGAAATTTTTATTTTTGACAACTTAATCCCGATTTGTTTCTTATGATATGGCCTTCGTTGTTTCATGGAAAATACTGTGAACAATAAATAATCATTACCTCAGTGTTTGCAGTTAATAGTATAACAGGTGATAATGGTTTTAGAGGAAATACTTTTGATTATTTTGAGAAGTTTATAGATTGAGTCCTATAATATCTAGAAAAAAATAAAAGCTTAAATATAAATAAAAACTTGGAAACTCGGATCAATTTCCAAAGCTCTAGGTGTTATGGATGCCGACAAATTATACTGTTTTCTATCCTTTAAGCTTATTATGTTTTAACCCAAAATGTTGGCTACAATGAGGGTTAGAATATATGAGTCTTTTAGAGCCAAAATGCTTCCAAAAGTCCACTTTTTATGAAAAATAATTTTTTTGTTGAAAAAATTAAAGTTGCACCTTTATTAAAGACTTAAATAAGTGTTGGGCAAAATGTAATTGCAATTACTGTAGTTTGGAAGAATCTATAATATAGCAGTATTGTAATTGATCATTGCAATCTCTTGATCAAGCTGTAATTTTGATCTGCAGTTGTAATTGAACCGTTGATTGATTTGATAGAAAGTTTCTTTTTTGGCCACTAGAGCACACTCCTTTATAATCTGAATCGCCTTTGGGCCACTTCTTTGCGTTCACATTAATCATTTGAAGTTTTTGTATTATGAATTGCAAAAAAACAAGTGCTGTGATCTTTATGGAAAAAAAAATTCTGCTGGTGGTAAAGCTGCCATCATGGAATAAGGCCCATGCTACACGTATTTTGTATTCATCTCAGAGTGTTTATATTCCCCCAACCTCCTCCGTTAAATAAAAAAACATGCGTTTCAATTACTTTTGTAATGACAAAGTAAATTTTCATGGAAGGCGATATTCCATATGCCTATACTAAAAGAAATGTGATATGATTGCTTTTTCTGTACACCAACTGTATTTTTTGTAATTTTATGTTCCTACAAGTTTCAAAAAATGTTACTTTTAAAAAACTTAACATTTGTTTACCAAGTTCATATTCTCTGAAATAACTTAATTTTTTAGTTGTGCAACAGTAAATTTCATGGAAAGTGATATGCCACATGCCCATACCCAAGAAAATGTTAAATGAATAAATGTGTGGTGTCTTCGGAATGAACGTTAAAACTAAAAATAATAAGTATGAAATCTCAATAAATAATAACTATGAAAACTCTATAGGGAGCATAAAACTATCTAATAATTAGTTAGGCCATTTTCCAAACCTAAACTCATAGTGTCCAACACAAAATAATATGGCTATGTAAGCATGCACTGAAATAAAATATCTGATGTGAACAACACATGACTTCCTTGTTCGCCTATTAAACTATAAATCGGTGGCTCAAAAAGTGATCCTGAATTTGGTTACTAGTTTCCGAAGATCACAGTATCTCAAAAACAACACTCGGCGTCGCGACATCCATCTATTGACTCGCCCTCACATATTCTAGTTTCTGAAGATATTATTCCATTATTATATGTCATTTTCTTTCAGTAGGTAACTAGTTTCCAAGAGATTCCTTCTTATTAGAACTGTTAATGTCACTGAAATCGACGGTTTCGACATTTTAAACGGAAGAACCCACTTAACTTATATCTTATTCTCCTGCTGCACTTGTTCAGCTCACAAATGGGAAGAAAAAAAAAAGTATTTTAAACTCAATTTAAACACTTAAAACAAGTAATAAAATTGTTTAATTAGAGTGGGAAAAAAATCACGTTTGTAATCTTTTTTATGGAACCATATATATCTCTATATAATTTTTGATGTAAGTTTATTATGACCTTCAAGTAAAGTACCCTTTTTGGCTCACCAAATTTAACCAAAATCTAGTAAATACATTCATATTGATTTAAAAGTCCTATTTACCAAATTTGAGATGTTTTACATTATATTTTAATATAATTTTGATGAAAGTCTAATATGACCTTCAAATAAAGTACCACTTCCGGTCTGCCAATGTTAACCAAATTTCCAATGCTTTATCTAGTGACATAGACAGATCTGATGTTGTCAAGGAATATAAAGAAATCTCTTGGGAACTTGTTACCAACTGAAAGTAAACAACATTTAATAACGGAATGAGACCTCCAAAAACAAGAGCTTATATGTATTTGTTTCTATATGTGTCAATTGATAGACTTCGCGTCACTGAGTGTCGTTTTTGAGATACTGCTATCTTCGGAAACTAGTAATTACATTCAGGGTCACTTTTTGAGCCACTGGTTTATAGTTTTAATAGGTGTACAAGGAATTATAGTTTAATTGGTGTACAAGGAAGTCATAGGGTGACCATATCAGATATTTTTGTTTTTCTAGAATTATAGTTTAATTGGTGTACAAGGAAGTCATAGGGTGACCATATCAGATATTTTTGTTTTTCTACAATTATAGTTTAATTGGTTTACAAGGAATTATAGTTTAATTGGTGCACAAGGAAGTCATAGGGTGTCCATATCAGATATTTTTGTTTTTGTATAAAATTTATAAAAATGGACATAGCTGGTTTTGATTCTAAATAACTCAATATTCTCCCTTGGCAAACTTCTAAAATAAATTTGATAATTAAAAATTATTTTTTTTACAGATGCTCCTAGTGGTGGTTTAAGTTCCCAGAATCCCACTGTTGAAGAAAATTGGGAAGATGCCCAAAGCGAACCAGTTACAACAGCTCCAGCTCCAGCTCCGCCTGTAAGTATATATTACGATCATATTATATTTTTTCTATTAATGAAGCCGTATTTACTTTTCTCCTAAGAAAAGTTAGATAAAATAAATTTGGACCTCAGAGGTAAACTGTTCTATGTCATTTTAAACAACTTTACAGTAGATTAGTTTGAGATATTTTTATTTAGAAATGGGTTGAATTGGATTAGTTAAATCATTCAAGAAATGGATCTAAGTAGTATCAACAATTTAAGTTTAGTATTTTTTTTTTAACCTTCTGGCGGGCGCGCTGTTATACTCAGTGCTCCAAATGCATTGTTTTCGTTTTCACTTATTCCTGAAGGATTACCGGGACTTCTCACCCCTTATTATTCTATCTACCAAATTTTTTCAACAATAGAAAAGAAAGCAGAAAAAAATTTGCAGTAGTTTAGTCGTAAACAAACGTTCAACGTCTAAAACCTAGTTCTGTAGCACTTAATACAACGCCTTCTTGTGTTAGTTTTTTTTTTTTACTTAATCTTTGGATATGTAAGTAAACAAAATTAATATTTTTACATTTTGAATTTTAAACAATATTAATAATTTTTAAATCAATGTCCATCATGATTGAATTAATTACCGTTCGGAACTAATTTTGAATTTTGGTCATAACAAGGCTGTTCGCTTGGAGGACGTCTCCAGGGTTGAGGAGTAGCTTTTGTGCTATTTTATATTTTTTGTAATCTTTGTGTAATAATGAATAAATAAAATAATAAATAATTTTCAAATCAAAATTTTTTTTGCCTAAGATTTCAAAATATTTATCATAAAGCATGATTATATATTTATAATAAATATATCATTCTATGGACTATAATTTGAATTGTTTTAATTCAAAATGGATTAAACAGAATTTGAAATGAAACAACGGAAAAACAAGCACTATGAGCTAATTTTTAAGTATAATTCACTTATTTCATTATGAAAAACACAGGTAAGACTAAGCAAGTTCATATTATAATAATAAATGTAAAAGTAAATAAAAATGTATATGAAGTTTTTAAGTTAAATAAACTTGTGTTGCACTCAATACAACGCACGCCTGCTGATGCCATAAATCAAGGCGCAATGGAAGGTTAATGGAATTTCCCATTAAAGCATTGCGTGAAGCAGAGTCAAACCGAAACTTTTCTGAAGAATTTTTTTTTATTAGTTTCCTTTTACTTTGATATGAACATAGGAAATATTTTAACATTTTTTATTTAAATTATATAAAAAAAAATTCATGTACAGGAAAAATTTAAGCTGGAGTATTTAGCAAAATTAAATTTAAAAAATAAACTTATCAAAATCAGGCTATTTATATTATACCAGGTGTGTAAATATGAAACCGGAATTTTCATAGAGAAAATACATGTTTATTGCATAAAAATGTTTACAAATATTTTATTCGAAATATTGTCCATCGCTTGCTATACATTTTTCCCATCACTCAGGCAATTTACACAAATGCCATGCCAGAAAAACTGTTGCTCTTTTGTGGCGAACCAGTTGTGAAGCCATTTTTATAAGAAGTGAAGCATTGCTGAGCAAGTGCATACCCCATCGTTGCAAATAAATAGTAGCCGTACGGTGTCAAGGCTGGTGAGTAAACTGCATGTGGTAATATTTCCCAATTGAACACCTCAATCGTTTGCTTGTGTTATGGAGCATTATCATGATGCTTACTTTTTTTACATACATGATAAATTACTTTTGTTTGTCTTTTTAGTCGTATTTTCCCCCCCAAAAAATAGACTATTGCAGTGGGTCGAAGGTCGGCTGTGAGCGGCGGGACTGCGTTTTCTATCTGTTTCATTACCTCTAGAGCATGATTATGGAAGATTTGGAGATGACTGATATATGTATTTATATATATATATATATATATATATATATATATATATATATATATATATATATATATATATATTTTCCCCCCGCTACATTTGAGCACTTCCAGCGGCTCCCTTTGGGTCAAATGAGCTGAAATTCGGTATGCAGGGCTTTCTTCCCGGCAGAACGATACCATTAAAGAATGGTTAAATTCCAGTCAAAATTTCGGTATGTTTACCTGAAATTTCAGTGTTTTTTAAGTTTTGCGTATCGCTACAGCTTCACCCTATTAGTTTATAGGGCTGAAAATTTTTTTGATATTCTGGTTGTTTTTCACGCAATACTCAATTCTAATCGATCATTTGTTGTCGATAGCGTTTGGTATTAACAGTTTCTCTAGATTTTAGTTGCTCATAATAGATCAAACCCTTCTGATCCCAACAAACTCATTCTTCATTTTTCACATCTAAATAATTACTTTTGAATTTTTTAAACCACCCAAAGTACTGTGATCTAACAAGAGCTTGCTCACTGTAAGCTTCCACAAGCATGTGTTGCGGTTCTGCAGCAATTTTCTTTAAATGGTAAAAGAAAACTAATGCAGTCCACAAATCGTAGTTTTGAGGCATCAAAGTCGACATAGTAAACACTGTTAAAACGATGCTGTTATATGAAACTTGTATTGTTGTGGGTTGAAAATCTTTGCCAGCTGTCAAATAAACAAAATGGTGCCAATAATTCAGTTTAACGGTGACTATATTAACAACTAGAGCCGTCTATGGACGAATTCTGGTTTCATATTTACAAATCTGGTATGTTGTATAAATGGGTTATAATGAACTTCAGGAGAAAGTCAAATTAACCAATATATCGCTTATAGTGAACAGTTCATTATGTCTGAATATTCAATGCATACATATATGTGTGTGTATATAGTGAAATTTTTATAATACTCATGTAGAATGTTGAAGGAATGGTAGGGAGCCAGACGGTAAAGCAGGCCCATCTAGTCCACATTAAAAATTTGATCTTCAGTATAGCCTTTAATTTTAGGCAGCATTTTTAAGCTAAAAGGTTCTGGAATATGTTCCTTATAATCGATTTGTACATTATAAACGGTTTCCTGTGCATTTTTCCCTTGACATTTCACGGGACCGGAGGTTTTATACGTTACAACCGGTTAATCCTTTTAACCAGTGTCGTTATAAACAATTTTTAATATATATATATATATATAGTAATAATATATTAATTTTCCTTTTTATAATTGAAAAGAAGAGGTTTTACATCTTCTAAAACAATTTTCAAAATAAAAAATTTGACTGAAAAGAAATAATAGTGAATTATTGCTGACGCCTTTGTTTACAGGAATAATTAATAGAAAGGCGCTCACTCTCAATAGATGGTTTCTACAGCTTCTAAAAGGTCTCACCAATGGTAGTACAAAATAACAAGCCGCTATATTGAGGCAGGGACCTATCTAAATCCACAGATAAAATGTCAAACACCCTTTCGACCCGGCCTCAGGGAAGCAGAACAAAATGTCGAAGCATGTTCGGCATCCGCACGCAACATGTTAATGTGGTTTTCCTTGACTAAATGTTTTCCAGAATTTTTTACAGTCCTCTCTATTCAAGGGTTGCTATTCCTTGATGGCAGGTCCTGCCAGGCTTTCCTCCACCTCATCTTTCCACTTCCAATTCCATAATTATCTTCGGTAATCTTTCAGGAGACATTCTTTTAATATGCCAAACCAACTTAATCTTTTTTTTGTTATATAGCTGAAAGGATGTTCCTTTCGACCTATATCAGTTCTCAAATCACTTCCATTTTTAACTCTTTTCCTTCAAGATTTTCTCTATACCCTTCTCCAAAAATCGATTTCAGCAGCTAATAGTCTTTTTGTGGCGTAATGACCCATGTCTCCGAGGCATATGTCGTTTGTTATAGATTCAAATATAGTTTTGAATATTAGCTTCTCGTTAATGGGTAGTAATTCATAATTTATTTTGAGTATTAGTTAATTAATTAAGTAGTTGATTAATTACATTATTGTTTCTTTTTATATTGTTTTAAGCTACCAGCTAGTAATGCTATCATTGAATATCCAATGCATAATATCCCGGCAAATACTGAAATGAAAGTACACTTGTCTCACATGCTGAATCCACATGTCTTTTATGTTCAACCTGAAGGGAGTGAGGGAGATTTGGATAAAATACGGAAGATAATTGAGGCAGAAACTGAGGTAAATAAATTAATGCGGTAAATAAATTTTATTTTAGAATAAAAATATAACATTATAATTTAATTTATATTTTAACTTAATTAATTCAGATAATTTATATATCTGTTACTTCTTAGGATGCATTAATTAATATCTAATAATGTTTCTTAAATTGTTATTTCAGGCTTCTCTTATTGCCGCTAGAGATACTTCACTCCCATTGGGTACACCAGTACTGGCAAGGTTTTCATTAGATCAGCTCCTCTACAGAGGACTTATACAACAGGTGTTCCCTCCATCCTCAGGTGACTAATATCGACCTTTAATAACAATAGCATAATTTATGATAAATACTTTGTATGAATTTAGTGAAAGGAAAGTCTTCCCAGTATTAATATTCATTGCCGATCAGATTAACAATTAATCAACGTTTCGGGGTTCTTCCCCATCATCAGGAACCATACACTGCAACATAATACAAAACTAAATTTTAAATTATTTAAAAACAAAAACTTGTTACATTTTAACAAATATAAATGTTTGGAATAGAGCGCACTGTTTATTGAAAGAGGAATTTATGCTGATTCGTGAAATAGGAAAATGAAAAGTATGATATTGGCCAATTTATCGAAAGGGGGAAAAAATATTTTAACTGTTTGTCTTACCTATTAGCAGGGTTGTCTCATACCTTAACTGCATTCATGGGAAGGATAAGGAATAACGTGAAGGAAAAGAAAGAAATTTCTGAAGCAGTAGTTGTGAAGAGATGTGAACGTGTTGGGAGATCGAAAGAAACTGTCCTAGGCACACTTTGGCAGCAAGAAATAGAATGTGTACAAGCGAAAGAGTGGGGGAAATACCGAGAACGGTGGGAAATTTTATTTGAATTCTCAACATTGCCCTCTCCTTGAAGCTTTCGAGCTTCAACAGAAAGCAAAATTTATTTATTTATTTTATGTTATTATTTTTTGTTAATGTGTTAGTTTTAAGGAACATGATAGGCTAGTTAGCAAAAAAATAATAACGCGATTAAATTTGTTAGCGAAAAAAGTTGGTAAAACAATTTTAAAAAGCATGAAGTGGCAAAAGCAACAAAATGCAAAAGAACAATCTAAGAAAAAAAATCAATTTTAGTTGATTGGTCTTTGCTCCTGGAGGCGGCAGAAGCAACATCAGAATTGGGGAAGAGTAAAAGAAAAATTATTAAGACAGGGTGAGTGTAAACACCACGAGGAATCCTGATCTTTACTATGCAAACAATGCCATTGGCACCTGGACACACCTCAACAATACACACAAGGGGCCACTGAAGGGAAGGAAGATTTAACTCCTTGATAAAAACATGTCACCCATACTCACATTTAGGGTAGACTAATACCATTTAATGCTCTAACCACACTGACATTAAGGGTCGACAAATACCATTTAATGCGCTTCCCACACTGACAATAAGAATCGACTAATACCATTTAATGCATTGTTGTAAAGAATGTATAATACTCTGAGCTCCATCTCCTCCAGATTTAATCAAACAAGTGCTGAAGAAATAACCTTCACCATTTAAGTGATGGGATAGCATAAAGCTGTGCTTCTTCAGGAGTAACGCACAAAGAGCGACCAATTAAAAAATGTGATAGTCAAAACCTCCAAATCAGAAAGGTCATCTGAAAGAGGCGTCAAAGGCCGAGAGTTCTGCAAAGCTTCAATTTTAATGAATAAAGTATTGAATTCCTCTAAAGTCGGAACATAATTAACACACAGAACAGGGTTAACTGCTGCCTCTCGTATGGCACCACTTGAAGGGTGAAAAGGGCTATTAAAATGAAACACTATTCTGTACTACTCACCAAAACGAGGCAGACTCTTGGAATCATTCTTGAAAAGTGCAATTTAAAGCATTAGAAGCACCTACCAGGTTAGTACCACAATCACAATGGAGGTCTTTGACCATACCTCGGCAAGAGACAAAATGTGATAGAGCAGCCAAAAAGGCTGGGGTAATTAAATCAGTTACCATCTTCAAGTGCATGGCCTTAGTGGTAAAAAAAAATAGCATTCAATTTTAGGTGCTTTGCACAAGTTAATGGATCGAACAAAAAATGGTCCAGCAAAATCACAGCCGATATGAGAAAATGTAGGAGCAGGAACAACTCTGCCCTCGGGTAAATCACCCATAAAAGAAGGTTTATTTTGAGGATTAGTTCGGAAGCAAGGTATGCATTTTAAAAGAGTGGGCCGCAAAGATTGGCGAAAGGAAATTATCCAAGAAGAAGAAGCCATCAAGCGATTGGAGCAAATCAGAGTGAGCATGGAAATACTTATCATGGTAATGTTAAATAATCAAGGTCGACTTTAACCAACCCTTCCTGGTTAATAAAGGATTGCAAATTGCTTAGGCAAATTTCTACCAGTTTTCAAACAACTGATAACATCAGGAAATCTTTGAACAATTAAACAAATTTTGCGTTGGGCAACTTCAATTTCAGGAATTCCTCAGCAACTCTGAATAATTTATTTTTGCAAGGGCTGGCGACAATTTTGTGTGGATCTCAGGATCCAACCCAATGCCTGAGAGAGCAGTGTCCAGGAAGAACAGAGTTCAAAGCAATTGGTATCCTTAAAAGGCCAGACAACAGCTAAGTTTACAAGATTAATATTTTTAAGCTCATCAATAGAGTCTGGTTCAGAAGAGTCATGACTGGTAGAATCCAAGAGTCATGAGGCTCAGAAAGCCAAGCAGGTCCTTTAAACCAAAGCTGGTGAGACAAGTTCTAAAGGCAGGGACACTCATGAGGCCACATTAGCAGGATTCGAGGCCGAGTGAACATAAAACCAAGATTCAGGCTATGTGAGAAATGCAATTAGCGACAAAAGTTTAAACAAATGGGAAAAGCTATTAATCCAAACCAAAACCACTACTGTATCTGAGAAACAGAGGTATTCGGAAATTTTCATTTCTTTAGAAAGAAGCCCAAGCACATAATTGGGCACATAACGTACCTTCTTTTGAGAAAGAAGGTACGTTCCACAGAGCTCCAACTTGGACAAGGTTAACACCTTTATGAGAGCAACACATGTTTTAGAGAATATTAGTGATATATCTGGTAGTTCAGTGCATAAATAGATGACAGAAGCATATCCGCTTTCAGAGCTGTCACAGAAACCTACAAAGCGATGGAACCCATGCCAAGAATAAAACTCGCTCAACTTCAAAGCCACCAATTTCAGAAATTTATTGTATACAAATTTTCCATTTTCCCTGCATGACAGGAGTTTAAAGATCATCCCAAGAAATTTTAGACAACCAAATACCATGCGTTAAAATCTTTGCCCATAAAACAATGGGATAAATCCACCCACACGGGTCTTAAACCTGTGCGAGTTGGGACAAAACTGATCTCTTGGAAAGCTTGCCAGAAAGCCAAGGCCTTCATATTTGAATTTGAGGATAAAAAGGAGAATGGGATAGAAATGCCCAAAATTCCAACCAAAGAAGCGAGTGAGAGGAAACCTTTTGATTGTTATGCAAATCTGCAAGAAGAGCAGGGTGGTTACTTGACTATTTTCGAAGTTCAAAACCTCCAGGTCTGCTTTAAGAGCTTAGGCATCTTCTAAAGTACAGCATCCTGACAGGTAATCATCTATATATGTGTTGCGGATCAGAGCCTGCGTCGTATTGAGGTATTTATGACCCTTATTCTTAGCCAACTGCTGAAGGAAGCAAATGGCCTGAAAGGCAGATGGACCAACTCCAAAAGTAACTGTAGTTAGCTGTTATAAAACTAAAGGCTGTCTCCCCAATAAATGAGATGAAAGTTGTGATGAAGAATTAAGACTTATCTGGCGATACATCTGTCTTATATTACAGGAAAAAACAAATGGAAATATACGGAAAACATTGAGCAAATCTATGATAGAATTTTGCGATTTAGGACCAGACAAAATTATATATAATGAAAGGCCATTATAGGAAGCCTGGCTAGCATTGAAAATCACGCGAATACTCTGTTTCTCCGTGGCGCTTAAAAACTCCATGGTGAGAAAGGACAGAATGAGAGTGATTTAAAATGTCTAAGGTCGTTGAACGGAACCAAATGGCCAGCATGAAAATATTCCTGAATGCAGTCTTTGTATTTAGCTAAAAACACAGGCTTTTTTATAAATCTTTTTTACTTCCTGGTACGAAGTAAAGGAAGTATTGTAATCGCGAAAATTTTCGGTTTTCAAATTTCGACGGAAATATCCATTTTGACCATCCCTGAATCCATTTTGACTAGTTTCGTCGTGGCGTCTGTACGTACGTTCGTATTTCGCATAACTCAAAAACGGTTTGCCGTAGAAAGTTGAAATTTTGTATTTAGGATTGTTGTAAAATCTAGTTGTGAACCTCTCTTTTTGGTCACTGCTTGATCACCGGAAGTGGTACTTTACTTGAAGGTCATAATTGATTTCCATCAAAAATTATATTAAAATACTATGCAAAACTTCTCAAATTTAGTATTTATAACTTATATATTGATTTAAATAACATACTAGATTTTGGTCTAAATTGGAAAACCGGAAGAGGTACTTTATTTGAAGGTCATATTAGACTTTCATCAAAAATTATATTAAAATATAATGTAAAACATTTAAAATTTAGTAAATAGAACTTTTATATCAATATGAATGTATTTTCTAGATTTTGATTAAAATTGGTGAGCCGAAAAGGGTACTTTACTTGAAGGTCATAATAAACTTACATCAAAAATTATATTAAAATTAAATGGAGAAATCATATGTTTCGGTAATAAAGGTTACCAACGCGATTTTGTTTATACTCTAATTAAACATTTTTATTACTTATTTTAAGTGTTAATATTGGGCATATAATACTGGTTTTCCTCCCCATTTGTGCGATGAACAAGTCTGTAGCAGGATAATAAGATATAAGTTAAGTGGGTTCTTCCGCTTAAAATTTAAAAACTGTCGATTTCTAATGCTTTATCTAGTGATATTGACAGTTTTATTGTTGTCACGGAACACGAAGAAATCTCTTGGAAACTAGTTACCTATTGAAAAAAAAAACGACATTTAATAACGGGATGAAACCTCCAGAAACAACAAGAGTATGTGTCAATAGATGGGTGTCCCGACGCCGAATTTTGTTTTCGAGATATTACAATTTTCGGAAATTAGTAACCAAATTGAGGATCACTTTTTGAGCCAACGATTTATAGTTTAATAGGAGTACAAGGAAGTCATGTGTTGTCCACATCAGATATTTGGAAAAAAATAATGGAAAACAATGTTAGCTGACTCACCTAAGGGTAAAGAGCCAGGACGAAATGGTAACCTCACCTCATATCTTCCCTGTGCATTTCGGGTAGTGGTTTCAGCATATATTTGTTAGCAAATAGCGTCTTTTTTTTTTTTTTTCAAAAGGAAGCTTGGGTGGGTGGCTGATCTAACTCAGAAATTTTGTTTATTAATTTTAAAACTTCGTGATCAGCTGACACATGACAAGTCACCAACACAGAGACATTATCAGGGCCAGACTGAGTATTGGAAGCTCTTCCCATTAGAACATGACCAAGGCGAATTTTATATAAAACAGGCATGCCTTCACCAAGGCAAGCCACCTTACTTTCGAGAATGGAGGCAGTGAGTTCAGCGTTAAGAATTACGTCGACATTTGAAGGGATATCAAATTCAACATCCGAGAATTGATTCCTTAACTTGAGGTGCAATAGGAGCACTAGGCAATGAATTTTATTCAAAACTATAAATACATGGTCATTCTCTATCGTATTCCCAGAGGGAGCTCTAACATGCAGTTTAGCAAAACAGAAAGGTTGGACAAATATACCAGAAACAACATTTAGTGTTGGTCTCATTGGTCAGGACATAGCAGAAAAAATATTAAAGAGTTTAGCTCATTTCTCAGTAATAAAGCTGACCTGACTGGCTGAATCGAGAAGTCCACGCACAAATAACAAAATTATGAGGAGTGGGAAAAATTTTAACTCGAACTGTAGCGACCAAAATAGTGGAAGAAGAATGCTCACAAGAGAGCACGACATTTGGTTGAGTTAAGGCATTTGAAGGAAGCGAAGATGCGGAACCCCCCGAATCAGTAAGAAAAGTTTTTAAGGAAAGCGATTTCTCTGAAATGTCAACAAAGGAAGAAAGAGTGGAATGGCACGGGCTTAAAATCAATTGCCTTTGCATGAGCATCAGGACAAGATACATGGCACACCACCACAGAATTAACAGAAGGTAAAACAATAAGAAAACAGAGTTGCGTCGAGATACAAAAGTGAATGGTGTCTTTTAAGACACTTAGAGCAGGTATCGGTAGAATTGCATTTGTCATTAAAATGCTTGGGCAAACAGTTGAAACATAATTTCATATTCTTGACCTTTTCATGGCCCTGTTGAACATTTAAGCTTAAGAAATATGGTCAAGAGTATTTGAAATGTTGACCTCTACAAAAAACACATGAAATTCTAGCATCCTGCGATGCAGTATGGAAAGAGGATGAATTTTTCCTTGGTACAGAACCAGAAGCACTGGGTTTTGATTGCTCAGCATTTTTAAAGTAGGTAACTGATTTTGAGCAACTGATTTTTAAAATAGATAATTAAGTCCTCAAGTCGAGGCATATCAGTTAGGGTTCACTCGAACTAAAGTCTCAAAGCTTTATCTTTGAGACTATTGTGAAGGAGCAATCTAACTAACAGCTCGGAGTGGCCTCAATCAATATTAACCTCAAGGCATTTCATAGTTTAAACACTAATCTGATAAATATCTTAAAAACCTTGCAGGGACAAAGCTCTTGGGGAACCAGAGGAATATCCAAAATCTGATCCAAACACTCTTTAATAGAAGCTCGCTTATTTTGATTTCTATCCTTAAGTAATTTTAATGCCTCGGCATAACCTTCCGCGGTAATAGGGAAAGCACAAATAAGCTTTAAAGGTTCTCCATCAAGCAATGGAATTTTGAGATAACAGAAAGAATAATGTTGCTTTGAATCAAAGTTTCGAATTTGGAATAAAATGTATTGTAATCGGATTTACCACTAAAGCGATCCAAATGCAAATTACTCTTTTATACTTACTTAGAACAGAACCATGATTGACAGTAGTGTTTTCTTCAGCACTTGTGAGATTTAAATGACACAATATTAGATTCAATTCTAAACCTAAAAAAAAATCTGTACCACTACAACCCATGAAGGGTCTTGGGTTTAGTACTTGGTAAGGATTGGTACAGTTTCTAGGCCAACGGTTGTGCTAGGAGGTGATTTGGCAAAGAAGATGGAGCCTGTTAATCCATGAGCCAAGAGATAAGACAAGTTTTGCGAGTTTGTGTTGAAAATATGTTTTTGACAATGTCTCCCGTCCCCCAAAGAAAAGCAATTTGAAAATGTTAAAGCAAGTAGAAAGATTAATATGATACGAAGCGATAGGAAAATCGGCCGCAAGATGAATGAGTTTGAAAATTGAGTTTTTCCTAATTTTGAAGAATTTATTTTAATTAAAATGTAGATTGGAGGGCCAAATTATGTCTGGAATAGAGCGGACAGTATATTGAAAGGGTAATTTACGCTGGTTCGTGAAATAGGAAAATAAAAAATATGATATTGGCAAATTTATCGAAAAAATATTGTAACTGTTTGTCTTACCTTTAAGTGGGGTTGTCTCATACCTTAACTGCATTCATGGTAAGGATGAGGATGTAAGTGAAGAAAAAGTAAGGAATTTCTGAAGCAGTAGTTGTGAAGAGACGTGAACATGCGGGGAGATAGAAAGAGACTGCATTGTAGGCACACTCTGGCGGCAAGAAGTAGAATGTGGACAATCGGTGGAGGAAATACCGAGAATGGCAGTAACTTTGATTTGAATTCTTAACAAAGCTGTATATAAATAATTAGTCAATTATCACATTCCTTTATAAAGACCCCTACAATATCTGTACTATTTCAATGTTACAAAATAAGGCTTTGTAGGGGCTCAATTTTATCTCCAAATCCTATATTTTGTTTATTTTATTTTTATTGTTATTCCACCTCTTTTAAATTAGCTCAAAGATTTAGATATATATTAAAATACACTCAAATAAAATATACATATAAAAACAAACATATATATATATATATATATATATACAAACATGCACTCTTATACCCACCGATATATTTGTTAAGACATATCGTATTGTCCTTGTACTCATACATCTATATCCACAAATAGTATGTTTAAGTCCATAGTATATATGGTTACAGCAAAAATGTATATTTCTAGGTTGTCTATGATACTTGCTTAAATTCCTTGAGTCTTAAAATTTATCACCGTCTGTTCAATGTTTTTGGTAATGTAAATTGCCTCCAAAATCTTTCTATTGTATTTTTCTGTATCCAAAATTTGTGGCTGGTTGAAATCGAAACTATGGTTAGATTTAATATTTTGTTGTGCTAAGACTGTTGCACTGATGTTTTTACTATATTTGCGCCATTACCTGATCGTTTTAGGTATGTGTAGGAAGTTATACCATTCAGCACACTGGTAGTCAACTGGGGACCAGATTGGGCTCTTTGCGGAAAGTTTTGAAGGAGTTCTGAAAATTGGCTCATTTATGTTATTTGGGGTGGTGATTATGTGTTTCAACTTTGTTACCTCGAATTTTTCCTGAAAATTTATTAAAAATGCTAAAAAAAATTAATTTTTTTTTTGTCTTTTTCTCATATAGCATTAAAACTATAGGTTTTTTAGCAACATCAACTTGGAATATATTAAACAAGGGTGAATTCCTTACATTTTTGTATTCTATAATTTTTTTTTAATGGGGTCCAGTCATGTGGGAACCTAAAATGGATCTCGGGGTCAAGTTTTGTAGAGGTTCTGCAAATTTGCTCATTTGTATTTTTTTAGGATGCTGATTACATATTTCAACTTTGTTACCTCGAATTTTTCCCAGTAATATATAAAAAAAGTTTTTTCTTATAAATTGAAAACTTATTATGTGTTATTTGAATATATTCTAATGTTCATTTTATCCTAATTTAAAGAAGAGTAAATTACCTCAAATTTTTATTCTTATATTTTTTTGTTAGTTTGCTCTGTTTTTAAGCGAGCACAAGCTGAAATTATTTGGCAAAATATTGAAATTAGTTTTTTGAGCATTTTTTTATATTTCCAGGAAAAATTTGAGCTAACAAAGTAGAAATTCCTAACAAGCACAATCAAAAATGTCTGTAAGTACCCCAGCTGTTATTTAGTATCATTTTTTCATCTGATGTTGGGAGGATTAAATAACAAAAAGTTTTTTAACTTAAAAACTTTAAATTGGTATTATTAAAAACTATAAAATGAATCATACCTGTTGAATATCCTTATCTAAATTCATTGGTGTTTTTGAAAATTTAAATATTTTTGTTTAAAAATAATATATATTAAAATAAACTATTTTACATTTGTTATACCTGAAATGAAGTTCAATAATTGTTTTAATAACACTTTTTAATTTCATTTTCCAGCTCAAGTTCTTTTCATTGACTATGGAAACAACGACACAGTTCTGATGAGTGATATTTTTCTGGTTACACCGAAGCTTGCTCAAAGCGCCCCTATCTCAATGCGCTGTTCTCTCGCTGATGTAAATCCCCCTGAAGGAGGATGGACAGCTGATGAAGAAGAATATTCAGTACGTTTATAAGTTGGGAAATATTTATGATTTTAAGTTTAATTTTTGTTGGTTTTAATTTAAAATTACAGAGTATGAAAATACTTATTTTATTTTGAGAAGAAGTTGATAGGAGAGTGCGGTCAATAAAGAAGCGAACCTTATTAGTGTGTACTTCTTCATTGACCGCACCCCCCCCCCATTCCCCTTATCAACCTCTCAAATGTATCTACGGTCAACTGCATCCACATTAATATTTTATTATGGTTTTACACATGTTTATTTTATTTTATTATTATCGAAGCCCTACAAAATAAATAAAGCAACAAAATCAGTCCACCCGTTAAAGAAATAATCGTGGCACAGACAGACAGACCAATGGCCAAAAATGAGTTTTTTGGACTCAGATGGTTCTGAAACACATGAAAAATGAACAAAGAAATTTTGACCGGATTACAATACCTTCCTTAGCTAGTTGATTTGGAAATAAAAAGGGTGATATTAATTTGTCATTTTACCTTTTTAAAATTGTGGACCTCCTATGTTCTGAGGTAATTGTTTCCCTTATATTCTATTCTATTAGAACTTGATATTATGAAGTTCTCCATAAAGTTTTTATCTTCATTTCAATAAGTTAAGTTTTCATTTGCTGGCCCCCCTCCTCTCCCCTCATACTATTTGAGTGAAGCACTCTTCTTGAGCTTGGAGGAGGGGGAGTTACATTCAGCTAAAATATTTTTTATTTCAGTATTATAATGTTTCATTTAAAAATAATTTTCATTGAAATTGCTGATGAAAGTTCATTTTAATTAAATTAAACATATTATTTAGCTAATTTATTAGAATAAATTTGACTGAATTAATTTGTTGGATAAAAGTACCAGTAGTAATTAGGGCAGAGATAAGGGTACTCTAAATCTCACTATAAAGATTAATTTTAATGAGCATAAATATATTGACTTAATGGAATTAAAGAAAAACATAGAATAGCAAAGTAATGGCATTGAATCATTAGAAATAAAGAAACAAAGGCTTACTTTCTAACTTAACACTATCTATTAACATAACCTCAACACAACTAATAGCATTAACAAATATTGGGGCCACTTAAACATAACCAAGGTATCATATTTAATGTACAAAGGAATATTTACTTAATATAGAAAATATTTAATCAGATAACTTTACATTGATGTGTAATAAATGAATAGTAGAATTATACCCGATTATTACATTTTATTCTGTGTCCATACTATCGAGGCACAGTTTCCATTAAGGAAGGCAATAGTCTTTCAAAATAACTCTAACAGACTAAGTAATGAGGCTTGAATGGCGAGAGATGTTACTTTTGCTTCAGCAAATTACCAGACTTTTCTAAAATTCTGGTAGGTGATAATGCATGAATAAGCATCTTGGCCTGCCTGAGATCGTCTTGATTTTGAAGTGATTTACCATTATCTTCAGGTGTTGTGGCTTAGAAGCAATTAATCTATTATTTCTATTCTAATAACTCCTGTAGCTCCCAGTGGAGCAAAGGGCCTCAACGAACAACTTCCATCCATCTCTATTCCCAGCCAGCGCCTTCACCTTGCTCCAAGTCCTTCCTGCCTACTCCGCCTTCACCTCGCTCCAAGTCCTTCTTGCCTGCTCTGCCTCATTTAGTACGGATCTCCTCCAGGTGATGCGAGGTCGTCGTTTTCGGCATACTCCTTGGTGGTTCCAATTAAGTGCCAACCTTTTCATTGCTTCAGGCTGTTTTCGGAGTTTATGGCCAATCCAATTCCATTTCCTTCTTTTTATGTCTTGCTCAATCGGTCTCTGCTCGGCTCTACACCAAAGCTCTTGATTTGAGACTTTTTTTGGGCCATCTGATGTTTAGGATATGGCGGAGACAACAATTAGTAAATAACTGCAGCTTTCGGGTGACACCCTTTGTGATCTTAAAGTTTCTGTGCCATACAGAAGTACAGACTTTATATAGAGTCTCAGTTTCGTACGCACAAACACACTCCGGTTTCTGCAAAGGGGGTAGAGCTGGATGAACGCAGTATTGGCTTTCCGAATATGTTCTGGCTACCGAGGCTACCAAGGTAAGAAAAGATAGAAGCAATTATAATAATGTCTTATCAGGTGCAACTCATAGAAGATGGCCTTATAGACGCTATCATCCAGCTAGGGCAGTCAGAGCGGCTTCAACCGTGACATCAAAACGAGACAAGATCAGTAGGTCAATAGCTGAGCGTAGGGCAGGGGTGATGCCTACACATGGACCTTGGAGCCGGATCAAAATATCACCACTTGATCAAAAATGTTTCGATGCATTCTGAATTAGCTACTAGTTACAAAATCATCTTAATTAAATCAGATGTTATATTACATTTGAAATGTAAACAAATACGTGAATATAAAATTTATATACAAATCGACTACACTAGTAGACTACTTAAGACAATGAATTTTTCATCTATCAGTTGCACCTGTGTCAGACGAAAAGGCTAAATTACTATTATATTTTCTCATGAGTTATTAGCAGCTGAATACATATTAATATTAATCACCTAAATTAATCTCCTTCATAATAAAGTAAGCAACAGATCTCTGCTAAGATAACAAAGTGATGTTAGTCACTATTCCTTTAAAAAAAATTTTTTCACATTTTGAAGACATTTGTTAATATCTCTCTTTTTAATTTTCTAGTTTTAATCTTTTTCTTTTACTTTATCAGCTTTCTGGCAAAATGCTATTTACAATTTGCGAGTTTATTAAATTGTTTCATTGTAAGTAAACATCTTGGATTTGTTTCTCTTTCAAGGAAAAAACATAATTATGTTGTAAGATGTTTAAGGATAAATTAATTTACACCTTTTTCACCTTATTTTATTTATCTTTTAGCAACACTTTGAAGCGGACGAAGCCATGACAATGAATGTTGTTTCCGTAAAGATGGTAGACGGTGAAATAGTCATTCATGTTAATATGGCTAAACCATCTGGAGAGCAGGTTTCACAACTTCTTGCTCAACATGGGCTTGCTGTTATTTCTGGTATGTTTATCATGCCAATTTTAAAATTTAACTTAAATATTTTAGTAATGGTTTAGTATCTGATAGAGCATTAAGGAGGATTTGACAAAACTGTTTTGTTTTCGAGTCCTCAGTGATTCTGCATGTAAACTGTTAGTTTAGTGGGAAGCCATGGACACTGCTACTTACTGAATAAACTTCCTAAAATTTTCTTTTAAAGGTTCTACTGATTCTGTTTATTATACTTAAATTATGTTTCTATAATAATATGGATTTGCTTTGGAAGGACTTACCGCTTTCTTGATTTTAGGTCTAATTTTGTAAATTCAAAGCAAAACTATAGGGAGAGGGATCTTAAATTGTAAGATGTTAGAAAACCATTTTTTCATTTTACCATTTTAAATATGATTTATTACAGCATTATTCAACTTTATTTTGATTAAAACTATGATAAATCCCTAATATGATTGATCACTTTGTTTTATTTGTTCAAAGAATTTATTTATATTAAGAATTATTTTCAGTTAACATTATTTTATAGAAATATTATTGATTGGAAAAAAATACTTAAGGTAATATAACAGTAATTGCAGTTATAAGGAATAAAGTTTATATAAAACAAAAAAATAAAATAATCATGTTAATAATTTTTTTTTAACATGCTAAGAAATGAGTACATACGTTTAAATTTATTACCATGCACCGTGAAGTTAAGACACACCGTCATGTTAGCATAATTGTTTTAATAAAATAACTATTTTAATAATTATTTTCTTGACAGTGAGAAAATGATGGCAGATAAATAAACCTTTGCTTGTCCTAACATCCTCCTTAGGCTGGAACTCTCAAAATTTTGAAAATAAAACATATTATTTTATGAAGCGGGATGAAGAAATAAAATGCCGAAAAGTTAAATATTGCTTTATTGTACCTGTAGAAATGAAGCATAATTCAGTTAACTTAAGAAAATAATCATCAACAATTATTTATAACTATTATTTATAAGAAAACAATATCGATTGCATAACAGAAATCATGAGTTTCATTTAACTGCACAAAACAATAAAATATTGATATACAGTGGAGACCCAGTTTTTGATTAAGCGAAATCATTCTTAAAATTAACTTTATTTACATTACACATTGTATAAATATTATTATATGTGATTACACATTTTATTTTATAAGGTGTGTCTTAACGTAATCAGGCATGAGAGATCTTAGAAAATATCCCTAGCCGCTTGGACACAAATGAAAATGATGTGTATGAGTGGTTGCGAGCTAACGTTAACAACCATCAGATTCTAGACAATCAGGAAATCACCATTTTTTTTGTGTTGGCGTAATTTGGCTTTAAGGGAGAGGTATTCTTATTGACAAAAAAAATTAACAGATTTTTTAATCCAATGTAGTTCAGTACATTGTCTTTCTTCGAAATTTCAATAATTTACTTTATATAACTTAATATCACTGTAGATTTATTGTAACCTTAGTTCTTTAAAAGAATATATCCTAATTTCAGTTTCGGATTCAGCAGACTTTTAGATTACTAAAGTTCGGATTATCGGGACTCCACTGCATATTTTCCAAAAGATCAACTATTATAACCATAAATTTTTTTTCCCTTCCGCCAGGCCAAACTGTCAACAAAGAATATTATTTCAGCGTTATGCGTCGTTTACGTGAAGCTGTTCGTCTGAAATTGCCGGAATTATGGGTGAACAACTCTTGGTTCCTTCATCACGATAATGCACCGATTCACATTGCATTGGTTCTTCGCGACTTTTTTGCCAAAAACTCTATTCATGTCATTCTGCAACCACCGTATTCACCTGATTTGGCTCCATGCAACTTCTGGCTATTCAGCAAACTCAAAAGGCCAATACGGGGATGCTGTTTTGACACGATTGAGGAGATAAAAACCGAATCGAAGAAGGTCTTGAAGGCTATACCAAAAAAAGACTATTCCGATTGTTTCGAGGACTGGAAAAAGTGCGTTTTATCGGACGGAGATTACTTTGAAGGGGATGAAATTGATTTGGAAGAATAAATACAGAATTTATATTTTATAAACAACCTACTTTTTGATCACAGTAATATATATATATATATATATATATATATATATATATATATATATATATATATATATATATATATATATATTATTATTTTTTTTTTTCCGCTGCATTTGAGCGTTTGGGTCAAATGAGGTGAAATTCGGTATGTAGAGCTTTCTTCCAAGCAGAACGATAACATTAAAGAATGGGTAAATTCCAGTCAAAATTTTGGTATGTTTACCTAAAATTTCGGCGTTTTTTAAGTTTGGCACGTCGCTACAGCTCCACCATATTAGTTTATAGGGCTGAAAGTTGAGTTGGTGTTGGGAAAGTATCCTTTGGGGGTCTCGACTTGGTTCCTCCACCCTCCTGGGTCTCATTTTTTCTTACTCCCCCGTTTTTATCTACTGCTCACGGATTTTTTTTTTTTTTTTCCTCATCAGTAAAGGGGTGAACTTATTTTGACAAAACTTTTTTCTGTTATTTAGAGCTTTAACACATTAGGCCTCTATGCGATCAAGGGACCGCACACTATCCTTATCTACTTTTAAGTTATATTTAAACAAATTGGTCTTTTTCATTGAACCAACGCGGTCCCAAAGACTGCAACAAAACAAAGTTACAATTTATATCAAAAATCTCATGGGGCTGAATGTGTTAAGATTTTAAGCTGTTCAGAACAAACAGCTTTCAAGTTTCAGAACAAACTTTAAATTATTGTTATTGAGAGCTGTAAAAAGGTTTTTACCAACATTAAACTTTGCTTGGGGCTAAGTTCAGGCGAACAAGCGGGCCCGCGGGTGGATAGCGGGACGCTCTGCCAGCTCAACAGGCCAGCTGTGAATATATTGAATAAGCAGCCCCAAACCACGAACGACAGCGTTATCATGATGTAGGAGAGTGGTTGGCACTCTTCAGAGCCGCACGACCACTCTCACAAGTACCCCAAGAGTCCAATGATGACACTGTGAAGAGGCAAGTATGCACCGCCTCTAAATTAGTGCAGCCTTCTCTGGAAAGGGGTGATGTCTGGGCAGGCAGGGCCCATAAACCAGGGAGGCAGCCGGTCTAAGGGCTATTTCCCTACAACTCATCCCGTCCTTGTGGAGTGAAGAAATCAAACGGCACTCTTCTTCGGAGAAACACTTTTTTTTTTCCATAACTCACGTTCTTTTTAGGTCTATTTTGAAACAAATTCAACACTGCACTGAAGTAGAAAGCATGGGAGTCTGCAACACTAGACAGGGACTACTGGCGGCTGCTGATTGAGGAGGCCTGGACGAGTCAACATGTAGTTAATAATAATAATCTATTCTTGCCAGGGTGGTAAGATCGAGATATATTCGTTTGTCATTTTCTGTGGGTTTGTAGCGGTGTCACTTTAGCTCCAGCTTAGTGTAATTGTAATGTGCTTGGCCATCGCTGCTTACTATTTTATATTTAATTTTTTAATTGAATGCTTTTATGATTAGTCTATTTAAACAAAAAAAAAAATCAAGAAGTACTGCATACTTTAGTGTTATCACCCAGCTTTATATAGACTAAGTATTACTTCTATGATTATTAGGTAAGACTTGCTCAACTAAATCATCAGAAGATACACCATCTTCTGCTCCTGCTCCCATACTTACAACTTCAGAAGCACAGCCGCCTGTAGATAGAGTGCCGGGGAAAATTAAAGAACCGTTACCAGGTATTGCTAATTCGTTTTTTATTAAAATACCTTCTTTAACTTATTTTAATTGAAGAGATGCATTTGTTTTTGAGTGAGGTGAAATCTTAATAGTTATCATTTATAACACATTTTATAATACATTTGTTCCATCTCAGGAATTTTCTATCCTCTTTAGGCCTAAAATAATAAAATTTAAGTTCAGCAATATCCGTAAATGAGAGTATTGTATTTACTGAAATAATTTTTGTTATATAACTTAAAAAATCTGCTCTCAAACATGTTTTTAATAATAAAAAAAATTATTTTTCATGAAATTCACGTTAATAATGGCATTTATTAGGGAATCATTTATTTATTTAATTTAAATATTTTCTAAAAGTTTCTATTAAATATAGCATGATCAATATGATTTTTTTTAGCACTATCAGTGTGGTACGGGTAACCTGTTTACTGTGATTTTTGACTCATTCCTCGTCTCCCACTCTCTATAATGTTCGCACAAGCCACTTTCACTGTTCGTTTAGAATTACCTCAAATTATATTGTTTTTTTTAATGGCATATTTTGTATTTCTTTAGTTGTTATAATGTGCTTATTGTGGAATATAAATGGAACATGAAATATTTATTATCCTTCCCTTGATAGAACAAAATTCCTGAAGCAACAGTGTATTAATTGTTTGAAAGAATTTGTCCTATTTCTTCTGCCTAGCCTCATAAAGTCTTCCTGTCTCATTTAGTACAATATCAATGTTTCAAATACCGTGATTAAAAAGAATAACTTATTTATTATCTTTTCAGACGTGTGGATCGATCGGTTTGACCTGCTGGTTGGCCAGAAATTTTACTGTTCAGTATTAGAAACAGTTCAAGAAAATCTATTTATTGTGTCAATTATGGAGGCTAAGGTTATTACGCTTGCTGCGGCATTGACTGACCAACAACATATCCCACTTCTTCAGCCAGAAACTAAGCTAATAATAGATGTTAAAGCAGTACAAGAGGACAGGTATTACTAATATTTTTATTATGGTTTTTCTAATATTTTCATATTACAATACCTTAAATGTCACCATCAGTACAGTCCATTTATGCTTTTGATTAAACAAAAAAAATTAAAATTCGTGAATACTCGATTTGCAAGTGAATGATGTCAGTTATTAATGATATATATTAGCCCAGTCAATAAAGATTTTTCATCACAACTGATTTGGGGAAATCTGGATTTTACATATATGATTGACTCTTTTCAGGCAGATGTATTTTCTCAAAAGTCCCCACTTCCCCTCTATCCAAAGTTTAAAAATTCAGGTCTTTGTTGTATCACTCATAAGTCTGGAAATTGTTGTCCAAAAGAGTAAAACTTGTTTTCAAATGAAAATAGGTGACAAAGGTAATTCAGTGACTTTAGGGTGTAAAAGGTATGATAGGAGATATCGGAGAAATGGTCGGAAGAGTGTGGCCAAAGGTGATTTCAAGGGTTTTGATGATTGGATAGAATTTTATGGGATTATTATTTAGGAATAGAGAAGTGGTGATCCATCGCCCAGCCATTGGCCTTTCAGATTGGGAGAACACTAACACTTGGCCACTGCCTTGACACCTAGCACAGCCTTGCCTTTCAATGTACGCTGGAAATTGATTGACTTCCTTGAATTGCACCCAATTAATTTTTGGAAATTAATTTGCAAACAAAATATAATTTAAGATTAGAAAAAAGTTATTAAAATGTAATACCAGATGCTTTCTATAATTTATTGATACATTACAGTATAACAGTTCACATTTACTCAGTTCAAGAAACTTATAAAGACAACTTTTCCGTTACAATGTGGAGAGTAACACTCTCCTGGAAATTCGATGGAGGGATGTGTTGCTTATTAAGCTCGATGATTACTTTTTGATCAATAGCGGTAATGTCAGGAACCAGTTCGATACCGGTTTTATGATAAGAAAGTCACTCAAACATACACTCCTGTGTATGTTTGTGATTATTGTGGGTGACTGGAAGAGATCTGAGGTTATTGAATTCTGATATGGATAATTTTCAAAGTATTTTCCATTTGGATTTGGAATCGGGAACATTGGATAGGGTGTAATGGATGTGGAAGGATTTAACACATCGGATTGCATATAGGATTCCATATCATTAAGTGTTTGAAAGACGCATAACTGGCTAACTAGTTTTAGACAAAATTTGCGTTTTTCTGCTTGCTTTCTTTTTATCATTTCCTTTATTTCAGACGGTCAGCTAAGATGCTGTGAGATGGTGTAAGTTTCAGATTTTAAGGGAATCCTGGATGTCTAATATGGATTATAGATTTGGGATGAGAGTGGAAACCATAGGGCCAATACAATTGTAGAAATATATGATATCCTGATGGACAGAATCCATGTCAGTCTGAAGAAATTCATAGGAAAGGAAGTCTAAACTACGATATGATACCACTTTAAAAATAAAGGATTTGACAGGTAGATTTATGAAACCTGGATAAGGTTGTGTGATGAAAGTAAGGAAATGTGGTGCTGGGAAGAGATGAGGAAAGGATAGAAGAGTCAGAGATTTGCAGGTCGGACTAGGTGTATTCAAATTGCATTGAGAGGTTTAGAAGATTGAGGAACAAGGAAAAACATATAGTAAGAAAGGGTTCATCGCTGGATCCAGAAAGCATGTTAATGTTAAAATCACCCGAGATAATGATATCTATTCCTAATTACATTCTCATTCACTATGACCAGACAGAGTGAACCGGTAAGAGGTGTAGTCTATAAAATCCTTCACAAATCCCCGTCTACTGACTCCTTATTTATGTTCCTCTCTTCAATAACATCATTTACAGAGATTTTAATACCAATTTACTTTCCAATTCTCTTGATAAATCCTAACCTAGAAGATCTCTTTTCTTTTGCTCCCTCAATTTATTTATCGTACCATATCAGCCCATCCATCATACCCAATTCTCATATACATGGCTAGATCTCATTATACTAGACTCAGATCAAAATTTATTATCCTCCTCCCAATATCCAATGCCTTTCCTCTCATCACATAATCTTATCCAGATTTCATATAATATTCCAACCCCCATCCTTATCGTCTAGAAAATTTCTTGGAGAAATCTTGATTTATTGACAAATAAAAACATCAATCCTTTCCTTGGCCCATTATCTTATTCCTTAGAACCAATTTATACCTACTCCTCTATAGATGAAATGATTTGAGTGTCATAACGACAAATATATTGGCCTTCCTTAATCACAACGTTCTTCTCCAAATCGCTACCTTCCGATGACCCCCAGCTTCCTGGATTACCCCGAAAAGAAGAGATGCAACTAGGAAATGTTTTTGTCGCATCCGATTCCCTGCTGATTATACATCCTTTAAGTTCTTCCGAAATCTCACACAGTTTTCCATCTGCAGTGCCAAGGCACAATTCTTTCATAGTTCTTTGTCCAAGCTCCTTTCTCTAAATTGAAGTGGAATATCCTCAGAAAACTTTCTGTTGTAAACTCCCAACATAGTAATTACTAACTTGTTTCTCCTGATGAACTAAATTCCTATTTTACCAATCCTCTTTCTCAGGCTCCTGCCGACTTTACCACATCTGTATCCATTCCTAGAACTCCCTTTAATTCTATGTTTTTCTATTTCCAGTATGTTACTCCGGAAGACTTTCTCTCTTCTTTCCTCAAATTCAAAACTAATGATTTCAGCCTAGATCTTATTATTAAACTCTGCCTCTCAGTCATTTTTCCAATCCTTCTACATGTGATCTACAATTTTTCCTTCCAAAAATCCATCTTTCCTTAAGCCTGGAAAAAGGCTGTAATACGTTCTCTGAATAAAGTTCCTTCTCCAACAAAAGTTTTATATTTCGGACGCATTTCTATTCTTTTGATCTATCCAAACCTTTAGAAAGATCAGTCTATTACCTTACCAACTTTCCTCATACCTCGGAAAAAAAAACCTAAACCCTTTTCAATCAGGTTTCCATTCTGTCTATTCCACCCAATCTGCCTAAGTTAGAAACACACAAGACTTACAATCTTCCATTGATCAAAAGAAAATTACAATCTTAATTCTTTTCGATTTTTCTAAAGCTTTTGATCATTAGATTCGCTTATTCAAACTCCATAGCCTGTCCTTATCCAACAGCATCTTAAAATGGTTCCATTCTTTCTTATCCCATCGTTCACAGACAGTGGTCGTAACTTCCATCATCTCCCCTCCTCTCTTCCTTTTGTGTGGTGTTCCTCAAGGCTCCTTGACAAGGCTCTTCACCAACCCTTTATTCAATTTACATTAATGATTTACCAACCTATATCTATCACTCCTGATATCATCATTATGCTGATGATCTACAAATTTATATTTCCTTCCATCCCACTGAACTCATTGAGGCATCCCACTGGCTGCATAATGATATTAATAGAATTCGTCATTGGCCTGTGAGAAACAAGTTGCAGCTGAATGCAGAGAAGACTAAAGCTATCCTCATTGGTTCAAACGCTTCTTACATTCCCTTCCTTATTATCCTTTACTTTTCCTCGACAACATTCCTAATACACTCCATAACTCTTTCAAAAACCTCAGAGTCACCTTCAAGCAGTTCCATAGATTCCGTGAATCCTTGCTGTTAAAAACCCGTCAACTACTTGTCTCCTCTCTTCTTCCCTCCCCCTTTTCAACTACGGTTGACTAGTTAGTATATGGAGTGAAATTAAAGCGCCTTGTGAAATTTTTTTTAAAGATTCATCTTTGGCGCACTTATATCTCAGACTATTACACTGAGTTAAAGTGGTTTTATCCTTCTCTACGGCATCAATACTTCTTTGGTTCATACCTATTCCAATCCCTTAGAAGCAATATACCTTCCTATATAACCGAAATCCATATCCTGCATTCCTCCATCCACTCCTTGGACACCAGAAATCAGCCAACCAATATTTATACTCCATCACATAGAACTGCTTTCTTTGACAAATCTTTTCTTGTTCATTCTTCCTTCTTTTGGAATTCCTTGCCAATTTCTATCCTTCAAGCCTCTTTCTTAGCTTCCTCCAAATACCAATTATTTCTTCACCTCATTAAACATTAGTCCTCCGGTCAAATGCAAAATGTATGCATAAATTTGATTATTTAGCCTAAAAATTACTTAACAGCTAGATCATAAGAACTTTTATATGTTCATTGTTTTTATTCTTAAGGGACTTAGTCCCAGAATAAAGATAATTTTTCATTCATATTGGAATAAATGAAGTCCAGTTTGATAAGGGAAGATTTGGAGAGGTTGTTAAATGGAACAGGAGGAGATTGGTAGACGACATATTAACGGAACAGAGGGAGGAAATAATTGATATTTAACATGTATTCTATGTTGAATAGTGAATTCTTATAATAAAAATAGTTAATGTTAAAGTCATTCTTAATTATTAAGAGTTCTTATTTTTATTCATGTTTTTTGTTTTTTTTTGTTACAGACTCAAAGTTGTATTTTTTAATTTAAATGGAAGTTTGATGAGTCCAAAGGAAGAAACCAGTACACGAAAATTGAGCCCTATTTGCCCTTTCCCTGTTGTTCGCAGATCAGATCATGTTGCTGTCACACACTGTGAGGGTGCCATCGTCTACATACAACGCCTCAGTGATTCTGACAGATTAGCACAACTTTTGGATGATATGTACATCTTTTATGAGACCACGAAATCTGATCCTGGGACCCGATGGAAGATTGGAGATATCTGTGCTGCTCAGTCTAATTTAGATTCCAATTGGTACAGGGCCAAAGTGATCAATGATGCCAAAGATTATAATGTAAGATTCCTGGATTATGGCAGTACTGAGGAACTGCCTTGCGAAAACCTTCGAAAGTTAGATGAGAAATTTATATTTTCTGAAATGTGTTTAAATGTTACACTATCAGTTTACTGGAGGAACCCCAATCCACCTCTACTAGATGTTGTTGAGGGTGAAGAACTGTTTGCTAAGTTCGCAAGAGATATGAATGGGCATTGGATTGTAGATTTAACATTTGCTAATGGAGAAAAGGTTAATCAGGAGTTATTTAAAAGGAACATTGCTACTCAGAAAAGCGAGTCTCCATTTGATGATCATAATATAATTATAGGATCTGATCTCACTGCTGGGGATTCTGTCCCGATTGTAGTCTCTCATGACGATTCCATCACTATGTTTTGGGCACAGATGCTAAAGCATATTAGCAATATTGATGACCTGCAGGACAAGCTTCAAAATATGATTCCAAACTTGAATGAAGGTAGCCCCGATGAGCTGAAAGTATTCACTGCACAATATTCAGAAGACAATGTTTGGTACAGAGCCACCAAGGTAGGTGACTGTACTTTGAGATTTATTGACTATGGTAATACAGATCAAATTGGCGAACAGATAAAAGCATTACCTTCAGATATGATGAAACCTTCGTCTGGATATGCTGTTCCAATGTATTTGTGTGTTAAGCCACTCTCTGGAGAGTGGTCTGAAAAAGCTATTGAAATCCATCAAGCATTTATTGAAAAACCATCGATTCTAGCCAAAATCATAAATGTTGATTATAAAATAGTGGTCGATATTGAAGCTGAAGGCATGCTACTTTCAGAAGCCTTGATTGAGGCAGGCTTTGCTCAATACAATGACTATATTCCTGAGAGCATTAGGAAATACCTAAATAGCAATCCTGTCCAGCCTACTACTACTCTTTCTCCTACTGCAGCTGTGGTGCCACTTGATGTGCCAGAAGGTAGAGTGGTCGAAAAGCTTGTTGATGTTCAAAATCCTAACATAAATGAGAATGAGAAGGTATTCGTAGTCTTCCCAAATTCTCTAAATGATTTTCATATTCAGGAAGAATCAAAGATGGACACTGTAGATGAGATCCAGAACAGGCTTCTTACAGTCGAGTTGGTGAAACACACTGGCCCTGTCAAAATAGGTCAATATTTTGGAGTACAGTTTGATGAAGATGGTCTCTGGTATAGGGCTAAAGTATTATCAACACAGCCTGAAGTTCAAGTATATTTTATTGACTATGGGAATGTTGTAACTACTTCAGACCTACGCATTCTTCCTGATGATGTTGCATCAATACCACCCTTGGCTAATCATTGTAGCCTCAACGTTGAAGAAACACCAGAGCTTCTTTCTGCATTTATAAAAATCACTAATTTCGCACAAACTCCTTTTCATATTAAATTGAAATCTTGTGGTTCGCCACACATAGTTTCATTATTGACCGAGGATGGGAAGGATATTTTAGACTTTCTTATATCTCATAAAAAAACAGACCTGCTGAGCCCAGTACAATCTCTGCTGAAAGAGCAGTCATTGAAAGATATAGAAGATTTAGAGTTGTCAGAAGAGTCTTCACATGTTTTATTAGAAGATGAGATGAAAGAAAGTTTAAGGATTACAATGGAGCTTTTGGAGCCGGAATTGAATGTTGTAAAACAAGGCTATATTTCACATATCAACTCCATTAATGATTTCTACATTCAAGAAATCAGTGTTATGACTGTTCTAGACCATATAACTGCTATATTTTCAGTTTATGATGGACAGATTAGGATTAAAGAAAACTTTAAAGTTGGTGAATTAGTTGCGGCTAAATATAATATGGATGACAGTTGGTGCAGGGGCATAGTTACACAATGTGAGCCCTTTGTGACTATCCAATTCATAGATTATGGAAATGAGAGTGAAGTTAGCGAAGTCTATGAACTTCCAGAAATCTTGAATCTCAAAAAGCTTGCTCCAGTAGCTATTAAATGTTGTTTATCTATCGAAGATGTTGTTCTTCATCCGAAGGTAGAAGAGAAGTTTTTAGAAATTAGTGGAGGTGGTTCGACTTTATTTGATTTCAAAATTTTGTCAAAGGCTGGGAATTTAAAAATAATAGAGCTTATGGTTGAAGACAGAAATATCCTATTAGATTTGACAGAAGACAGTTCCAATAGTAAAGAAAAGATAGAAACCTTGCAAGATATAAAAAAGCCAGAAGTACCAACTCTCGGTGAAGTAGAAGTCACTCAAAACAGTTCGTTAGAGAGCAATGGCAATGATGCACATGAAATTTTAGAGACTGTGAAGGAATCTGCCACTTCACCTACCGAATCTATTTTAGAGACCGTGGAAGAATCTGCTACCACCTCTGTTGATCCTATTTTAGAGAGTGTGGTTGAATCTGCTAATTCAACTTCTGAGGCAATTTTAAAGACCGTGGCAGAATCTGCCTCCTCACCCACTGAATCTATTTCAGCGACCGTGGAAGAATCTGCTACTTCACCTGCTGAACCTAGTTTAGAGACTGTGGCAGAATCTGCCTCCTCACCCACTGAATCTATTTCAGCGACCGTGGAAGAATCTGCTACTTCACCTGCTGAACCTAGTTTAGAGACTGTGGCAGAATCTGCCTCCTCACCCACTGAATCTATTTCAGCGATCGTGGAAGAATCTGCTACCTCACCTGCTGAACATATTTTAGAGACTGTGAAAGAGACAGCCACCTCACCTGCTGAGACTATTTTAGAAACAGTGGAAGCATCTGCCACCTTACCTACTGAACCTATATTAGAGACCGTGGAAGAATCTGCCACCTTACCTACTGAACCTATATTAGAGACCGTGGAAGAATCTGCCACCTTACATACTGAATCTATATTAGAGACCATGGAAGAATCTGCCACCTTACCTACTGAATCTATATTAGAGAGCGTCAAAGAATCTGCCACTTTACATACTGAATCTATTTTAGAAGAGACTGAGGAAGTATCTCCTGCCTCACCTCCTGAACCTATTTTAGATATTGTGGCAGAAGACAAAAATTCAGTCATTTTGGAAGAATCCAATAAAAATTCAGAAATAAATGCAGAAATCAGCCATGATAATGAAATTGTAAATACCTTATATTCAGAAGACAATGATAACAGCAATATCATTCCTGAAAATATACTGAATCAATCTGCCATCGAGGGCGCAATAGAAACATCAGTTAATAATGAATTGGATGCTTCAATCAAATCTGATAAAGAACCTGAGCGAAATGTCAGCCTTAAAAGTCCGACAAAAGAGGTAGTCATAACTAATGGAAGCCCAGCTAAAAAAGTTGCTGGTTCTAAACCAATTAAAAGTGTTGCTGAAATCAAAGCCTCTGCCAAATCTAGGATTGCAACTGGATTATCAAAAACCTCAGATAGATCGTCTACTGTAAAGACGCCTACTACTCCAGTTGCTAAAGTAAAATCAGAATCGCAACTTGATCTAGTTTCATCACCTATAAATGATTCAAACGTCAAAAGATCATCTCTACCTAGTGCTAACAGCTTGAATTACGATGAAAGGCCAGTCCCTGGCAGCCTGTCGCTGTCTCCTCGACCTCGCCAGTCTAAAGCTGATAAAATAGTACCAGGTGCTATATCGGGCCATGCCATGCCCGATTTAGATCAAGACTAAGGTTACAAATGCAGCATTAGTTTAGAAGTGGTGCAAAAGGTGATATTGTTTTGTTTCCCTTTTCTATTTATATATAAGAGTTATTTTCTAATTATTGTGTACATAGATATATTATTTTTATACCAATATTGTTAGAGAAGTACAAACTTTGTTTTAAAAAGTTTATATAAATGTTTTTCCTAATTGTTTCTTCCTTTTAAAAAAAGGGAGTGTGCTGTTAAATTTCATTTAGAGACAAAACTTCTTTATTTAAGAAGTTGTTATCTTAATTATTTGTTTTTACCTAAATGATATCGAATGTCATCTTTATTTACTTTATCCTTTTTTTGTTAAATGGTTTCATGTCATTAATATTAATTTTAATGTTCCTAAAATGTTTTTCATATTTTCAAATTTGGAATGCTTTTTATCTAGTAAGTAACCTTCATATATGTGTGTGTATATACAAACACACCACATACAAATGTTCTTAATTTGTAAATATAAATAAATGAGAAAGCCAGTAAATTAGTCTAGTTTTTTATTTAAAATTCTGAATCAATTATCATTTTTACTTTCTGACTTCTTACTAGCATGTGGATCCCATAGTTTCGAAACCAGACAATCTCTTTCTCTTGCTGGAAAGTATGCGAAGAAAGTATTCTTGAAACGCTTATTGAGAGGAGTATCATAGTATTCACAGTACATCGTTGGAAACAAGTCTCGAGCGTTATCAATCAATATATGCTTTAATGCTCTGTAATGGTTGGATAATCTTGTGTTTATCTAATTAACAAAATCATATTTTAGATCGTCAAAAAGTTCGAGTGCTTCTTTTTATTTTACTTATGCAACTGTTAAGTATGTGGTTGGATAGTATCTTTTAAATTTCAATAGTATGTAGAATGTTAAGGAATTTTTTCATTAATGACAGGGTACTTTCAAAACATCAGCTTTTGAGGTTGATAAGATGAATAACAGAAGCATGAATTAATGTTATATTGTAACAAATCAATCCTGTCCCTATTCTTAAAAAATAGTTTATCTGTGTTTACAAATCTATAGCTCTTATCTTCCTAAAAGTTTACTATGATCATTTAAAACTTCATTGTGTAAACCTTATCAATTCTAATATTTTCATTAGCTTGCAAGTGTAAAATTCTTGTTTAGTCTTAAGTCATGAAATATTATAAAATATTAATTGAATATGGCTGATGGGTCAGAAGTTTAGGCAAAGTAACCAACTAGAATATGAACCTTTTTTTAAGTTGTATTTAAACGTTTCATAGTTCCAATTGTCAAAGTAGGAATTGCAATTATAACCATAGTCAAAATCCCATAACCGCAACTGGCTTTGTTCTACAAAGGAACCTCCAGTCTCTTACTTTAGAGTAAGAAAACGAAATGACCTCACTTGTACTTCATGGCAATGAGGGTGAGCCAAACTATGAACGAACTCAGTTGTGCAGAGAGAGCATTCTTGGTTTCACATGCATCAGAGCTTCACATGATAGGAGTGACCCTGGGTGTTTTGAGATACGCGTCCGTCCCCTTTATGCGGCAGAAGGCAAAATTGGTAATGATCCAGAGAACGGTTCTGCTGAGATCTTGGCCGGAGGATGCGAACTAGTACGAGCTAAAGAGAAGAGGATTAGCAGCTCTTTCGGAGAATCTCCAAGTGAGGATCGAGCCTGACAAACGGAAGATGATAATAAGGTCACTCTAGAAGTATTAACATACCTTCAAATCTAGACTTGCGGCAAACTGTCCGATTACTGAATGTCCCAAATCCTCACGGAGCAAGAGGAATTCAGATACAACCTCAGGCTACATAGAAAAAAATTTGGTGTGGTGCGCGCAACACACCCTTACCTTCCTATAATAATTATCTTTTTAATATAATTTTAAAGAGTTCGCATAAATACTGCTTCTAATAAACTCAGCAGTATTCATTTCTTTTGCCACTTAAGTACAATAAAACAGTTTTTTAAACAATTACAGTATAACAATTCTGTACACTACCTATATATTTAAACTTTGTCAAGTTGCAAATATATTTAAAAAGTTTTTGGTTTAGTTTCCATGGAAACATTTTCTTTCCATTAAATAATTTGAAAGTAGAAATTATTAAGTTAATTTCCGCTTTTGTATTCTTAAATTACTTTGACATCTGTCTCCTTTCGGATAGGCTCGGTTATCCATCTATTTTATGCTCCTCATAAAATACACTGTATCTTTGCTAATACTGGTCCGATTTTGATATATTTTTTTTTTTTTTTTTAGACAATTTAATAACCTTCATATAATTCTGTACATAATTTACTATAAATTGCATACTTTTTAAGTTAAGCGCAAATAAAATATTCTTTTCGTCATAACTTTTTTCCCTGCACCTTTTCGTTGATATACTACATAAATGAAAAGTTAAACGTCTTTAAGTTGAAGACTTTAGGCAAGTTTCACCAAAATCGTTGGAGCCGTTTACGAGAAAATTGCAAAATCCATGATAAAATAGCTAATTCCGGTTAGTCCGATGCGCTGTATCTTTGCTAATACTGATCCGATTTTGATGATTCTTTTATTGTTTTTTAGATAATTTAATTACCTTTCATACAATTCTATACATAATTTATCATAAAATGCATACTTTTTAAGCCATGCGCAAATAAAATATTCTTTTCATCATAACTTTTTTTTCTCTGCATTTTCTCGGTGGTTTACTGCATAAATGAAAAGTTAAAGGCCTTTATGAAGAATAATTTAGGCAAGTTTCATCAAAATCGTTAGAGCCGTTTTCGAGAAAATTGTAAAAAAGTGTAAAATTGATTATATAAAGTGGCACTTCCGGTTAGTCGATTTTGACGAAAATGTTGCTGTAACATCACATGCATGTGCCAACCTTAAAAACCTGTACCACTACAACCCGTGAAGGGTCTTGGGCTCAGTACTTGGGGTAAGGACCGTACTGTTTCTAAGCCAACGGTTGTGTAAGGAGGTGATTTGGCCGAGATCACGCTCAACCGCCAGGTTTTTCCCCCAATTAAGGGTACCCACTTTATAGAGGCTGGGTGAGCCCCAGGAGGGTCCCCCGATCCCACAGGGTCGATCCGCGACTGAATACAGAATATATTATTACCTGCCTCAGCCGGTCTCGAACCCGGGACCTTGAGATTAGTAGCGCAGGTGCCAACCTTAAATATATAAATTTCAGTATCGTACAACTTTTCGTTTTTGAGCTAGACTGTTCACAGACACTGAATTTTTTTTTTCATACATATTTTTGGAATCCCAAATTCACTTAACTAGTAGTGATGTAGTGATATTCACTTAACTATAGATAATTTAAAAAAGTGTTGCCAGATTGGTTTTTCCCGACCCGATTTAGATCCTTTTTTTAGGGTGAGAAAGTTTTTTCGGAGGATTTATATACTGATAAATGTGTTCAACATTATTATCTGATTAAAAACTAAAGATTAGAAAAAAAATAAAAGAGTTTGAAAACATCTTGAGTTTTTATTATGAATTTATTTTACACGTATTTACTAAATGTGCTGGGTAATTTATTTATTAAATGTTCATTTTTTGGTATATTTCAATAATAGACATTTGTAATCGACCAAGGAAAAAAAATTTAACCCCTCCCCCTTAAAATTTGAGGTTTTACGTTTCAAGATACGTAGAAAACAAATATCGGAAACAAAAAAATTCCTCCGTCCGCGGCTTTTCTCCGAGACTACTGAACCGAGATTCGGCAGCAAGGTAACAAACACCTCACCCCAGAATGATCCTCAGAACTCGACATTACAATCCGTCTGTTTCAAAATGGCGGCTGATTATAGATTTTATAAGCCCATAACTCGGCCATTTATAAAGATAGAGGGGAAATGTAAGATGTTTTGGAATCAGCATACAAAGACATTATTAAAAAAAATGTAAAAAAGAAAAAATGTTCTATATAAATGCTTTTGGTTTATTATTTTCAATAATAGACCTTTGTGATCGACCAAGAAAAAAAAATGTTAACCCTCCCTCCCTCAAAATTTGAGGTTTCACGTTTCAACATTCGTAGAATCCAAATCTGGAATAACAAAAAAAATCCGTCCGTCCAAAATTTCTATTATGATTAATCGAAAGTTGGTGAAATTATTGATGATATAAATTAGACCAGTATTAGCTGAGATATAGCGTTATGAACTTTGTAGACTAATTCTCCGGCGCTACATGTCGTCGTGGCCCTAGGTCTAACTTATCAATTGCGAGCTTCTGATTTCCTGGCATCTCTCTGCTTCATCCTTCTTTTGATTATTTCTGCTCTTCCTTTAGCTTCTTGGTCTTTCCTTTTTCTTTTCCCACTGAAGTGCACTTCCAATATTTCCTCTGTATCATTTTACCCTCTGATTACATGTCCTAACCATCTCAGCCTACTTGCACTGACACAGTTTCTTCTTAACACTCCCAGTTCAGCATTTTCACGGCGATCATCTTGGGACAAGCTTCAAATTCAGAAATTTTAAATGTATTGGATAATAAAGGAGCATCCATAGGAAAACATCGATCTTTTTAAATATTCATCATTCAGACATTCATTGACTTTTTCAAACTTTTTATTGAAGAATCTATTCGTTTTCATTAGCGATCTTTTATCACTATATTATGTTTATATGCAGTATTTTCGTGAAAAAAAGCTAAGTAAAAATACACTCATTTACCTATGACTTCCTTTATTTTCCTCCCTTCAAATAATTACATTGTATGTACATAGAAATTCGCTGTGCTACTATGCTCCCGATCCCGGGTTCAAGATCGGCTGAGGCAGATAATTATTTATTCTGTTATCAGCCGTGGATCGACCCTGTGGGATCGGGAGACCCTCCTGGAGATCACCCAGCCTCTATAAAGTAAGTTACTCTTAATTAGGGGAAAAAACCTGGCGGTTGTGCGTGATCTCTGACAAATCACCTCCTTGCACAACCGTTGGATTAGAAACAGTACGGTTACCTTTTTACCTTACTTAGTACTGAACCCAAGACCTTCCTTTTCCTTGTGGGTTGTAGTGGTACAGGTTTTTTTTTTACATACATAGAAATTAAGTGATTTGTACGTTATTTCTGTTAAAAGAAATGTTAAAAAACAGTTGTTTGATGATAGTACATAGTTTAAAACTATCGATATTTTCACGTAACTGTTTACAAGTCAGACATGGCTGATGTATTATTGATTGTAATTATAAATTATAATTTAATAATTACCAGATTGATTAGCCATCTCTTTTGGTCCCATCTATATGTTTTGTCTGGAATGACCACCATTGGTGCAGTTGAAGGTAGGGTGTATGGTGCTGACCATAAGTTAGTGCTTTTCTGTATAAGCTCCTCTATCAAATTAAATAATGTATTTGTTTATTGGTATATTAAAATTGTGAAATTACTTGGTTTTATTCTAGTTCACAAAATCTTATTACCTTGATAATTTTTCTACTGAATATTTTTTGCCAGCCAATGTAAAATATGTATCAACTAGTTATAAATTGCAAATTTTCAAGGTAAATATGGAGAAACGAAGCACTATATTAAAGGCTATATTAACATACCAATTATTGCAAAAATATAAAAAACAGCTTTAGATTAATACAAATATTATATTTAACATAATTTTAAGATTTTATGCAGAGCAAATACTAATTTAAAAAAAGTATTAGATATCACAGAAAATAGAAAACATTAAAACAGCAATTAACTATTTAACGGTTTGCAAACAAACAACTTTTTCATCCTTAGAGTTGTACTGATTTTAATAAAACTAAACTCTTTTTTTCAAGAAGATGATCAGGAAATTAGCACAAAAAATATTAAAAAATCTTTAATCAATGCCGACGTTTCGGCCCACATTTTTAGCCTTATTCATGAATACAAAAATCGAGTACATTAAAAATGATAATCGTTGAAGTATAAAAATTGTAAAAGCAGCCATGTTGATCACAATATCACGACTCAAATGAGCATCTGGAATTTGGAAATATGATATTAGTGTTCCCCATTTACCCAAGAATTGGACTCCTCCGGGGATCTTACTACTTTATTTTCATTAATAAAATATGTTGTAAATAATAACTTCAACTAGTTGCCATTTTCAATTTACCGATTTAGATGGCCTTTGCTCGCTAGGCCACCGCGCGCCAACCCCCTCTGTCAACACTTCACTCTTCTTATGGTTTTTGTTCTGTGCGCAGCTTTTACTTTATCATCTCTTATGCTTATATATATTATCCTTTTTATTTGCCTCAAGTATTGTGTTCAAGCCGCGATATACGCACTTAATCGCTCTGACTTTATATTCTGCTTACATCGGTTTCTTTTTTGTTTTCTGCAATTCTTTCATGTATTCAGTTATTTTCAAGATGGAAGCCTTCAAATCTCTTAAGTTCACATTTCCTTTTTTCTCCACCCACCTTCCTTTATTCCGACCTGTGAACTTTTACTTTATGCTATACGGTGTATTCTCAGTTTGTAAGTACTTCTCATGTGTTTCATATTCTATATTTGTATTCTTGTCTTTTTTCATTGTATTAATTATTTTGCTTTGTCATTTTTGTTCATTATAAATCACATTTATCACAATTTAACTCCACGAATTATTAGGTTGCTACAATACACAGCGTACTTATCAATCCTTGATTTGACATAACATAAATACATATAACATTTTCTTATCATTTTAACCATTCATCTGCATAGTATATGGCATTTTTATCTTTATTCTATTATATTACATAACTTTTTACCTTTTGCTTATTTCAATCTATTGTACTACCTTCTCATTTCTCCTACAATTTTTCTTTTCAGTGATTAATTAACCGTTTTTTAACTCTATATAAGACTTTCATATAATTGCAAAAATTTTAGAGCCAATGAAATATTAAAATTTTTATTCACACGTATACAAACCAAACACAGGTACGGAAAAAAAATTATAAATAAAAAAAAAGACCCATGAAGATAATAATACTAATACATGTATAAACAATAAAATAAAATAATTTTACAGTATAGTTTTCGAAAAACTAAACTTAAAGGTTTCCATGGACACTTTAAAAACAGGGTCAAGTCGAATACGCCGTATTTGCTAATTCCGGAGTGATATATATATATATATATATATATATATATATATATATATATATATATATATATATATATATATATATATGTATTTTTTTTTTCAATTCAGTAAATATGTGATATGATAAATAAATATTACCTCTATCTTCTTTGGTAAGATGCCTCTTGATTCCTCTCCGCCTGTCATACCACCGTGTCAGCCAAGGTACCAGTTCCATTTCAGGAAGTATAGCCAGTGGATCTCCTTTGTCACACAAAAACCTGATGGCAGCCTGACAGCATATTTTCACATTATTTATGAGTCGATTTTATAAAACCAACTTATCATCTCTACAACTTGAAATCTGTGGATGCATCCCTTTGCAAATTCTATAGACTGGCCATTGAAACTACATAAAACATAATTTATGGGTTTTATGCACTGATGCGTTACTCCACTTTCAGTGTGGTTGTGTCTTCTGCATATTGAGGGCAAAGACAGGTTTTCAGGAGATCCCTACCTCAACGCTGGGCATTTGAAGCCAGTGGAGGCTGAATAAGGGCGGATAAGTCGTCGAGATCGTGACTGTACATCATTGAAGCCTGATAGTGATAGTCACTAAGTTATAATTTAAGATCTTAACTCAAAAAATATTGAAGGTATGAAATAGAGGGCAAAAGGTTAGTAGAGGAAAGGTAGGTTGTTTTTGGTAACATAATATTCATATTACAACATAATAATATTGAAATTAGTTCGGCGTAGTTCAGATTGGAACGTTTTTTTATTCGAGTGTTTTACTGTCATTTACAGTTCTAGTCCGTAGGGCCGGATCATAAGCAGCGTGCGCAGCATCCTATATATGGAGTGCCCAGGGGTGATGGTTTCATGTTAATATATTATCTAGAAGGATATCAAGATAACATATTGTGACCTAGAGGTTCCCACTTTGCCTTAACAATACTGAATTAAGTGGCAATCGAACCTGTACCGCTCAGCGGCACTTGCCTCAACGCGCTTCTTCATCAAGACTTCAAAACTTATAATGGAAAAAATAATAAACAAAAGTATAACCAGCTGTTATTAAAAATAAATTTCATAGTATTGACACCTGCTTATTTTCTTATCATAAATCTTATTGCCGAAAACTTACGCTCAACTGTTTTTTGCCTGTTAATGTACTTATTCTCTTCTTTGCGAGATCAAACTCAGACATGGGTATTTCTGTGTTTTCGACTAATGCGCAAGTCGAATCGCTACATTCAACCACATACTAAAACAGACATATTTAAATTATTTTAAAGCCAGTTAACATCCGCATGATGGTATAGAAGGATCAATCTAATTAGTGATTGATAAATTATTTCCCACTTCTATAAATTTCTTTTAATGAAAACTAGTTTCGAATGTTATTCATTCATCCTCAGTTCTAAAAACACAAACAATTCAAAACTGAGCAATTCAAAATATAGTTTGGTATTATTATACATATTAAATTAGATTAATATAAATCAGTATTATAAAACATTTATGAATTATGAATTTAATTAAGACAATAAATCAAATACATGTTGATACTCATCAAGGTTTGAATGGATTATATCAAATAGAAAAGTTTGTACTGGTTTCTTCTCGCATTGAACTAACAATGAACGAAAGGTGGGTAGCATGTTTTTAGGTAAACCGTTTACGGTTAGGTTAGGGTAAGTGGCAAATAATTTATCAATCCCTATTTTAAAGCCTATCCAGTTTTGTTTTTACATTATTTGATTCGATTTTAGATATTAATTTTAAACAGAATGCTGTTTACTTTGGTTCAACGCCCTTGCATACTCTAACCGGGACTTCCTGTCCCTTTGTACTCTAAACGGACAAGTTAACCAACAGGTTAACAACCCATTCTAGCCCGTGTGAAAAGGTCGATATTTATTCCTTAGGTTCACTAAAATATCAAAGTCAACCTGCTGTTGCCGGATTCCATGGGCGCTGCTTTTGACTCGAGCATCCTGAGATGCTGCCTCGATCACCTCAGTGTAAAAGGCGCCAGACATGAAGTAAATAGTTCGAGAGCTGAGCCCAAAAAAACGTATCCCATTTCAAGAAAAACGTTTTGTTTTTGATCGTCCAGGCCGAAAGTACTCATAATATGCAGGAAATATGAATTTTAAAGAACGTTAAATTTCCTATAAGTATTATATTTAGTATTTTTTTAAAATTCGGATTACCTACTGAGAGACGGGGCCGAAGATATCGGCGAAATTTCAAAAAGTTAGATATTCAGTGGTTTCGCCTTAATAACTATTTTTCAGTGCACTTTAGTGCAAAATGGATAATAACCAATCTCGTAAAGGATTAAATTTCTTAGAAGATTCATACAAAACATTTCTAATTACTCTCGACAGACGCCAAGAAATATTGAAATAATTTTAGAGGCGTTATTTCAATATTTCTTGGCATCTGTTGAGGGTAATTACAAATATTTTGTATGAATCTTATAGGAAATTTAATCCTCTATAAGATTGCTTATTATGCATTTTGCACTAAAATGCACTGAAAAATAGTTATCAAGGCGAAACCACTGAAAATCTAACTTTTTGTGTTTTTTTTTTTAACTTTTGCAGATATGTACGGCCCCGTATCTCAGAAGCTGTTGCGAATTTAAAAAAATATTAAATACAAAACTTACAAGAAATTTAACGTTCTTTAAAATTGGCTGTGTCAAAGTTTTACCCAAAATGCACTGGGAGCCAGTTATTGAGGAAAATCTGAAAAAAGTGACGAAAGTGACAAATTCGTTGACCAATAAAATTTAATTGCAACTAATCTAGGCTGGCAGACCTTCGCATATGAGAGTACTTTCGGCCCAGACGATCAAAAATTTTCTTGAAATCAGACACGTTTTGGGGGCCTCAGCTTCCGGACTAGAGTACCGGGGTCTTTTGGTCCGGGTGCGGTTAGACGCGGTACAAAACAGGGTTTCACTCACGGCGGAACCCGTGCCGTTCCAAGAAATATTGTAGAAGAAAGCTTATGAGCCTTTCCCCTTTGTTGTTCAGATAAATAGTCGAGGCCACAATTTGTTTTTTGTGTGTTTTCTTTCTAAATTTAAAAATATTATTAATTAGGGAATTAAAATATAAAATCTAGCTAGGGTAAAAGTTCCCGCAAAACTACTGGTGGGGGGTTGACCTCTTGACAGGCCGGCTAGTTAATGTTTTTGCACGGTCTGTACACCGAATGGTGAGTCTGCTCCGAATAAGGGTAGTCTACGATATCTAAATCCAAAATTCAATTCCTCCAATCTTCTATTATTATTTAATATAATTTATCTGTGTTGATAATTTATGATAAAATTTTAGGTGAATCTTACAATAATTTTAAGAAATTTTGTAGGTTGTAAATGAATTATACCTGTTTTTAGAACTTTTATAATTTATGATGAGGCAATTATTTATTCTATAATGAGATCTTCATTTATGGATTCTAGTTGAGGGATTTATATGATTTAAGGTCCTTTGCCTATTTTAATAAATTATAAATTTTAATGCTAACAAATTAGGTGGAATAAAATGAAAGATAATTAAAATATATTTACGAATATTAAAAGAATTAATAAGTTGACATCCGCATGATGGTACAGAAGGATCAATCTAATTAGGGATTGATAAATTATTTGCCACTTCTATAATTTTTTTTTTATTGAAAACTAGTTTCAAATGTTATACATTCATCTTCAGTTCTAAAAACACACAAGAATTCAAAAGTAAGCAATTCAAAATACAATTTGGTATTATTATACACATTAAATTAAATGTAATACAAGTTAGTATCATAAAACATTTATGAATTAAGAACTTAATTAAGACAAGAAATCAAATATATGTTGGTACTCATCAATGTTTAAGTAGACTATATTAAACACATACAATTACATATATACAAACTTTTCTGTTTGATATAGTCTACTTAAACCTTGGTGAGTACTAACATGCATTTGATTTCTTGTCTTAATTAAATTCGTAATTCATAAATGTTTTATAATACTAATTAATATTACATTTAATTTAATATGTATAATAATACCAAACTGTATTTTGAATTGCTTATTTTTGAATTTTTGTGTGTCTTTAGAACTGAAGACTACATCTTCTGATAGACCAATTCTGCATTAGTCTGAATTATCTGAAATAATAAAAAACTTAAAAAGCCAAATTTTTGAGATAGAATAGGTCTGTTCTGAAGCGACGAAATATTAAGTATAAGAAAAATGATTTTCATTGTATTTTTCATAAATTTGTATATGTAAATTTTTATGATAAATAAAGTTTTATCATAATTAGAGCGAAGGATCTCAGTAATTTCGTAGCAAAAAATGTATGAAAATTCATTCTATATTGTTATTGTATATATTGATGTGTTTATATTTTGTATTAGTTTTATAAGAAATAAATTGTTGTATAATTAAAAAACAAACGATATTTAATTTGCCTACATTCACAATTTTCGTTGTGTAAGTTTTATATGAAATATAGGATTTTTGTTAACTACAATTTCTTTAAATATTCATTAAGATCAAATGTGCCTACTAGTTGTACATCAATATTTAAATATGCTTAGGATTTAGTCATTAAATTAATAAGTAATACGCACCTAATGATTTTTCATTTTTTTTAAGGTTTAAAACTAATTGGGGTAGCACTAATAGAATTTTTAAAAAACGCTGCAAATTATTACACAATGGTTTTATTATTTTCACTTAGTAATATTTCAAAAATTTCTATTCTGTCCAAGTAAAAAATATTAAGCAGTAGGCACCAAAGGGAAAGAAATTTGAAGCTTTTCACAAGCTAATCGACGTGAGAGTGCTGAACTGGGAGTGTTCATTTAAAAAACTCTGTCAATGTAAGTAGGCTGTGATGTAAAATGATACAGAGGAAATATTTCTTGTACACTTCAGGAGGAAAAAAAAAAATGAAAGACTAACGAAGCTAAAGGAAGTGCAGAAATAATCCAAGGAAAGATACAGCAGAAAGATACGAGGAAGTCAGAAGCCCAACAGATAAGTCAGAAGGCCTAAGGCCACGATGACTAGCCGCCCGAAGAATCAGTCTACGAAGTTCATTACGCTATATCTCAGCTAATAATGGTCCGATTTAAACGATTTTTATTTCGTTTTGTAGGGAATTTGTTTAGCTTTCGTTTAAATACAATAAAATCACCTAAAGAGTTATGGGCTTATGAGATCTTTAATCGGTAATTATACAGATTTTATATGTATGTATATATTTTATATATATATATTTTTTTTAACGCCTTGTTATGCTGATTCTAAAACACCTTACGTTTCCTCTCTATCTTTATAAATGGCCGAGTTATGGGCTTATGAGATCTCTAATCGGCCGCCATTTTGAAACAAACAGACGGATGGTAATGTCGAGTTCCGAGGATCATCCCGGGGTGACCTGTGACATTGGTACCGAATCTCAAGACAATCGGTACAATAGTCTCGGAGAAAAGCCGCGGACGGCGGACGGACGGATTTTTTTTTTATTCGATATTTGGATTCTACGTATCTTGAAACGTAAAACCTCAAATTTTGAGGGAGGTTACAAAAAATTTTTCCTATAGTCGATTCCAAAGGTCTATTATTGAAAATAATAAACCAAAATGATAACATTTTAATTATTTATCCTTTTAGAACAAAATTAATTTTAAGGAAAAATCTCAAAATACTTCTCATGCATATCACGACGAAGAATTTGGAAATTCTCGTGTTTTCACAAATAATTATTTCCACCACTTTCAACTCCTTTATCGTTCACTCCTAATAAAATTATTTCCACCACTTTCAACTCCTTTATCGTTCACTCCTAATAAAATTATTTCCACCACTTTCAACTCCTTTATCGTTCACTCCTAATAAAAGACCGAGGCTTGAAATACAAAAGGAATATAATCAAATTGGAATATTATTGAAGATAGTTATAGTAATAGCATAAAAGAGATAAGTCCTCTCTCAATATTATTTATGAATTATTATTCCCGATACTCCAATTTTCTTGCTAAATTATACAAAATCATGAATGAAAACCGTTCAACACATTTTTTTTTTTAAATTTTCTATTCTAGTTTTTTTTGTTTTTCGCTTTTTGTATGAGAAATTTCCAGTTAAACAAGACATTGGATCATTAAAAAACTAACCCTGCTGTACCACAGCGTACGGCATCTCCTAAATCGAAAAGATTAAAATAACCACCTGATTAAATAATTTAAAATGTTGTTTCTGAATGAATAACAAAATGGATCATCACAACAGATAGTTTATTTCGCTTTTGTGATACATAATAACTTTGCCAGATAGAAATTGTTTTTAATGATAATATCATTAGAGTCTGGAGGCATGCCTTTATCTCAAACTTTGGATAGTCTATGTAAGATTTCCGATGATAAAATTTAATCAGATAGATTACATTTTGAAAAAAAAATTGGGAGCTATAAACAATAAAATCGGTGAGATGAGTTTTGGTCAGGTCTAATCGGTACTTCAGTTAGACAGACAAGCTCCCTACTGATTTCGCGGCAAATCGCATGACCTCGAATCAACTTAATTTTACTTTTTAGGGTATGTAAACAACCAAAAATTGAATTTGTTTTTGTTGTATCCTTAATAAATAGATGATTTGCCATCAGTATAAGAAACCTTTTAAAAATAAAAAAATTTTAGTTTGCAAAATTAATCAATTAAATTTTGTCATCAAATATAGTTATTGGATATTCTATTATAATAAAATTATTGAATCAGCAAAAAGGATTTAGTTTCTTTCAGCCATTTTCAAATAAACAAACTAATAAATTCCGCATGAATTCTGTCGCCATCTATTGAACAAAAATCTTAGTAAAAGTTGGTGAGGATTAGCCTTACTAGCTCGGCTCGGGACTTGCCACAAACGGTAGAGCCGACCCATGCCACGGCTCGGGACTTGCCACAAACGGTTGAGCCGACCCATGCTACGGCTCGGTGGTTCGGCTCCCTGCATTTTCGCGATTGGTTAGATATCAAAACAAGCCACAACAATCCAACCAAATTCCCTCCTCCCCACAAGATGAGTTTTGGATCTGTGCGAAGCCGTTAGTCTCCTGCATGATCTATAAACGTTTGCCATCGCTTTGGAAGCTTATATATTCCTTGTTCATAAAATTATGGTGGCTTCAAGTATATAACTCTGCCTATGGAAAATTTTTTTCTAAATAATTGCTATTTATGAAATTGTAAAAATAAAATGTTTGTCTTATGGGATCTAATATTTTCTTAAAAAAAAAAAGATTGATACGCACAGGGTCTTTCATCAGAGGACTTTTAGATGTCATTGAGCCTAATTTCCTGCTTACTCTTATGACATTCTTTAAGACCGTCATGTCGGGGAGGGGAGGACCGGACATCTTTCGCATCATATATAGCGACTCCTTATCCATGTGGGAACGGGAGCTTATTCTCGAAACAGAAGTCAGTTCTTTAAAGGTTATGTCCAATGGAACCCAGAAGTTCTTCGGTTTGAACTCCTCCACCGTCGCTTCAGAAGATGTCTTCGGGGAGTTTATTGAAGGAGCCTTGATCAGATGGATGTCCTCCGAAACGTCCTCCATCTCGGTGTCTAGTAGGCACTTGGTATGGTGGTTAAACGAACCTGTAGGTTATGAACAACAAGTATTGAATTCAATTGTGGATCAAAGCTGCTTCCAGACTAAATTTGGAGTTGTCAAAAAAAAATTTAAATAAGGAAGCTGAAATGTGTCTATTGTAGAAACTTTAATAAACTCTATGAGCGGACACCTTTAGTTCCCTTCTAACCTTAAAAGGGGTATTTTATTTTACTTTTTACTTCTTTGTACGAAGTAAAGGAAGTATTGTAATCGCGAAAATTTTCGGTTTTCAGATTTCAACGGAAATATCCATTTTGACTATCCCTGAATCCATTTTGACTAGTTTCGTCGTGGCGTCTGTACGTTCGTTCGTATTTCGCATAACTCAAAAACGGTTAGCCGTAGAAAGTTGAAATTTTGTATTTAGGATTGTTATAAAATCTAGTTGTGAACCTCCCTTTTTGGTCACTGCTTAATCACCGGAAGTGGTACCATTACTTGAAGGCCATAATTGATTTCCATCAAAAATGATATTAAAATATTATGCACAACTTCTCAAATTTAGTATTTATACTTTATATATTGATTTAAATAACATACTAGATTTTGGTCTAAATTGGAAAACCGGAAGAGGTACTTTACTTGAAGGTCATATTAGACTTTCATCAAAAATTATATTAAAATATAATGTAAAACATCTAAAATTTGGTAAATAGGACTTTTATATCAATATGAATGTATTTTCTAGATTTTGGTTAAAATTGGTGGGCCGAAAAGGGTACTTTACTTGAAGGTCATAATAAACTTACATAAAAAATTATATTAAAATTAAATGGAGAAATCATATGGTTCGGTAATAAAGGTTACAAACGCGATTTTGTTTATACTCTAATTAAACATTTTTATTACTTATTTTAAGTGTTAATATTGGGCATATAATATTGTTTTCCTCCCCATTTGTGCGATGAACAAGTCTGCAGCAGGAGAATAAGATATAAGTTAAGTGGGTTCTTCTGCTTAAAATTTAAAAACTGTCGATTTCCAATGCTTTATCTAGTGATATTGACAGTTTTAATGTTGTCACGGAACACGAAGAAATATCTTGCAAACTAGATACCTACTGAAAAAAAAAACGACATATAGTAACGGAATGAGACCTCCAGAAACAAGAGTATGTGTGTGTCAATAGATGGGTGTCGCGACGCCGAGTTTCGTTTTTGAGATATTAGTAACCAAATTGAGGATCACTTTTTGAGCCAACGATTTATATTTTAATAGGTGTGCAAGGAAGTCATGAGTTGTCCACATCAGATATTTTATTTTTACGTTTATGCTGCTTTGTAATATTTTTTACCTACCTGGTTTTATTCCCCAAGCAAGAAGGTCATATCTTATTTACAAATATCAGAAAATCTCTACAAATATAAGACGTATCTTCAAAACTGTTAATATCCTAACGTGATTGGGAGTATATCAGATTAGCCATTAGACGTTTTTGAGATACCATGTTTTTGTCAAAGAACAATAGATTATCAATCAATTGTAAAATATAAAATAAATCATCGAAATATGAACGTTTTTATTTTATTCAAAATAATTCGAATCATTAAAAAAGTTAAATATCTATAGAAACTATTATTATAATTAATTATATATAATGCTGCTATTTCTATTTTTAATGCCGACATTTTATTTATCCGTTAGCCTATATTATTTATATATTTTCATGTTTTATACTTCAAAAGTGTCATGTTATATTGGTTATTTTATATTTATTTTTTTTTATTTAATCCTGATGAAGGTCTCCAATTTTGGCCGAAACGTTGACACAATAAAAAATAAGTTCCACTTATTAAAGTGTCTTTCTTCATTTTTCGCAACCTGACCAACTTCTTCAAAATATTTCAATATCAAGATATTAATTGAAATGTAGTATTTTAGTTCAACTTTACAATTATCTTGAAAAACAATTGCCCCATGCGCATGAAAAACAACAACCCTGTCACTCTCTCATCCAAATCTGAACAACGAAAACCCAAAGTGTTCTTTGGGAAAACCGACAGGAGATGGATGAACGCGCGCACTTCGTGTTCTACTTCAAAACTTGGTATCAATCCAGAGAACACGCTGCGCGCGCTCGGATCGTTCTTGGAATTAACAAAGTCGCTGCGTGCAAGTCTTCAAAAATACTTTATTAAACAGTTTACAAAGTTACATAATATAAAATAGTGAGCTACTGATAGCGTTAACTACAGATAGACTCTACTAAAGATATTACTACTAAGCTTAAAACTAGACTTAAAGCTAATATAGTGAGAGTGTCTCACATTCTCTTATACTACCTTACATTCTGATTCTGATTATAATACTACATTCTAATACTGATTGATCTGTCCATTTCAGATAGGCTTTTATACATATTATAGGAAAAGGGATGATTAAGGAAATAATACTTCTTTAACGCTGATAAGCAGGAAGCAAAACAATAACTTCCTGGGTTATAAAACTTATTTAATAACTAATACTTCCTGGGTCAATGCCATGTGTAAACTGTGGAATCGAGCGCGAGTGTGTGCGCATCTTAACAAGTACGGGTTTTCGGGTATTTAGATCTCCGTAAATATACCGTTGCAAAAAAAGGGGAGTCTTAAAAAAGAGTGATATCGAAAAAACTGTCCCGCCAGAGAAGGAGCCTTGGCGCTTCACGTGTATCTTCAAGAGTATTTCTTTAACACCAAGGATGTATTCCTTGGCGCTTAGCTCCACGGTTTAGTAGTGAACACATTTATCTGAGGAATGACTACCGTGAAGAACGCATCCTTCGGAGCTTTGTGCCTCAACTTAGGAGAAAAAGAAGCTAAAATTAGAAGGAGTGTCCGTTGGTACCCAATTGCAATTATTTCCAAAAGACCATAACCGCTACTTAAGCTGATTCAATCAGAGACCACGCCCAATTTTAGCTTATTTTTCTTCTGGAAAAGTCATTTTATTTTTTAATAAAATATATTTTGTTTTGGTTATAATAGTTACTTTTTTTTTTTTTAATTTCAATTCTATGTTTTTTATGTTTCGATTTTATTTACTTTTTCTTCTTTTTTTTCCCCCTTCTTAGTACTTTCCAGCGCGTAGGTGTCTCAACTTATTTACGCCAGCCATCGCGCCATCTTCATAGTGCTTAGCTGCTTTCCTCTTTTCTCTCCCAGCCATGTTTTTGAGATACACCCGGGGGTGATTCCATGATGAATCTGATGAGTCTGCTATGAGAACACTGTCATCCTCGTATACAAGGACAACGGCGCGAATTTTATTTAGGCGAGTATCGTTCTCATGCAGCATCTCATAGATTGCTCTTGCAGTTCTACCCTCACAGATTTTCAGGATCTTATCCATAAACATAATATATAATGAAGGCCTGTAAATGTCACCTTGTTTGGCCCCACTGTCTATTGGGAAGCTATTTGACTCTTTCTAATTTATCCTTGTATTCCCCTTAGAATCTTAATAAGTCGACTATAGCTTGGATAAGGCCTCCTGCGATTTTTTTTTCAGGGTATTCCGTAGCTCTTTCCTTGACACAGAATCGGATGCTTCTTTTATATCTAAGAAGGCCAAATATATTTCGTCTTTTTCCTAAGCTTTTTCTTTGATTGTTTTCATAGCGAAGATATGGTCTTGAGTTTGTCATATTGGTCTGAAAGCTTCCTATTAATCTTATAGTTGGGTTTCCTCCAATCCTCTCTCAAGGATCGCTGTATATAATTTATAAACCACTTGTGATAGAAATGTAGATCTGTAGTTTTGGCATTCACTCCAGCCCTTTCTTGAATATGGGTATGATAACATTAAATTTGGGCATCTTTTTTCCGTATACACTTTTTGGAATAAACTTTGAAGTATCCCAATTAGAAGTATTCCTTTGCCTTTGCAGTTTTATCATATTCCTGTAGTGGCTCTTCTTCCTATTGTGGTTTGTTCGAAGAACTGGAAATAATTCTGTCTTTATCTGTCAAGAATATCTGGGTATTGTGGTAGTTAGTATTGTACCACATACGTCTTTTATATTGCGTATTGCTTGCATTATTTGGCTTTTAAGAGTCTTAATCTTTGTCCAGTGTTTTCTTGATTTTCGTTACAATCTTTCTGGAGATTTCGCTCATTATTTACTTAAATGGTTTATTATTTAGGTGCTGACTCTGCCCGCATTCGTCTTGAATTACTATACCAGAGCTCTTCGTCTTGGTATTTGTATTTTGGATGTTAAGCTGGATAAAGTGTTGTTTTTTTTCGTTGTTAGTTTAAGCAAAGCAATTCAGACTGCAATAAAATGGATGTTTCACTGCTTCTTCTGATATACTACCATCATTACATTTTAATATGGATGATTACACACCATCATGATAATACCTACTTACATATTTGCTTAAAAGTTTTTTGTGCACAATATTTTTTTTTTCACTTGTTGAATAAAACTATGCGTTCGGGTTACTGACAGTCATCATGATCGGTGTCTATGGTTTATGATACCATATCAATGCTTTTTTATGTTTCAGTTGTTTAGAAAATATGAGGAAGACAGACACTGACACAAATAAACAAGAATAATACACAAATAGACAAGAGCAAAATAGTCCAGTTAGGAAGAACTCAGGAGGATGTCCGCGTGGAATGCAATAGAGTGGAGCTGGAGAAGGCGAGGGACTGCACATACCTTGGCACCGTAATTGATGAAACTGGGAAAATAGACACAGAAATTTCAAATAGAATCGGGAAGGCAAACGCAGTCTATTACAAGATTTCCAACACCACTGTAGGCAAGATGGAGATAGGGCGAGGTGAAACTGCATATTTTCAAATCGGTATTTATGCCTATATTGCTATATGGAGCAGAAACCCAGATACTCACGGAAAAACAACAAAGCCGAATCAACGCTACTGAAATGAAGTTTCTTAGAAGAATTATGGGAAAAACCAGGCGAGACTGTATTAGAAATGAAAAAGTAAGAAAAGACCTCAAAGTGACCCCACTACTTGAAATAATCGAGAGAAGACAGCTGATGTGGTTTGGGCATGTCTGCACAATGAAAGAGGCCATGGAAGCTAGATAGACACGAAAGCGTCCCAGAGGGCGGTCCAGGATATCCTATAATCAGTATATAGAAAAAATAGGAAGGAAACGGGGAAGAACAATTGCTCAGATAAAAAAAATCTAGCAAGGGATAGAGATGGCTGGAGAAAGTGGCTGGATGCACCTCCACGCTAATATGAGGCAGAAGAGGAAAGAGAAAGAAGAAGAGAAAGACAGACAAAGCTAAATGTTAAACAACTACAGAAGATTTGAAAAAAAGTAAAACAAGCTCTTGCTGATGATTTACCAATGAGAAAGCCAACGAAGAAGAGCGTATACACACAAATATCAGAATCAATTTTTGTTGGTGACCGGTTGTTTCGTTCCTCGCGCGGATCTCATTACCGCGTAGGGGAGCGTCCCACGGGTGGCGGATGTGGGGATGGTTCTTGGAAATTCCTTGGAAGTTCCTCCCGGCTAAGTCCGATGGACTCGCTGACCAACAATGAGAGCGCCCCTCCAGGCTTGCTGGAGGGTGTGACATAGGTTTGAACGCCCTACTCACATATTTTTAGTTCACAAAATATCACAAAAAGACATGGATCTCTCTGAGGTAAAACGCTCATTATCCGGAAGTAAACTAGTCCCCCGTTCGGGTCTCCGGGTGGGGATTGCTTCAGGGGATTCATGGCGCAAGTTGAAAATTAGAGATTTAGGTATAGGGACGTGGAACGTAAGAAGTTTGAATACAGCGGGTGGGTTAAAATCGGTGGCAAACGAGGTTAAGAGATACAATGTAAATATCGTGGCACTGCAAGAGGTTCGGTGGCCAGGGGAGGGTTTGTTAACAGAAGGGAACTATTCTATTTGGTACGGTGGGAGCGGTAATTATTGTTTAGGTACTGGATTTCTAATTAGGAATAGATTGCTCTCCGCATTGAGGGACGTAAAATTTTTTAGTGATAGGATATCTGTGGCCATATTTCAGGGGCGGTGGTTTAAAATCGCGCTGATAAACATACATTTCCCTACCGAAGACAGTGATGATGAAGTTAAATGCGAATTTTATGATAAACTAGAGTGGGTTTATGATAAACTACCTCGAAACTGCATGAAAATAATATTAGGAGACGCAAACGCAAAGGTGGGAAGGGAAGAAGTATACTATCCGACGATCGGTAAAGAAAGTTTGCACGAACATAGTAATGATAATGGGATCCGTCTAATAAACTTTGCTATCTCGAAAAACCTAACAATCAAAAGTACTACGTTTAAACATAAGGATATTCATAAGTGTACGTGGACATCGCCGGATTCACAAACACGCAATCAAATTGATCATGTTTTGATACAACAAAGATGGCAAAATAGTATAATTAACGTGAGGTCTTATCGTGGGGCAGAATGTGGGTCAGATCATGAATTAGTAATCGCGAAACTTCGACAAAAACTTAATATAAAAAAGAGGAAAGAAAGCCGTATTTGTTCCGAAAATTTTGATCTAGATAAATTGAAAAACCCTTCAATTAGAAATCAATTCGCGGTAGACATCAAGAATAGGTTTGAAGCCTTGGAATCTTTGGATGAGGATCGCGAAGATGTAGGCAAGCTATGGATCGGAATTAGGGATAATATTAAAGAGGTAAGTAATTTGTGTCTTGGAAAAAGGGACAATAAAAAGAACAAACCGTGGGTTCGATAATGATTGTCTAAACTTGTGCGAAAAAAGAAGAGCCGCGAAATTAAAAGCTTTGAATAATCCAAGCTAACTTCCGAGCCTTGATGAATGAAACATCCAAATTCCTCAAAAATAAAAAACGAGAATATCTTAAAAACAAAATAATAGAGATAGAAACTAATAGAATTGAAAACAACGTAAGAGACATGTACAAGGGTATAAACAGATCGCGTAAACAGTTTGAACCCGCAATGAATGAAATTAGAGATGAAAATAACAATATCTTGGCCGATCCGGAGGGCATTGCGAATAAATTTAAAAAACACTTTGAAAGTATTTTGAATTTGGGAAATAATAATTAATCTCCTTCTTCTGAATATCACATTGCTGAACCGTTAATTGAATAACCGAGTAAGGAGGAAGTCGAAATAGCCATCGGAAAACTAAAATCTCATAAAGCAGCGGGAATCGACAACATTTTCAGTGAAATAATAAAAGCGTGCGGTGAAGCTGGAGTTTATAAAATACATTTTTTGGTTAAAAAGATCTGGGAAAATGAAAAAATGCCCGAAGAATGGAAAGAATCTATACTTATTCCGATTCACAAAAAAGGTCCGAGGACGGAGTGTAATAACTATCGCGGAATATCACTCCTCCCGGTATGTTATAAAATATTCTCGTTGATACTAACTAGTCGAATCACGGAATATGCCGAGGAAATTATCGGAGACTACCAATGTGGTTTTAGACGGAACCGATCAACTATCGATCAAATATTTTTCTTACGGCAAATATTAGAAAAAAAATTAGAATTCAACGGTGTAGTTCATCAGCTTTTTGTGGATTTCAAAAAGGCTTATGATTCCATTGATCGCCGGAGACTGTATAACATTTTGATTGAGCAGGGAATACCGAAGAAGTTAGTAAATCTAGTAGGGATGTGCATGACCGAAACATTCAATAAAGTTAGAATAGGTAATTATATTTCGGAGAAATTTGAAGTTCGCTCGGGATTAAAACAAGGCGATTCCCTTTCACCTGTCCTACTTAATTTAGCATTAGAGTATGTCATTAGAAAGGTAATGCTTACCGAAAGGGGTTTAGATCTGGTTGGTAGAATATCCGTGCTGGGGTTTGCGGATGATTTGGTATTATTAAGTGAGGACGTGGAAACTATAAAACTGAATACAACAACGTTGATGACAGCTGGGAAAGAGGTTGGCCTCAAAATAAATACGAATAAGACGAAATATATGGTTAGCAATAGAAACAAAGGCGATTTTGAGGATATAGATATAGGAGAAAACAGGTTTGAACACGTTGAGAAATTTAAGTATTTGGGGTCTGTGATTACTAGAAAAAACGAAATTCAAGAGGAAATAAAGGCGGGAAATGCTTGTTATTTTGCGGTGTCAACATTACTTAGGTCGCGCGTTTTGTCCAGAAACTTAAAAATTAGAATATACAAAACTATTATCTTGCCTACAGTGAAAAATATTAAATATTTTTTCTTACATTTCTTTCATTCCACACACGGAAAAACAAGTCAAGGTACTGAATTGAATGTGTTTCCTCGGTGAATCTATGTTCGCTACAATACTTTTATTTACTTTCCCATTCATTTCATATATCAATAAGTATGATTAAATGTGCAATATATAATTAATGTGTTAAAAATAAAATAAATATCAAAGTTAAACTTAAATCTTTTCTTTCCTTATAAATTGTTGGTAAAAGTTTTGTACAAACTTTACAGTATGATGATTAGGAATGATAAGAACAATAGTCCTGTCTTCTGTTACTCGCATTATCTTTTAGAAGTTAAACATAAAAAATAAATGAAAAATAATTGAATTTTGGGATGGTATTTTACTTGCAATTCTTTTCACGGACAACACCGTGCGGGTTTAGCTAGTATTATAAATAAATTATGTTTTTCCTAGGGGGAGAATTTTTTTTTTTTCTTTTGTAGAACTAAGAAATTGAATAAAAGGTGTCCCTCGAGTAAAACTTTTACACCAAGAAGGATATATTATTTAATTTATTAATTTATAATCTCAAGTTTCACGTTTTCTTATTACAGGGTATTTATAATTTTTTCGATACTTCCCACTTACATGAAGGGCATTATTCTTGCTCTAAAGGAATACAAATTTTGTAACTTACCATAGAGGCCGTTCAGGAGACTCTTTTTGAAGTTCTCAGCCGTCCTGGAATCCACCTTCGGAGGAAGAGGTTGGACCTTGTGGTCTATTTCCGAACTGCCAATCGAGACCACCTGCTGGGGCAGGCACGGCTGTTGCAGTTTAATTAAATACATTATATCTTGAAAATAATTGTTTAAATGAAAATAAAATTAGTGGAAGTAATATCCTAAAACTGAAATTATATCATTGTGAGCCTTCAATGTTGATCTACTAATTACTAGACCAAGGATTAAAGATGGACGATCAAGTCAAGAACTAACTCAAACAGCTGATTCCTAAAGCTCACTGAAATCACTAGGCTCAATGATAATTTATGAGAAATACATAGCTAATTTAAGATAGTGCTTCAGATCTGATTTCTAAATTCTTTTTTCCTTTCTCTCTGAAGAGCTAATGAAATGAAAATATCTTATGTGACACCACTCGACTTGTGCGCCTAATGAACTATAAATCGGTTGTTAAAAAAAATTCGGGAAGTAAAAAGAAAAAAAAAACAGTTTCAGGTAAAGTACCATTTCCGGCAAGGCAATTTTATCCAAAATCTAGAATATTATTGAGCGGGCTAAGGCGCTTGCAATAGGTAATCAAAGTTAAGCAACGTCGAGCGTGTTTAGTACTTGGATGGGTGACTACCTACCGGGGAGAATCCACGCAGCCTTCGACCATCTCTCCTACTTTGGTTGTGTGAGCCCGTCAGCCTACTAGAGGCAACTCACACAAACCGAGGGTAGGAGTGATGACCCTATCCCGTGTACCTAAATTGTGAATCGCGTTGTGGTCTTCCAGGATATTAAATAGCCTTCCGGTGGGAAGGACACTGCCCAATTGATCCCAAAGGGACTGGCTATGGAGCAATGGCAACCTGCCACTGCACTATGGAAACCATGGTTCGCAGCAACGTCAGGTTGGATGACCCTCAAGGCTGTCTGAACTCAAGCAAGCGATAAAATGTCTGTAAGAAGACCACATCGCGCGGCCAAAGACCTGCATGGTCTATAGTGCCAACAGAAATATATATATATATATATATATATATATATATATATATATATATATATATATATATACATGTACATATGTATGTATATATATTTAACGTTTTATAAATCGTATTCGAGAGGTTTTGCATTATATTTTTGATGGAAATCTATTATGATTTTCAAATAAAATACCACTTTCGTTACAACTAGATGTTACAGCATTCCTTAATACAAAATTGGAACTTTCTGCGGAAAACCGTTTTTGAGTTATGCAAGATACGAACGTACATACGGATGCCTCGACATAGATTTAGGGATGGCCAAAATGGATATTTCCGTTCAAATTTGAAAACCGAAAATTTTCGCAATTACAATACTTCTTTTATTGCATGCAAGAAAGTAAAAAGAATTTTATTCCCGAAAATATTTTACATTGAGAATAACACTAGGAGGATGGAAGAGTTGGTTTTGAGGGGCCATCATGCCCACTCTGCACCAACACACCTTTTATTTTACGTTTGAGTAAAATAAAAAAATATGTGTTAATTTAAAGTTAAAACAGAAATTTATTACTATTTCTTAACTTTATATTTTATTAACTATTTTCTCACAGTGTTATATCTTACACTCTGATATTATGATGAAATTTATTATTATTTCATCACTCTGGTAATTTATTAATTTATTGTGTGTTATGTATTGAGGATACTGGGATTGAAGGAAATAATTAATATTCATAATAGTAATTAAATAAGGAATAAATTAAAGAGATGCCACCCGGTTCTGTAATATCAACATTAACCAGTTTCTTTTTCTGAACAAAAGAATCTGTAGGAGGTCGGCCGTTGTACCTGGAGGGTGCTGTTCAAGACCGCCGCTTAAGATAAGCGAAAGTAAGAGCACCATAAACCTAGAGATAGGCCAGGTCGACATGGTGTAATAAAATCTGCCGCCCAAGGTTACAAGTCCTTTGAAAATATTCTTACAGCGACAGCCAATAGAATGTCCCAAAAGGAGAGTGGGGAACAAAATTCATCTGTTCAAGAAGAAGTAGGGGAAACGATATAAGAGACGGAAAAGAAGTTTGGAGTGGGTAGTAATTCCCGGACCAACTGGTCGACATTATTGGCTCCTACATCAGTGGCCGGACATTTTCTGTCCGCGTTAAATCTGAGATATCAACCCCGCGCCCAGTTACCTGTGGTGTTCCCCAGGGCTCGGTCCTTGCGCCAGTCCTCTTCAATATATATACAGCCCATATAGTAGGGCAAAAGATTGTCAATATTCAAATCGCTGCATATGCTGATGATATTGCTATCTACACAGCAAGCTTGAATGCAGATCACGCCATGCGCAAGGCCCAAACAGTAGCCCAAAAAATCACAGACCAACTTAAAAACATTAACATCTACATAAACACACAAAAAACAGATTCAATCACTTTTTCATACAAGAAAACACTCAAACAACAACCAAAACTGAATGGGCAAACCATTCAGAATAAAAGACAGCTCACATACCTCGGTATGAAACTAGAATCACACCTATCATTCACTGCACACACAAAACACAGAATACATATAGCCAAAGCCACAACACACCAACTCAATCACTTACTCTACTCACCAGGGCTGTCACTCAGACTCAAGATCCTCATTTACAAAGCCATCCTCAGGCCTACACTGCTTCACGGTGCTCCCATTCTGCACTAACTATACCCCTCAGCCCTGAAGTCTCTTCAAACATACAAAAACAGCGTCCTACAAAAAATCACAAAACGAACGTCACTCGAAAGACGGAACATGATACACATCCACAATGAACTACAACTCGACACTGTTCAACAGCACATAACAAGAAGACATGTAAAGTTCTTCGACAACCTCCCTGCCTCATTTAACCCATTTTTCCGCGCCATCACCCCAACCTCCCTTCCTGCCAGATGGCAGGGCCGAAAGGGACCACTCAACCCGATCAACACCATACTTTAATCCGCTTCTAAAGCACCCCCACCCCCTATATCCTATCCCATCGACCCGTCCTGCCAACTTTCTAGTCCCACCCTAGCACCACTCTCTCATATCCATCCTTGTAAATATAACCATGCAAATATTGTAAATATTATTATTATTAATCTTGTATATAGTTTTTAGTAGTAGGTATTTTTATTTAACATACAACAAGAAGAGGACCCTCACCTCTAAATAATGAGAAAATTCCCTGACTGGGAAATATCATTCCAATTGTATATAGTCATCAGACCTTCAAATACCAACAGGTAGTAAAAGATAACGTACATCAAGTTTATAATTTATCTAATTATTTGTTTTATTAATGTTCTTTTTTGTTTGAGGGATTAGAAAAAAAAAAAAAAAAAAAAAGGAATGGGTAGTTCTGGGAGGAAGATTGAACTAGAGAGTTCGGGTCAAGAGTTCTGGAGGAGTTCGAGTAGAGAGTTCTTGGAAGGAGTTTTGAGCTAGAGGCAGAATACGGAGGTTCGCAGAGGGTACAGCTGAGCGGCACATCGAGACTGGAGAGAGAGACCTAGACCATAGAGCAACAATAAGCTAAGTCCTTTGATTCATTGTGTACATCAACGTATAATATTGTGTGGCATCCGAATAATATTTTAAATAAGCAAGAGTTCTCCCAGTATTCTCAAATACTTATGTTACAGTCTGTAGATTTTTATAATGATAGTAATTTAGATTAGAAATTAATAACCCAATGGTTTAATGAATAACGTAACATCAATAAAGTAAGATCTGTAACACAATCTACCATTCTATTTACCCTGCATGCCATCATTTAGTTAATTAAGTGAAATGGAGAACACGACACCCTTGGAAAGGTTATCCAATGGTATTTATAATATCCCAAGTTAGTGACCATAGCAAAGAGGGGGTCTGTGGTCTCTAGCCTTTTATGTTAAAATATAGTTTGATTGATCGGCTCCCTTCTGGAACCGATGCAAATAGAGATAAAATTAGATCAGTAAATATGGTTTCTGGAACCCCCACCTGCCTTAGAAAAGCAGTTTGCCAGAAACATATCATGTGATATTATGATGGAATTTATTAATATTTTCAAGGAAATCTTCAAAATATGGAGCTTTGGAATATGGCCACCCATGCTGGTTAACCCCCACCACTTTTTTTTTCCGATATGTCATCTCTATTACTCTTCTATCCTCCTAGAAATAATATGACTGCACGTGTAATAAAATACTGTCACTATTTTGCTAATTCTCCATTAGTATTTATCGACCTTATGCAGTCATTCCAAATCCTCAATACTTTCTTCATTATTATCCCAGTATTTGAATAGTGAGTACCAGAGAAGTGAATATATGGAAAGCGTACGTTGTAATAATTTTGGCTAGGAAACGTACTGTTTAATGTGTAGTAGTGTGAGAAAAATCTTAATTCTAATAACACAATAAATTAATATGGCATTAGGCCTGCTGTGCAATAGTATTACCTAAATAATTGAGGCGGTAGGAGCAAAAAATGCCCTCAAGCAAAAATGTGCTTTGAAAAAATCTACATTGCACGTCTTTGCAAAATATACTGCACGTCTTTCTTTTTCTTTGTAGCAATTCCAGGATGGTTGGCTTTTGATAGTCAAGAATACTTCTTCTGCATTGGAACTCATGAGTTTTCAGAACTTGAATCTGGAGAAGACTTATAATATAAGTTCTGCAACAGCAGATGTTTGCACTTTCATATCTCAACATTATATTTTTTAAATAGCAAAGTTATTAACTTTTCGAAGATGTTTAAGTTTATTCCTTTTCCATTTTTTTTTTCTACAAAGGTCTCTTCCCTCCACTACCAGTTCTCATAAGTCCATTTGTAACAACAGCTTAACTCATTTTTTCCCAAAAAACGAACACAGATATGGAGAAAAACTAAACTAACAAAGAGGATGGTTTATACGTAGAAATAACTCAAGACATGTGAACTTCAAACAGCTCTATCTCTCTGGATTTTTGAGATATAGATTTGAAATTCGGGCAAAACATAATTCAGATGGCATAGAAGCTAAAAATGAGTTCTCCGCATTGATACACACATGAGCTCATGTATTAACGTGGTTTTTATTCCCGTTGATGTCTGAATCCAGTTAGTCATTAACTGATTTCTGAAATATTGGTGATGTAGCCAAAGCGAAGGTAGGTAGGTGTCCGGGAGAAACGGACCTCTACAGCGCAAACTATGCTGAAGAGTACGGAAAATAATTCAACATCGGATTGAGAAACTAAATAATAACCTAATTATAATTTTTGAATTTTTATTTTCATTTCCTAAATTAAATAAATGAAGTAATCTTCGAATATAATAGGTAAAACTTTTTGAAATTTCGGATTAAAATCATTGTTTGCAGTTGTAAATATTTTCCTTTTTTGACTTCAAGATGTGAAATTATTTCTGAGTTATCATCATACATATTATTAATACTAATATTATTATCAAGGGTATAATATATAATATTATATCAATTATTATATTATATTATTATAATACATAATATTATATTATAAATATTATATTATAGATAATATTATTATTTTACGAGTTTTCCTTAAATGTTTCGGGAAATAAATAGTTTTATTAAAGGATTCGATTGTGCATATTTATTATTTTATTATTGAGTAAGTATGGTTGACCGTAGAAATAATTGTAGGAGAAGCTTGGTTTGGGGGTGCGGTCAATGAAGATACACACAAAGAAAGAAAATTTATGTAATTATGTGCCGACGTTTCGGCCTAAATCTTAGGCCATCATCAGGACTAAGAAAAACGAGATAGCAATAGTGACAGTACCAATAACAGTTATATAAGACTTGTATGATTAAAAAAAATGAAGTAAAAATGTTATTTTATAATGTTAATAAAGAATATTAAAATTATATGAAAAATACAATAAAATATTAATAATACATGAAAACTATTAAATTATAGTAACTACTAGTATGAAGATTTAGGAATATGAAAAGTATCAAGATAATTATGATAATACAAGTAATGTAAATAATGAAAAATTATGTAAATCAATAATGTTGACGATATAAATAATGCTAAAAGATAGAAGGAAGTTTATTAATCATATGTAAGATATAATAAAATACAGGAAAAATATAAGTTAAAAATAACAAAATTAAATAAATGAGTACGATATAAAGTTATGTAAGCTTATAGATAGAGTAATATAAACATATGTTAATATCATATGTGGGGAAGAAAAAAGGGTAAACCTTTGGAATTGCTACTAACAACTGTTAAGAGGTCTAGATTTTCAGACCAGACTATACTTTCACCCACTGCGCATGCGCAATTAAATCCTCAAACCGACGGATCCTTCTCAGTTGGAACGCTGGTGTAGGGTTAGGTCAGACTTACAGCATTTTTACGAAAGGGTATTGCAATGCTAAGAAGACTCTCTACAGAGGAAAAAGGTTAATTTGATCCATGACCAACTCCTTCGGTTTATGCTATTAACAATTTCGATCCAAGGACCAAGTCAGGAACTGCGAACCATCATACGCGAGGGAACGGAAGAATGTTAAGCCAGAGGTGTAATAATGATAAACGATTGCTGACAACAAGTGGTGCATCCGAATTCGTTGAAACTCAAGGCCGCCTTTTCATTAGAAAATGAATGCAATTTTCTAAAACTTCATGGACGAAAATCTATTGATCCTTAGTTTTACACATAATTGGTAAATTTTTTTTCACCACTTGGACTAAATTTCCCAGATCGGAAGCTAATAGAACGTTGAAGAGATTGGCAATGAAATTTAAACTTAAAGATGGTGTAGGAAAGAAGGCGGTGGGTACAAGAGATCTATTCGGTAAAAGGCGGGAAGTCTGACCTAACCCTACATGACTATTCCAAGTGAAAAGCATCCATCGGTTTGAGGATTTAATTGGGCATGCGCAGTGGGTGAAAGTATAGTCTGGTCTGAAAATCTCGACCTCTTCAAGGTCGTCAGTAGCGATTCCAAAGGTTTACCGAAAAAAGTTTAAGAATATTATATGGAAGAAGGGGAAGGATAAAATTCTTAATAATATGAAAAAAATACAAAAGAGGAGCCGACTAAATATATATAGAACTATATACTGTTCCAAAGGTTACGATTCCAAAGGTTTACCGAAAAAAGTTTAAGAATATTATATGGAAGAAGGGGAAGGATAAAATTCTTAATAATATGAAAAAAATACAAAAGAGGAGCCGACTAAATATATATAGAACTATATACTGTTCAATATTGACAGTATCTTGTTTTTCTTAGCCTTGATGATGACCTAAAACTTGGGTCAAAACGTCGGCACACTATTAAATATGTTTTCTTATTTGTGTGTTTCTTGATTGGCCTCACCCCCTACCAATTTTATTATGGCCTCTCCTACAATTTTATTTTATTTTTCGTCATTTTTGTGTGCACCTACTAGAAGCTATTATTAACGAGATGTTGCATTTAGAACACTGTTATGAGAGTTACAAAGTCTTGTTTTCTCATTTATCGAAAAAAAAAAATATATATAGCTGGGAATAGTTAGGATAAAACTCACCTCATCATTCAAAGGAATACTGGATGCTTGCTGTTCATTATCATCAAGTGAGGACCCCTCGGGGCCGAGTATCCCCTTCGAATATGGATCTTCGGCATCCGATTTTCCCGCTCCTTCTTTCTTGCTCTCCTCAGCAGAAACAGAAGCTGAATGACTGTCGAGGAGTGAACTTTGTTCCTCCTGTTCCAATCCTTCGAGTTCTGCTAACATAATATATTATTTTGTAATACAAAAGTTAAATTATGTAATAAACTGTTCTCCTAAATGAAGTGAAGAATGCTTGAACCTGTTATCTTTTTAGCCCTAAAGTGAGCTTTATTATTCTATAAATACTACTAACCTAACCTTTTTCCGAAGAACATAATTTAATATCAGTAGCAATACACCTGTCCAATATAGACATCCTCTAATTTGCTGAATGTTTCCGTATTTATTTTATTATATGCCCCAGGTTTCATTTTTTTTGTGTCGCCTGTAGCAACGGTCGCCTCATAAGATCGAAGGCGCGAACTCAAGACGCACCTCAGTGATTGAAAGACGGAAAAAACCTTTATTTTCGAGGTAGAGGAAAAATATTTATTTTGTTTCACTATTAATAAACAGATTGATTACTTTCCTTTCAAATCCAATCATGAAAAATTGTTTGATTTTCACGAAAAAATTGTCGATATTATTATCAGGGATTGATAAATTACTTGCGACTTCTATAAATTTGTTTTATTGAAAACTAGTTTCGAATGTTATATATTCATCCTCAGTTCTAAAAACACTCAAAAAATTCAAAAATAAGCAATTAAAAATATAGTTTGTTATTATTATAAATATTAAAGTAGATTAATATAAATCAGTATTATAAAACATTTATGAATTATGAATTTGATTAAGACAAGAAATCACTCACCTAGATTTAAATGGATTTTATCAAACATGGATTATGGATGGAAATATGGATTATATCATGGTTTTATATATTTAAACCTTGGTGAGTACCCACATGTATTTGATTTCTTGTATTAATTAAATTCATAATTCATAAATGTTTTATAATACTGATTTATTTTAATCTAATTTAATATGTATAATAATACCAAACTATATTTTGAATTACTTATTTTTGAATTGTTTGTGTGTTTTTAGAACTGAGGATGAATGTATAACATTCGAAACTAGCTTTCAATAAAACAAATTTATAGAAGTGGCAAATAATTTATCAATCCCTGATAATAATATCGACAATTTTTTCGTGAAAATCAAACAATTTTTCATGATTGGATTTGAAAGGAAAGTAATCAATCTATTTATTAATAGTGAAACAAAATAAATATTTTTAAATAAAGATTGATCCTTCTATACCATCATGCGGATGCCAACTGAAATTATTATTTTTATAGCCACTCACATTTTTTTTTCTTGGCGCGATTTTCTTTGTAATCAATAACAGGTATATTATCCAATATATTGAGTGAAAAAAAAAAACATCAGTTTTTTTATTTTTTAAACTAAAAATATTATATCCCAAATAAGTACCAAAAAAAATCCAATTAAATTTTTTTTTGTTAGTATATATCTTCTGAACGCAGCCGACCGCAGGTCTAAAATCTACTTTTTAATTAAAATAAAACTCCTGAAATATTTGAAAAGATCCAGCTTCGTCCGACTGCGCCTGTGTGTACAGTTTGATTTTGAAAATGGAATTACTATTGTCATTTGTTTATTGCTTCCTCTGTACCGAAGTTTTCAAATCCATATGACGGTCATAACACCGACTACCGTTCATCCGATTTTGATGAAATTTTAAGTGATGTGCATGTTGATATCTAGATGGTCATATATCTATTTTAGTGAATTCCATTGACTGCTTTCAATTACGCATGCGCAAATGTATTTTCCTTGACAAATCTAATGAAATGAAATGAAATGAAAATAAAATTTTATTCTGGGATTTTAGTCCCCTTAGAATAACAGAAATGTTCAGTACTAGTACTATTTGTCTAGCTTACATACAGTAAATAATTAAGAAAAGTTAAGTAGTAAAATAAAATAGAGGAAATTTTATTAATTAAAGGCATATAAAACGTAATTAAATATATATGTACACCTATCTACTAACAGTAGACAATAACTAAGAAACAATAGACATAATAATAATAAACATAAAACTATAAACAGTAAATATAAGATACAAACACAAAATAAAGATATATTTAACTATAGTACTTACATAAATGCGGAAGATTGATAGTTAAGGAGGTGGAGAAATAATTGATGCTTAAAGGGGGTTAAGGATGAGGATTTGCGAATGGAGTGGGTAAGGAATTCCATAATGAAGTAGCTCGAAAGGTAAAGGATCTGGAACACGGGGTGAACAGATCAATAATATAAGGAGGCTTTTTGGTTTTGAGGGTTCGGGAAAGATAAATACCTAGGAAGTATTGCCGTCGGAAAACAGATTGAAGCCACTTTAACTCGGCGTACCAACTGGAGTTGTGGGAGCGCCTGGGGATTCCGAAGATGAATCTAATGAAGCAATTCATTGGTCTCTTCAGTCTCATCTCAAGCCCGCCAGACAGTCCACCATACACAAGGGAGCCACAGTCGAAGTGGGTGAAAATGAGGAGGATAAAAGGAGCTGACGGGTTTTAGGAAGTATAGAATCTCGAAATCTTAGGAACTGTTTAAAGATAGCAATGGACTTTCGGATGATTTGGGAAATGTGATTGTTCCAGGATAGGTGTTGATCAAAAATAACTCCCAGGTTTCTGACAGTGGTGTGGAAATGGATAGGTAGGCGGTTGAGGTAGAGTAAGGGATAATAAGGAAGGGGATTGAGAAGATGCTTGGATCCGATGAGGATGGCCTGGTTTTTTTTAACAGTCAGCCTCAAATCGTTGCGTACTGCCCATGCGTTGATACAATCTATATCTTCTTGTACCTTTCGGATAGCCTCAAGCATCTCGGTAGGATGGAAGGATTGGTAAATTTGGAAGTCATCAGCATGTACGTGATATTGTGAATGATGAATGAAATCGGGAAGATCGTTAATATAGACAGAGAAAAGGATTGGTGAGAGTGAAGACCCCTGAGGAACATCACGTGTTAGTAGGAGGCGGGAGGAGGGAGGTTTATTGGGGATGATAATTGCTCGGGAGCGAAGAGACAGGAAGGATAGGAACCACTTTAAGACACTATTTGATAAGGAAAGATCTTGGAGTTTGGAAAGAAGGGTGATATGATTAACTGAGTCGAAAGCTTTTGAAAAGTCGAATAGAACAAGAATAGTAATTTTCTGTTGGAGGATTGGAGATCTTGAGTGATTTTCAACAAGGCAGATTGCGTGGAGAGATCGGAAGCCAGACTGGAGAGGGTTGAGGAGAGCTTTTGCTCAAGGAAGTTATTAAGTTGGGAGTGGACTATTCTTTCAAGTGGTTTTGATAAGTTGGAGAAAATGGAGATAGGTCTAAAGTCGGAAACTGTGGAGGGAACCGGAACTTTATTCAACGGGCTATTTTCTATGGCTTTTTTCCAAGTTGTTGGGAAAATGGAATTTTGGAGGGAAAAATTATAGATATGTAAAAGGTAGGGAAAAATGGCAGGAGACATAGTTTGATGATTTCCACAGGAATGTGATCAGGGCCAAAGTCATTCGTTCTAGACTCGAGAACTGAGGAGAGTAACTCTTCCGGGGAAATATTTGTGAAGTAGAAATTTTCAGGATCAAACGATGTTTGTGGAGTGAAGCATAGAGGAGAGTGCGATATAGGAAGAGGATCAGCAAAATAGGAATTAAGTTCGTCAGGAGCGACCGGGTAATACGTGCAGGATATAGAGTTTACTACAGATAGGTTTTTAAGGATTTTCCATCTGGACTTGGAGTCGTTGGCTTTTGATAAGGTGATATGGAAATATTATATCCGTATTTCAATAACGACTTGTCCGATTCAGCCTAAAGTTGGAGGAAAGTTGTATACTGGTTTAATAATGATCTACTATTAATTTTGCCCAATTCCATCACCTACTTTTGATCACGCATGCGCGAAACGTATTTTCCTCGACACTAATGTACTAATTGCTCAGTATCAATTTCAATATATAAATTTGTAAATCTTTGTATAATAGTTAAATTTATCACTATGGCCTTAAGAAATAATTAGTTGTAGAAAAAAAACAACTTAGTTTTCAGTTATTTTGAGTTAAAAACTCGAAATTCTATCGTATTCAAAAACTGAATATGTTGGATTTTTTTATATTTAACCCAAAATTGGACGTCGATCCTCCATCTCTACGCAAAATATCTTTTATTTAGGTAGTTTTTAAAGGTGAGAAACAACGTCAGTTTTGTCTTTTCGGAATAGATATCTCAAAATTTTGCCTGCTAGATTAGTGCTAAAAACTATTAACTACACTTGCACTAAAAAGTGCACATCACAATTCAAATTTCCTTGTGATTAAGATGGCATCAAAATTATTTTTCTGTGGCTCATAGATCAGGCTTGACAGGTTTTTTTTCTCTCGAAAAAAAATCGATTTTTAACCTCTATGCGCCCCTAGATCTTCGGGTAAGAATTAAACCAAATTTCGCCTGTAAATCAAATCGAGATGGCATAGTTTCTTTTAGACTCATACAATATTCTAAAAGAACTTTGGTTTTTGTATGCTAGAAAAAGACTCTCGATTATATAGCATGTGTCGGGCCCCTCCTCCCTCCCCCCTCCTTTATTGTACAACTCTCTTCAACATTTCTCTCTCAATTCTTCGTACGTTATTCTTCTCCGTGACACGTTTCGTCTCTTTACCCACCTCTACATGATTACTTGGCCAGAGGCGTAGCTAGGAAAGGACGAAGAGGGCGCCCCCTCCCCCGGGCGTCATTTAAAGGGGGCGCCAGGGCTCCCAAAAATGTCAATGATTTATATTTTCCCCTTTTTTCTTAGGCTTTGAAAAGAAAATCGAACATACGTTTAAATAAGTAATCATGAAATAATTTATATAATGAGCATAAAGGGATGTTCGATACCGATCGATACAAGTACAGTATCGATACTTTTCTATCAATATCATGTACTTTTGCTATCCATACCACTAATTCAATTTTCCGTTGCATCGAATATTTAAGTGGTTGCATGAGTGCCGGTATCGAGTCTGTCGGTATCGTATTTCCCTAGAAATAGATAACATGGAATTGTGGAAGAGAACGGCAGAACCTCTACTCTATTTTTCCAGGGGAAGGGGCAAGCTTAGTTTTGGCGCTTCTTCTTTCACCCTCTCCTCCCTCCCCCCTCCCCCTTCAAGAAAAGAACAGTTTTATAACGTTACTTTAGGTAATATTTTTCAAAATAAATATCAACTCATTGACCCATTTGTTGGTACAACTTTACAATCGGGACGCGTTATCACTGGCTTCTGACGATCTTACCCGAAGGTCACCGGACTAGCACACTCTAGTGCTATTTGTGCCAACTAACAGCTTTGTATTCAATTGTAGCATTCGTATTCATTGGAATTGTTAAAATTATTACTACTTTAATTAGATATTACTAGTATACCAGAGCGGTAACTCTCGCATTAGATATATATACACACATAATATTGCCAAGAAAGTTTAAAAGCACATATTTTATGAAGCTACATAGTTTATAATGACTATGCTGAAGTTACAGTTTATATTAAACTTATTTAATATATATTATATATTACTTATAATTAGCTTGCACCACTGGAAATATCCCTTCAGTTTAACAGTCAAGTAATAAGACTCAGCTGTACCATTATTTATTTGTAGTACTCATCTTTAACAGTGCTTTAGGGTTAGATATGGGAAAGAATACATAATCACCTCTATCATCCATAGAAACCTAAAAACAAAATTCACTCTTAATAAGAATTTTGGTATACACTCAACTTGCTTTTACAGTTATAAAGTTGCCACGACAACGGCACATAAGCAAGATGTTACCGAGTCCCGTGCGGACCTATGCCGTGCATTTTCTCGAAAAAGGTAGCTTAGCTTTTTGAGCTTTAAAACGCTGGACCAATACGGGGTCTTGATGCCCGCGTCAAAATCTTTAAAACCCAACTTATCCCGTCTCGATCCGCCGACTCTCAGTCGTCAAAGCTTTGAAACGTCCCAATTTTTTCATCACTTTTATTTAAGCCCTAGTAAAAATTTAAGAAACAAAATTGGAATTCGTCACTTCTCCATGAAATTCCCTTTCTTTTGATACCCTATTCGTCAAAATCCATCGCTCCTGAGAGCCGGAAAAGAGATCTATATTACCGTAATAATATATGGTAGTGATTTAAAATTATTAGTGCTCTCGACTAATAAATATCTCCCAATAAATATACCCAAGAAATAAACAAAACCCCAACGGATCCTTTTCGTTTGAGATCGGGGACTTACCGTGATTTCAATTGTTACTCCTTAAGTTAGATCACAGCTGTCGACTTCCGTTCGCTAAGCTCGCTCAAGAGATATACAAACCAGAAAGGTTTCTTTTCAGTTGAGGTCGGATCCTTTACTGTAATTTAAATTATCACTCCTATAAATTATTACTACAACTTCCCCTGACCTCCGAAAGTCGACAGCACTAATAATTTTAAATAATATGTAATTAAGGCATTAATAATTCCAATGAATACGAATGTTACAATAGAATGCAAAGCAATTAGCACAAATGGCGCTAGAGTTCGCTATCCGGCGACATTCGGGTAAGTTCGGCAGGAACCGTTTATATCCCGATTGTAAAGTTGTATCCATTTGTTGATTAAGGTTATTACTTGCCTTCTTCTTGTGAAATCCCTCCAGAAAAAAAATTTAAATCGTCTAAATTGTGCCATCCGGGGCAAAGGGGGCACTTGCCTTTGCCACCCTAGTTCCTGCCAGTTGGAAATTTAACACCACTGTGCTTGTCATTTGCTATGTTTAATGAAGTAGGGACTAACTTAAGTTCATTGTTACACTCACCAGATCTTTGATTTTCTATATAGTTGCTAAGGCGTTTCGAATATTTTCGGAAAAAGAAGCTCTTCCCTGAAACAAAAATAAAAACATTAGGAATTGAAGTGAAGGGGAGGAGGAGGGGGGGGGGGGGATTATTCATCGTTATTATAATCATATTCATTAGGATTTTATGAATGATGTGAAGTTATCGGTTGTTATGAAATTATCTCGAACATTTATAAATCGGGCATAGAGGAAAAACATAATGTTTATGTATACTAAAGTCTTAAAAAACAAAAAAAAATAGATTTTAATTATAATAAATTAATTTGTGAATGACACTTTCCATTTGATCTATAACTTTATATTTAAAAAAAAAAACTTTTTTATAACAAGGTTACGACAAGAACAAGGTCATCAGGATATATGTTTTCTACAATACAACATCAACTATTAATTACACAAATATTAATACCTTGATCTACAATATATTTAGTTACTATTTTAAATAATATTTTATTACCTTTAAATTACATGATTCTCTCCCCATGTCCCGACATCTATATAATTTTACTTCGTCGATCCTAGCTGGTTTCATTATTAAAAAATTATTTGGGGAATAAATTACCTTTTCCATCTTTGTCACATACTCTGTAATATCATTGGAAATGAACTTTGTACCAATCTCTGTTGTCATAGATCAAAGGGAAAGTGTCATTCACAAATTAATTTATTATAATATATTATCTTCTCTATAAATTAGAAATTATTTAATATAGATTTTAATTTTTTTTTTTTTTTTTGTATTTAGGATTTGGTTGCTAAAAAACAACAAAAAAAAACATGAGCAGTAGTGCTTGTAATTGCACTCTTATTCAGAGGGAAATATCTGTACAAACTGCTCCCCTGCAAGATTCGGGAAATGCGACACGGTATTCTTCACCTCCGAAGTACCTTCCTAAGTATTTTCCTCAATTTTAATACAACTGTTTTGATAAATGATCTTAATATGTGTCTCGAATAAGACTAATGAGCCTACTCATTTTTATCATTCCTCTAAGAAAAACTTAGAATCAGAAAAAAACTCAAAAATGATTTAGTCCTCTGGTATTACATCCTCTTCTAGCACTTTCACAAAGACCATATTCATGGTGCGAGCATTACATATGTTCGCACTAATTGTTGTTGCATTAGGTGGAATATATAAATCATGCATGCTCACTCTCACGAGGTGGCAAGGATGCCATATTGACGAGCTCGTCTTCATCGAACATAGATAAGGAAAAGCTTCCCGGTTGGAAAGATCCCCTGGGTTTCTCCATCGAAGGTCGTGCCTTCTTTTCCTGCAGGAATGAAGTATAATAGAATTAGATGGGTAATGAATACAAATATTTACATAAAATATAAAAAAAATGTATATGACAAAGAATCTAAATATAAAAACGTTTTAGTAAGCATTAAGCAAGAAATGGGAACGGGATTAAAGATGTAAAGAAGAACAAGGTGGAAAGTTAGCATGGAATACAAAACAAAAGACGAAAACTGAAGTATAAAAAGGAAAGAAGGATACAACAGATGAGAGATAGCCAAAAAGTAAAAGAAAAAGGGAGTACTTATTCGATTTCTCGTACGTTACCAAGAAAATGAAGTAATTTTACATGGTTTCTGTCCTTAACGAATTACTAAGGTAATATTAAAGATAGGTACATAGTGCGCTCTAGTGGAGGTAGGGGAAACAAAGTGAAATAGAAACGTATAAAAAAGTCATCAAAATATATCATTTCCTTGATTTCATCTAATATCAACTATATCTATATTATTTTGATTAAATTTATTTCCTCAAACACCCAAGGTTGAGTGAATATTTAAACCTTAGTAAAAAAATCTGGTGCGGTGGGCGCATCACACTACTTTTCCTTATCATATCTTTTTAATACAATTTTAAAGAATTCACTTAAACAATACTCTTGTTTAAAATGCAGTACTTGAAATAAACCCAGTAGCATTCATTTCTCCACATCTCCTCCTACATCACCACCCACCATCCTTCCTACATCTACAGCCTCCTACAATTCAAATCCTCGGTCCACGCACTGGAAACAAGATCTCGCCTTTCTGACCTCCATACTCCCTCCCACAGAACCAAAACATTCGAACGCTCCTTCCTCGCCCGCTCCTCTACCCTTTGGAATTCCTTTCCTTCCAATATCCGCCATGCTTCTTCTCTATCCTCATTCAAATCCCTCCTTTTCCAACACCTTCTTTCTCTCCAAAATGATGCTCTCTAATTGCGAAATTTCAGTTTAGGATTAACATCTGGATCAGAAGTGGATAATAGATTTGGACAATGTACAAACTTTGCTAATCAATTCATTATTTTTGTATTTTTCATTTTCTCTGTTTTGTTTTTTTTACTTTTTTCTTGTTTTTTCTCTTTTTTTTTTGTTTTGCTCAAATCAACAATTATATTTTTTCGATAAAAAAAAAACTATTTATTTGCTTATTTATTTTACAGAAGATATTGTAAAAATTAATTGTTCTGTATTCTATAGTCTTATGGGCAGATAATGTTACTGTTTTATTGGTTCCTTCATGTTATTCTTAAGGGACCTAGTCCCAGAATAAAGTTCTTTTATCTATCTATCTATCTATCTATCTATCTACATAAGTACAATAAAAAAGTTTTTAAAACAATTTTAGCACAACAATCCTGTACCTATAACTGTAACTATGGTACCTGTAACTACCTATATATTTTTTTTTTTTTTTTTTATTTATTTATTTATTGAAATTTACAACTGTATTACATAATACAACAAGTAAATGGGAATTTGAAGTACAAGACATGAGAATTACTTGTGAAGGAGCCACCCATTGGTAGCACTTCAATGTCTATTTTAACTTAGAAGGTCCCGTGGCCATCTTCTTTTCAGACGCCTCAGAGGATTATCAGGAATACATGGGGATGAAAGGCTACGAATAAGAGGGTTGGTATGGGCAAGGAGTTTGGAATTAAAGGAGGTATATCTATTTCGGGCTAAATCTGCAACAAATGGGATATTGAGGTCTTTATGGATAATTTTATTTGTGACAAAATAAGGAGCATTAAGGATTTTTCGAAGGATTTTGGATTGCAAGGATTGGATGCGGGAGGAATTTGATGGTTTAGTGGTACCCCAAAACTCTATCCCGTATGTCCAAATAGGCCTGATAATGGTGATGTAAATGAGCTTTTTGTAGAAAATCGGTAATTTGGAGCGTTTGTCAAGTAAGTGTTGCAGTAATCGGAATCTTCGAGCAGTTTCTTGTCGTTTCAGTCTTGTGTGAGGATTCCATGTAAGGCGTTTATCAAGATGGAGTCCTAGGTAGCGGATTTGTTCGACTGGGATAAATGGTATATTATTAAAGGATACTGTAGGACAGGATGTAGTGGGTTTACGACGTAGGGTAAAGGTGATTTGATGGGATTTGTTAGGATTTATTTTGATTCTCCAGTTTTGACACCATTCTTCAATGGCTGTGATGTGTGACTGCAGGGTTTGAGATGCGGCAAATGGGTCATTGTTCACAGATAACACACATGTGTCATCAGCGTAAGTAGTGAGGATGGTGCTAGGATGGGTTGGGATATCAGCTGTATACACCGTGTAAAGGATGGGGCCAAGGATACTACCTTGAGGTACACCGGCGGACTGAGAGAATAGTGATGAGTAGGCAAGATTATGGTTTACTTTGAAGGTTCTATCGGTGAGGTAGGAACGGATTAATAGAAAATATGTCGGGGGAAGGAATTGACGGAGTTTGTAAAGCAGTCCCGGGTGCCAGACTCGGTCAAAAGCTTGTTCCACATCGAGAAAGGCTCCCGTGCAGTACATTCCGCGCTCCAGTGTGGAGGATATCACATCCACCACACGATGACACTGCTGAATAGTAGAATGGGATGTTCGAAATCCAAACTGATGGTCAGGAATCACTTGATTTAATTCTAGGATTGGGTACAGTCTCTTTAATATGAGTTTTTCTAGGATTTTGCCCATAGTGGGCAAGAGGGAAATAGGACGATAGGAGGATGGATTTTCAGATGGTTTTTTTGGTTTTGGTATCATTTTTATAATAGACAGTTTCCAAGGATCAGGGAAATAGGTGGTTCTGAGTGATGCATTGTATATATAGGTTAGGAATAGGACAGCTTTTCGAGGGAGGTGTTTTAGGATGTGCGATGTGATGAGATCATGACCAGGAGCTTTTTTGGAAGGTAATTTCTGAATGATGTTAGTTATTTCGGAAGGATGAAACGCTTTAGGAGGAAGGGACATCTGAAGTGGAATAGTTAGTTCTGCATCAACATGCTCAAGATGGGCTGGGTTAAGGATATCAGGATGAGGATTAAAAGTTTTGAAAAGGTGTTCACCGAATATTTGGGATTTTTCCTCATCTGATCTAGACCAGGTCTGAGATTCAGTGAGAAGCGGATGATTAAAGGTTTTGAATTTTAATAGCTTTGCTGTAGTTATCCATAATGATTTATCGTTAGAAGTTAGGTCCTCTGTTATTTTCTGGAAATTTTGAATTTTGTATTTTCTGATTTCTACTTTTAATTTGTTGGTCAGTTTTGAATAATGAATTTTGTCTGATGGATATCTTGTTCTATGCCACCTCGCTCTTGCTCGGCGTTTTTCAGTTAATAAAATGCGAATATGATGTGGCAAGTTGGTTTCTTGCATATTTCTAATTTTGTGGTGTGATGTGTTGCTGTAGATAGTGGTACCTATTGCTCTTGTGAATTCCTCTATAGCAGAATCAATCTGATGTTTAGTTTTTAACGGAATTTTTAAGTCAAGTTTGTTTTCTAGATCGTACCGAAAATTGTTCCAGTTTACTTGTCCTTTAATCAGGGAAGGAGGGGAGGGCCTCGGAACAGGATTTGAATGCAAGAAAAGCAGAACCGGACTATGATCTGAAGATAGGTCATCTATGGATTTTATTGTACATTGGAAGGAGGGTATCTGGGAAGTAATGAATATATCAAGGATATCAGGATGTTTTTTAAGGGATGTAGGCCAATAAGTAGGGTTCATGGGAGAGAGGATGGAATAACTGTTGGAGGTTGTGATACGAGAAAGAATTCTGCCACGAGTATTGGAAGTTCGACATCCCCATCGTTGGTCTTTGGCGTTGTAATCCCCTCCAGCAACGAAACGCGGACCAAGGGATCGGAATAAGGAATCAAGGTGGTTACAGGAAAGGGAATTTCCAGGAGGGCAGTATACAGCTGAGAATGTAGTGTTTAAAGGACGGGAGGATAAGGTTATTGAGGTTGATTGAATGGTGTCAGTTGGAGTGGAAGGAATTAGGGAGTGAGGTAGGGATTTGTGAATAAGGATGCAAGAACCTGCGTGGGATGTGTTATCTGGATGATCTGATCTGTGTGTAATGTAGTCTCGTATGTAAAAGAAAGAACGCGTCGTGAAGTGAGTTTCAGTAACTAGGGCAATGTCAATGAAATTTTCGTGGAGGAATATGTCAAGTTCGTCTCTGTGATTCTGTAGGCCATTTGCATTCCACAAAAGGATAGTTAGGGTATTTTTGTTCATCGTGAGATATTGAGCGGGATTTCAGTTAGGACTCTGGTAAGTATTGTGATAAGAGGTCTTATTGTATCTTGAAGATCACGAAGGAAGGATGAAAGGATTGATGTTATATCGGAAGGATTTTGGCTAGGATAGGAGTAGAAGGAAGAGTCGTGAGGTGGAGGGTTATTCTGTCTTGGTGGAGGTTGAACCCTCGTGTGGGATCGTTGTGTGGATTCCACATTTAATGGAGCTTCTTGTGAAGGATAGGGGAACTGGGATAGTTCAGGATGTTTGGGATAGTAAGGAGGTGGAATCTGTGGCGATAACTTCACCCTTAGGGATGCGCTTTTGGAAGAAATTTCATTTCTAGTTATTTTAGGCTGAGGATGGGAGGTCTGAGGTTGAGGATATGAAGACTGCGACTGAGAATGGGAGGGGCGAGGCTGAGGATGAGAGGTCTGGGGTTGAGAACTGGAAGTCTGAGGGTGTGGGATCTGGGGTTGAGAATGGGAGGTCTGAGGCTGAGGTAAGGAGACTTGAGGCGCCTGTGGTCGAACCAGATGTCTTGTGGTGACGTTGGAATACGTTATTCTACTCCTGGAGCTCATCTGTCTTCGTTCTGCATTGTTTACCGGAGTTCCCAGGTTCATAGGATCATTCCTCGTTGAAGGGCCAGGCATTTGGTCTTCATGAACTTCGTTCCTTGGCAAATTTCTTGCAACTAGAACTTTTTGTCGTTGCATGTTTTTATAAACAATGCAACCTTTGTAATTTGCAGGATGGCTTTCACTGCATAGAACACATTTAGCTGGAGTATCCCGAGGCTTCTGGCAAGTGTCAGACGCATGAGGGCCTGCACATTTAACACACCTGGCCTGATGATGACAGTAGGCTTTGGTATGGCCTAGACTTTAGCATTTAGTGCACTGGACAATTTCTGGTCTCTGCCTCGGTTCTTCGAAACGTATACACGAGTATACTAGTCTATTTACTAAAAATATTTCTGTATTATTTGGTCCTGGCTCAAGGTCGACGAAAAATAGTGGCAATGGATATCTTTCAGTAGGGTGGAAAACGTTGGAAATGCTTCTAACATTGTGCCCTAACTCTTCTATATCCTTCTTAATAGCGGTAGTGGGGGTGGTGGTATGAAGACCCCTCAAGACAACTCTGTATGCTTTTTCTTGTTTTAATTGATAGCAATGGAAGTCATATTGCTTTTCTGTCAAATGGTTGACTAGTTTTTTATAGTTGTCTTTGTTGGTTGTATTAATTCTGATGTCCTTTAATCGGGAAAAACATTTGAAATTTGTTTGTCCAATTAAATTTGCAATTTCATGGCCAAACGACATAAAGTCTTGAATATTGCTTACAAATATTGGAGGTGGCTCTGGTTCAGAGAACTGCCGGTGAGTGGTAGATTCGGTTGTATTACTTAAGACTGCAAATTGGTTGCTTATTGGAATGGTAGGAACTGTTGATGTAGATGCTATTTCAATAGGTGCTGCAGTTTTACTGCGGGTGTTAGGTTGGGAAGTTTGTTTGGCTTTTACTTTTTTATTTTTTTTTTTATTCGGCGAATTCCCAGCAGAGCCAGGTGCAGCGTTTCGTTGACGCTTCTGGAGGGTCCTTCTCTTCAAATATTGGGAATCTGTCTCGCTTATTTCGGAAAAAGCCGTCTCCTCGTCTGTGTCCATATTCGACGATTTATCCATATTAATTAAAATAAATAAATTTTAGAGAATATAAAATTAAAATTTAACTTCTAATTATTTATAATTATGTGCATGAAAAAAAAAAAATAATACAAAATAAAACATTCTATGAAATTAAGGGAAAAAAAAAAAAAAAGATTAATAAGTCTATGGATTCGAACACGTGACTAAGCAGAGGAAGAGAACTGGTGTACAGCGCCTAGTCCACTGAGCTACCTGAGATGTGATTACAGACTGTTCCACGCGATGATAGCCAGTAGCCAGTAGCGTGCAGGTTACAGATTGCCTTGCCACGTGTGTGATCTCTCTGGCCTACGAGTACATCTTCTCACTATTAAAGTTAATTAAGGAGCACTCACCTCACTCAATGTTATTGTAATATTGTTCACCTACGTATAAAGTCAATATTTACAAAGTTTCTGAGCACAACTTGAGCTAATACCACTACGATTACAGAATCAGTGCAGAGCGATAACTAAGTCTAACTTCAGTTGCGGCCATGACACTTACTCTCCTTATATATTTTAACTTTGTCAAGTTGCAATTATATTTTAAAAGTTTCGGTTTAGTTTCCATAGAAACATTACCTTTCCATTAAATAATGTGAAAGTAAAAATTACTAATTTAATTTCTGCTTTTGTATTCTAACATGTATTCTAACAGAGCGTATTGTTGACAACAGATTGGCGGATTGGTAGGAGGAGGTTCGGTCGCATCCGTCTCCTTTCGTATGCGCTCGGTTATCCATCTAGAGTCTTTTAGTTCTCATAAGATATGCTGTATTTTTGCTAATCCCGGTCCGATTTCGATGGTTCCTTTTTGGTATTTTAGACAATTTAATCACCCTTCAAATGATTTCAAACATGATTTACCATAAAATACTGTTTGAATTATGCGCAAATAAAATTTTCTTTTCGCTATAACTTTTTCCTTTGCATTTTCTCGTTGATATACTATATATATATATATATATATATATATATATATATATATATATATATATATATATATATATATATATATATATATCAAAAGTCAAAGGACTTTAAGGAGAAGACATTAGGCAAGTGTCATCAAAATGGTTAGAGCAGTTTACGAGAAAATTGTAAACAAATTTAAAATCCGTAATATAATTGCCACTTCCGGTTAGTCCGATGCGTTGTATCTTTGTTAGTACTGATCCGAGTTTGATGATTATTTTTTCGTTTTTTATAAAATTTAATTACCTTTCATATAATTCTATACATAATTTGCCATAAAATGCATACTTTTTAAGTTATGCGCAAATAAAATATTCTTTTCATCGTAACTTTTTTCCCCTGCATTTCCTCGGTGATGTACTACATATATGAAAAGTTAATGGCGTTTATTAAGAATAATTTAGGCATGTTTCATCAAAATCGTTAGGGGAGTATTCGAGAAAATTGTAGAAAAGTGTAAAATCAACTATATAAAGTTACACTTCCGGTCGGTCGATTTTCTCGAAAAAGTTGCTGTAACATCACATGCATGTACCAACCTTAAATACGTAATTTCAGTATCGTGCAACTTGTCCTTTTTTTAGCTAGGCTATTCACATACACACAGATTTACAGACTCATAGACCATTTTGCGAGACTTTCTGTTGAAAACTCGTTTCGAAAATTTTCCCGATCGCAATACTTCCCCTTCCAAGTATCTTAGACATTTTTTTTCTCGGTCGATTACTGAAAGGTTCATTACTGGAAATAATAAACCAAAAAACAAATATGTTTTTAAATATTGCATTTGTACAAATTGACACGTTGCTCCCTTTTTCGGAACCGAATCTGAAGAATTCATGGTTCACTGGTGATGACCAGCCAGCATTTATACTAAATAGTCCAAGAGCCGATCCGAAATTTGGTGACTTATTTAAAGACAACTTTTAGACATATATCCATATAATGTCCATCCTTAGTATTCAATTTTGCACTTGTCTGCCAACTCAAAGCGGGTCGGTTTCAAAATGGCTGCCAAAAAACTCGAAATTTTAGGGCTTGTTTTGCTGTCTCACCTATAATTCCTGAACAGTCTATTCAATCGAAAGCGTCAAGGTAAATTAACTTAATTAACATTAAATTCTGCGCCTGATGAGCACCACAACATAATATTTGGTTTCCTGGTGTGGTCGAATATAACCGACTAAACGACGGTTTAGTCAAAAACACAGTATACTATATTTGAGGTCTGCAGCTTGGAAAGGAATACAAAGCATCAAATAGTAAAGTATCAAATTCTGCGTCCGTTGTTCGAAAAAAATGTTTAAATTCGGGCAAGTACACATCTCGAAATTGGGCCTCTCCAGATCTCCGGAAATCGGCATTTTAGCCCAGTAGTGATTTTTAGGTTTGCAAACAAATGGAATAATTTTGATTTTTAAGATATTTTGTATGTAAAAAAAATAAATAAAAAAAATCCAAGTTTTCTATCTCCTTCTTCTTGTTCGTTTTTCGCCATCTTGAAAAACCGCTAAGATAAAGGTTTTTTTTTTCAGTTTTTTCTCATTGGCTCTAGTGGCCTCACTCAGTCTCCACTGGTCTTTAATACTAGTGACGCGACTGTGAGAGAAGCGCTGGGATCTCCTGGAGATTGTAAATATTGTATACAGGTATGAATGTGTTTAAGATGACTTATTTTAGTTTTACTTAACTTGGTTGTTTACTTATTTTGTTATTATTCAAATTGTTTATCTATTCATTTTTACTAGTAATGTACATTTTTTTTTTCTTTTTATATGATATTTATTATTTTTATTTTATTTAAAAATAAAATTAAAAGTGTTTTTTTTTCGTTTATCGTGTACATATGATATGAATGGATTCTCATAGCCCTAATACCTATTGCCCTTGAATGTGGCAGCTTGTATTATTTTTCAAATTAAATAAAAAAAAATTTTTCCTCAGTAATTCGCATTCAATACATTTAAGATAAAAATTTCTTATGGCCAATTTTAAAAAACATTAAATTTCCTGTAAGTTTTGTGTGTAAAATTTTGAAAATTCGGAATAGAGACAGATACGGGACCGTGCAAATTTCCAAAAATAACAAAAGCTGGATATTTCAGTGATTTTTCCGATATATGATTTATTTTTAGTACACGTAAAACTATAGACGCTCAGATGCTAAAAAACTTTTTCTGCCGAGATTAGGAGGGGGCGCCCCACCGGCGACAAAAATCCTAACACTTGTCCACCACGGTCTCTAAACTGCGATCTCACCTGCGATATCATCTAAAAATTATGGCTGGGCTATAGAAGACGACCAATTGGAAATTCTGTGGTTCATGGCTATTTGGTTGAAAAGGATGAATCAAAGAGTTCCTGGATTCGTATTAAACTATTGAGTTTCCTTTCAGAATTAGAAAAAGCTATTTTGGTTGAATGTAATCAGAGATCTCAGTATTATTTCCGAGTTGGTATTGAGTGTTTTAACGAAACAATCACAGTATCTAATTAATGATTATGAGGATTAATAAACTTTCTGCAGCCCTGATGATTGTTGCATAATTTTTTTAATTTGAGTACTTTACAATTCGTTAAGTTCAAAGACTTTATTAACTTATTTTACTTACTTGCTTTTTCGACTTGAGCATGACCTCCTGCTGCTTCATCTTGTCCATAAGTTCCTGCCTTTCCTTCCTTTCCTTTTCTCTCTTTATTCTCCTTATCACCTTCCTGTGGAGTTCTTCCTCAGCTCTTTCCTCGTACCAAGGTTTATCATTGATCGGCAAGGGCTCGAGATAGGGTGAAGAGTATAGTTTCTTTATCTTGGGAGGTTTCTTCCCCCAGAGCACTGCCGATTCAAATTGATCAAGATTTAATTTAAATTGACAAACCTATTTACATATCACAATCAATTTAATGCAGTTAAAACTTGTAAAAAAAAGCTACAGTTCTGGTTGGATAAATGTTTTCGGTTTGTTTTCCTTATAGCTCATAGTCTTCTATGGAAAAAATGAGTAACAAGTACAGATAGATTCTCATGTTTCCAGCCTAGTTATTCGTATTGTTTGTAATATCGACCCTTTGGAATGACAATTTCGTAGGAAATGAGTTTTTAGTGTCACAAGGTTTTATATGACTGCTGCTACAAGTAGAACTTACTACTACAACTGATGAACTATTTGGAGAAATAACCGAATTACAAGAACGCATGATCAAATACCAATTTCTTGTAGTTTTATAAGGTTGTTTGCAGCAGCAGTTTTTGAAAGAAGGAAGGTTATTTTGCAATAGTCATGTTGTAATTTTTTTACAGTTAATTGTGAAAAGAATTGGATTGTACCATATCAAAAAATCACATCTGTACAGGGAGAGATAAGTGAATAATGAGTTGATGAAACATTGATATCAGTTTGTACGAAACGAATGAAATGTCAGTTGGAACCTTGTCATTCCAAATGGTAGATATAAATAGTCTTCTTTGTTTCAATTTCTTGAGAAGTCTTTATAAAGGATAATAAAGGAAATAAACTATAATATAAAGGAAGAATGTCATTGTTAAGAAGACTTGCGGAATATGTTCTCTCCGACGTATCACAATCAATCTTGGCTCAGCGTATCCCAGAACAGAGCGCTGTAACTGATTCTGAGAGCTCCCATTTCGATCCCCGTTGTCGCTTTGGAAGTCCAGGGTTGAACCTCTTCCACAGCGAAGAGATGTAGCTGCAGTCAAGTAAAACGGATGTTTGAAAAGAGAGACTACATCCTACTGGAATACCAGTTTGCTGCTGAAAGGCTGTCTAGCCAACACAATTTTACCTCAAGCTCAGATAAATCCCATTTTTTGTGGAGCTTGAGATATCCAAAGGACAGCAATTTTTCTCGATGCTTAAAATACCTCATTACGTCCTTGCTACAGGTTCGCTTGTTCTGAGCGAACCAAATGACAAGCAATGCACTACCCATTGAATTGCGGTCCCAAGGCAATCTTCTTTGACACAAGGTTGCACGTATGCACGGACGGCTCAGCCGGAGGTGTTTCGTGTTGGAGTTTCTAAAGAAACTGGAACAGATGCTGTTCAGAGAATCATGTATGCTACTTCGCAATGGTTCACTTCGCACAGCCTAATCGATAACCATGAAAAATCAGATGCGCTTTTCCAAAGAGGTTCGTCTGAGTCCCAGCCCAACCATATAGCTCTGCCAACTTACGACAGATGCAAGTAAAAAAACTCAAGATCTGTCAGGAGCACGAGAGAGCTGCGGTAGATAAATCAAGGGCACCCTTGTTGAATGAACCAAAACCGAGAAACCTGCGAAGAAGACAAAATGTAAATGCAGACTGGGATCGGTTTCCTAGGAAAGCATTCCTGCAGAATTAGTGTCGTCGAGAATCTACTCTGCACACTTTACCAGCTCGAAGACTTGACTGCGTCATATCTGGACATTTGTCCTCCACGGCAGGACATTATAAATCAGTTCACTGAAAACGAAATCATTTGGTTATAAAAATCATAATTATATTGAGTTCCGCGAGCATGGATAGCCAAAAGTGACTCATATCGGCATAATTAAAAAAAAAAATAAGGAGTCTCATTAGGTGGAGTATATATATATATATATATATATATATATATATATATATATATATATATATATATATATATATATATATATATATATATGTCCTCTTTAGAATTTTTTTATTGTAATTGGTTTACCTGTAGGTTCTTGGAATGGAGGCGGCAAAAGTTGGTCCAACTTCTTCAACAGAGTTGGAAAGTGATAATGGAACACAGATGTCAAGAGGATCCTCTCGTTGATTGAGTATGGTGAGATAGGTATCTTTGTCCCTGTTGGAGCATATTATAGTATTAAATGATAATAATTACATTAATAGAAAAAATAGAAACTTATTATTTCTTCAAGTCTTGTGGGTCCCGACTTTGTGAAATCGGAGGCTTTTTAAATTTTTGCATTCAATAGTTAATTTTTTATTTGAGAAAAGTTCTAAATTGTACCATTTAATTGTGGAACTTTTATTTGCCCTTATGTTTATTTATTCATAAATAAAAATTATCAATTTAAGGATAAATTATCCATTAGTAGATAATAAAATAACTGAATGATAAGAAAGGTTATCGACTGTAGTTAGACGCTTACCTGTACAATATTAAGGCAAAAAAACATATCAAATTGTAGAAATAAATATTATATAATAATATAAATAATAAATTAAAGAAGTATTGCATAATCGGTGTTTATCAGTGACGTCAGATACTATTGTTGTTCTCGCACAACAAAGATGTTTTTATCCTCAATTTAGGTTCTGGAAACCAGCCCGCTAATGTCATGTCCAGTTAACTAGTGTCAGGAGTAGGTGTAACATCTCTATCCTAAGGTTAGTTCTCCTTATAATATCTGAATCCCTTATATTACATATTACTATATATCATATAACAGTGGCTATTTTGTTGCTACTTGATACTTATTGCTATAGTTTTTAAAAAATCTCATCGATTTTTAACCTTAATTTATTTATTTTTAATCTGCGATCGGAAATATCAGCGGATCAGTTGTGTCGAAAATTTTAGTTTATTAAGTATATTGCTGGATAAACGTACCAAAAAAATGTTTTTTTTTTAATAATATATTCCGGGTACTATTAGATGTACAGAACTCTATTAGGGCTCAAATTCTTGAAAATTTACTCTATTTTAAAAAGAGGTTTGAATAATGTTTTTCGTGCGGCAGGCAGTTTCCAAGACATTGTGAGCATGAGATGAAAAATGAACGAAAATTATAGGGCTTTTCATGAATTAAATAAACTTTCGGTCTTCTGCCAGAGTCGAAAATTTAAATTTTTAATATCAATACAAACCTAAACGCATACCATAAAATAAGAACTACGCGACCTTTTGCGTTTTCAAAGTGCTTCGTTTCCTGGACTAAATACAGAACTTTATATATATATATATATATATATATATATATATATATATATATATATATATATATATATATATATATATATATATATTAAAATTAAGTTACGTAATAAAAAAAAAGATTAAAATTATTATGCTAGTATCAAAAACTGAAATTAAAATCACAAGTATTAGAAAATTATATTTTTTCCCCACAATTTTAACGTCACTTATTTACAATTCCTAAACTAAAATAATTTGCATTAAATTATATTAAGATCGGTTAAGAGTTTTAATTATATCAAAAAACCTTTAAAGGTTGTTTAAAAACGTTTCCGCAATCCTATCGGGCCAACAGAAAAGCCTAGCAGGTATGGACAATTTTTACTATTTATTGATAATTGTAGGGCTTACAACAGTACCCTAACACTATTCCATATTAATGTTCTGTTTTGGCCTGCCAACACAATCTCTAAGCTGCAGCATCTACATCATGCAGCAGCATCCAGTGTATAAAAGATTTAAAAAATTTAACGCAAGGAAGTAGTTATGCAACTCCTTGACACCATCGAGGATGGGAAGGAACTTATAATCACCTCATTTCCAGCAATGAACGTGCTGACAAAGCGACTTAAATTCTTATGGAATCTTTAAATGAAGATACTCTCATGATTTCTTCGTGTTCAGTGACAACATTAGAACTGTCAATATCACTAGTTAAAGGATAGTTTCGACATTTTAAGCGGAAGAACCCTCTTAACTTATATCTTATTCTCCTGCTGCAGACTTGTTCATCTCAAACGGGGAGACAAAACAGTAATTTACACTCAATTTTAACACTTAAAACAAGTAATAAAAATGTTTAATTGGATTGGAAACAAAATCGCTTTATTACCGAACCATATGATTTCTGTATTTAATTTTTTAATACAATTTTTGATGTGTTTATTATGACCTTCAAGTAAAGTACCCTTTTCGGCTCACCAATTTTAACCAAAATCTAGTAAATACATTCATATTGATATAGAAGTTCTATTTACCAAATTTGAGATGTTTTACATTATATTTTAATGTAATTTTTGTTGAAAGTTATATTAAGAAATAGAATATGAAAATCATGAAAATGGCCTTCAAGTAAAGTACCACTTCCAGTCTGCCAATTTTAACCAAAATTTATTATATTATTTATATTAATATGTACGTCTTATATACCTAATTTAAAAAGTTTTGCATTATATTTTAATATAATTTTTGATGAAAATCAATAATGACCTTCAAGTAAAGTACCACTTCCGGTAATCATGAAGTGACCAAAAAGGAAGGTTCACAACTAGATTTTTCAGCAATCCTAAATACAAAATTTTAACCTCCTACGGCTAACCGTTTTTGAGTTATGCGAGATACACACGTACGTACAGACGCCACGACGAAACTAGTCAAAATGGATTCAGGGATGATCAAAATGGATATTTCCGTTGAAATCTGAAAACCGAAAATTTTCGCGATTACAATACTTCCTCTACTTCGTATTAAAAAAAAATATTTAGTAACATCCTTTTAATGTTAATGCCTATTTTTAGGATATTAAAAACAAAACTAAAAACTGAATAATCAATGGATTTTTTCAATAACATTATATTCTTTCAAAAATAAATAAATAAATTATTTATTTATTAATATTAAAATTAATTTAAATAAGGATTAAATCTTACTAATAATATTAAATTATAGTAGTTATTTTGTCTTTTAATTAACAGAAACAGAAAAGTACCGCCTAATAAAATTTTTATATACTGAGCAAAATTAAATATATTTTAAAAAAATCAATTCACTCTACGTGTGTGAATCTTTACTAGGAACTTACAATTAACTCTGTAAATAGTCTTTTCAAAGGACTGTATTAAAGCGATCCCAACTGACAGGAAGGGAGTGAATGAGGTCCAATTAACATTCCCAGTAAATTGGCTGATTTTTAGCACTAACACTGCATCGGCATCATTGTTTCTATGGTCTCGCGTTAAAATTTTAAAGAATGTGAACGATTTCAAATTCATAATTGATTATGATTATTATACAAAATAAATCTACTTCCGAATCATTACGATTAAAATATAATTTTAAATAATGTCATATTTCCATTGTTTTGGAGGGACACAAACCCGTGGTGCTCTCAATAATTAACAGATAAGCCATTAAACTATTAATAAAAATAAGTATTGGTTATAAAATAATTAAACTGCCTTTAATTAATTTTACAAGGAGATAAATATCGGCTCAATTTTTGCAGAAAATAATTATGATTTTTAAATTTTAACAAATATATTTATTTTTCATATGAAAAATGAAAAACCGATTTCTTTGTGGTTAGGGTCTTCAATCCAAAACATATTATGTTTATTAAAACATAAAATTCACAACGTTTTTTCACAATTTTCAAATTTTTTTAAGTATTATTTTCTAAAATTAAGATCAAAATAATCATTTATTTCTAAACTTAGCCCTGCTTTGTTAAATTCACAGGCATAATTAAAAGATTTTATATATATATATATATATATATATATATATATATATATATATATATATATATATATATATATATTTATATATTAAAATTTTAAAACTAATCTTTCCTCTTAATACCAAAATATATATAATTTTTTTTAAACTTATGCTGATGGCTCATAAATGAACTTTGATGACACTAAAATTTATTTTATACTATAAATAGACTTGCTTTTATTCTTTTAATGCTAAAAATGTTGTATATAGTTGGCTTGATGTCTGTAAATTTATATATAAAACAATATATTTGTTTAGTACAAAATAATTTACTTTCGCATAGTAATATTTGATATTATTTGATTTGTTTATCATTATATGTTGAATAAATATCAAAATATTATTTTCATTAAGAAACAGAAAGAAAAAAAATTAGTGCCCCGGGTGAGGATCGAACTCACGACCTTAAGATTATGAGACTTACGCGCTGCCTACTGCGCTACCGAGGCTTGCTGGTAGACAACTTTATAACTAAATATAGCAAATCATAACTGTGATTACATATAATTTCGTCTTAGAATATGAATCGTTTGAGATTCATATTTTTAAAATAAGTTAATAAATGTACCATTCCTTTTCAACGATAATTTGTGAAATTTTGTTTTATAGGGTAAAAAAAATGGTATCTTAAATATTCGCGAACCATCATGTTAGTGGGATCCTCTTTACAAGAGAAGTTCTTTCCCAATTACAGAAATATTTTAAAATAATAAAATCCCATCCGTGTGGGTAACCATAAAAAATTATTCATGAAAAAAAAAATAAACCCAAAAATCGGTCTACCCATTCAAGATAATCTTGGCAGACGCACTGACCGACCAATGCTCACTGGTCTAGATTAAAACTGTAGGGTTCCAAAAATCCTCTAGGCTTTCAACAGCTGCTTATTTTTACTTTAACGACAGGAAAATCATTAAAAGTACCTGTACTTGTACATAAAACTCGTTTTTGAACCATTAAAAAACGTATTATATATTTTGACAATTATTACGTGACTGGCTTAGAAGAAAAAAAACAACACCCGTACGCAGAGTATACGATATAATATAATAAATAATTTTGTTTTATTTATAACATAAAAACATATTACAGAATTAATTAGTCGTGTACGCAGGGAGAGGGGAATCTTCCAACCGAAACTTTTGATAAAATGTAGTTTTCATACCCACCAACATGAGTTTTGTATTTTTATTGATAACTTTTGATACAATTTTCATTATTATTCTTAAAACATATATCCAATTGGGCGTTTATAGACCATTAAGTGATGACTTGTCTTCTTATTAAATCCTTCCTCCGAAAAAAAAATTTAAATCCCCGAAAAAAATTTCAGTGTACGCGCCTGCAAACATATTACAATAAAACAAACATTGAAATATTGGTAATATATGTATGTACATTAAACCCAACCATATGAAACATTTATAACTGTTATTATAACAGTTGATGTGAGCTAAAAGTTATATAATATATTCTCCGTACAATAATTCCCGATGTTTAGCATTAAAATAATCAACGGGAGGAATTCGATGGATCTTGCAACCAAGATATAATCTATTTGACGAACAGAATTATACCATAAATATTCTTACGTTTTTAAATTAGTTCTCTAAAGATCGTCCTGGCAGATTTATGTATTAGGATAATTTGTTTCCGTTTGTCACATTATTGGCAATAATTGTCTCTTTTACTCCATCGATGCAACATTAGTTAAAAATGCGTCATTATTATTTTAAACTTACTCTTAGACTCAGCGAATTTCTTCTCGAATTCCGGAGTTAAAAATTAGTTAAAAATAAAATAAAATAAAATAAAAATAAAATAAAAATAAGATAAATAAGATAAGTAATTAAGATAAGTAAGTAAGATAAGTAAATAAGATAAGTAATAAAATAAAAAATAAAAAATAAAAATAAAATAAGTTAGTTAAAAATTAGTTAAAAATGCGTCATTATTATTTTAAACTTACTCTTAGACTCAGCGAATTTCTTCTCGAATTCCGGAGTTTCTATGTCGACTACTTCTTTGTGAATGAGAAAGAAGAAGTTGATGACGTTTGCCCCTGAGTTCTTGACGCACTTAGCGACGGTTTTCGGCGGCACCTCCGGCCATATCCCTAGGTCGTACAAGAACTGCTGCGCCCTTCCGCTGTGGTTCTCCTTGCGGTCAGTTTCCAAAGCGATTTCCAGATGATCAATCAGGTCCATCTGGGAGAAACAGCTGGTTATTGATATTAAAACAGCTGATTTCTGCTACTAAAACAGCTAGTTTCTGATACTAAAGCAGCTGTTTTATGATATTAAAACAGCTGATTAATGATACCAAAACTACAGATGAGTGAATCTAAAGTATATCGAAGGAATCAATACTACCGTTGAACATTATACGTAGTAATCGTAAACAGTTTAAGAAAAAAAAAACTGCTTTCAAATATTATAATAATAACATCAAAAAAAAAATAAGAAGTGGTATACTCCCTTCCCCCTCCCCAAGGACGGTTGTAATGACTGGAGATAAATACGAAACATAATATTTATTTATTTAGACTTAATTTATTATTTATTTATGCTACCTCTTCAATAATGTTGTCTAGAGATATTCTCTAGATATTCTCAGTATCAGATGTTCATAAATTTGCTATTGATATAACTTAGAAATGAGAACAGCCTAAACAGTACCAGGAACAGGGGTTCTAAATGTCGGACACGATCGGACCCACACAAGGGTTTTATTGTATAGATAGCGTACCATTTATACGCTCAATGGCTCCTTGTGTTAAATTTAAAAAAATCTAACTTGGGCTTATAAAAATTAAAATTGCATCGTTACAACTTCTCTCCACCTTTATACAATAATATCAGGCATTAAATTATCGAAAAAAGAATGTTTTAATTATTATACATTTATTTCAAATATTACAAATAATAAAATTTAAAATATCAACACAAAATTAGATTTTAAAAAGATTGGAGATGGCCGACAGAAGAAAAATCAAATACGTAACATTCCATTTTTTATTTTAAAAAATACAACCGTCGCCACTTCAACCTATCAAGAGTTTTGGGTTACCTTCATCATGTGAGAGGGATCAACTACCACTCCCGCCCCAAAACAAAATAAAATCCAAAAATTTGGGAAATTGGAGATAGGAGAACCTACTTCCTCCTTCGAAAATCGTGCTAAATCATTCTACTCAAAGAGTTACTAAAATTTAAAACCAATACCAATACCTTATAAGTTGAGAAATTGGGATTTTATCGATGCATTGTTATGTTTGAATAGGATAGAATATTATTGTTTCGAAATCCGGTCTAAAATGTTGGGAAATTTTAGATTTTACTCCTCTTCCCAATAAATAGGTGTACCAAGGTTCCTGTCAGTACGTTCAATAGAACGTAGACTAGATAGCGGGATCTCAGAGGCAGTGAAGCCCGAGAGTGTTGAGGAGTCACCTTATATAATTCGAGTCTACTGCGGCGCCGCGCAGTGTCACGAGCATATTGGATAAGAAATCGAAAATCGTATTTTTTTCTTTACAAGGATTATTATTTTGTTTAGGTCATTATTCAATCAAAAATTGTAGGAAAAATCATTTCCATATAATATAAATTTATATTAAATTATACAGAACCTTAAAAAAAATATTTCAGAAACTTAAAAAAAAAACGCTGCAAATTATTACACAATGGTTTATTATTTCCACTTATTTATTCCACTTGTTTATAATTCCACAAAAATATCTATTCTGTCAAAGTAAAAAATATGAAGCAGTAGGTACCAAAGGAAAAGAAATTTGAAGCTTGTCACAAGATGTTCGCCGTGAGAGTGCCGGACTGTGTTAATTAAAAAATCTGCGTCAATGCAAGTAGGCTGTGATGTAAAATGATACAGAGGAAATATTTGATGTGCACTTCACTAGGAAAAAATAAAAACGAAGTTCATAAACGTAAAACCTCAAATTTTGAGGGGGGTTACAAAAAAATTTTCTTTGGTCGATTCCAAAGGTCTATTATTGAAAATAATAAACCAAAAGCATTTACAGATAGAGATTTTTTTATTTTTCGTTTTTTTTCTTTTTTTGTTATTTTAATGCCTTGTTATGCTGATTCCAAAACACTTTACATTTCTCCTCTATGTTTATAAATGGCCAAGTTATGGGTATATAAGATCTTTAATCGGCAATTATTATAGATTTTTTGTTTTTCAATTTTTTTTATTTTTTTTTTATTTTTTTGGTTTATCGTTATGCTGATTCCAAAACACCTTACATTTTCTCTCTATCTTTATAAATGACCGAGTTATGGGCTTATTAGATATTTAATCGGTAATTATACAGATTTTTTATTTTTCAATTTTTTTTTTTTTTTTTTTTTTTTTATTTCTCATTATGCTGATTCCAGAACACCTTACATTTTCTCTCTATCTTTATAAATGACCGAGTTATGGACTTATGAGATCTCTAATCGGCCGCCATTTTGAAACAAACAGACGGATTATAATGTCGAGTTCCGAGGATCATCCCGAGGTCACCTGTGACTTTGGTACCGAATCTCAAGAAAATCGGTCCAGTAGTCTCGGAGAAAAGCCGCGGACGGCGTACGGCGTACGGCGGACGGCGGACGGACGGATTTTTTTTTATTCGATATTTGGATTCTACGTATCTTGAAACGTAAAACCTCAAATTTTGAGGGGGGGTTACAAAAAAATTTTCTTTGGTCGAATCCAAAGGTCTATTATTGAAAATAATAAACCAATACATTCAGAAAATCACAAAAAAGTTTATTTGAATTCCTTGAAATTATTTTTGAAAATGGATACCTAATTATGGCATGGTGGTAAGTGAAAGTTGTGTGATGCGCGCACCAGATTTTTTGTTTGTTTATTTTTTTATGGGAATATATATCGGTATTCGATACTCAAATTTTAATTTCGGTATTAAGATATATCGAATTAAAACTATCAGATAGAAATATGGATATATTTCTTTAAAAAATATTTTTTCCAACATCCCGACTTACCTGTTGCGGTGACAGATCTTGAAACCAGAGCGGCCCAGCATTGGCCATCCTCTGTTCGATCTGTTCCACCTCTAGAAAAGAGAAAATCAATACAAGAATAATTACTTATGAAAGTTTTGTCAACATTTGTGACTATTGATAAAGTTGTGTCTTTGCAGTACAGCTATCTTGATATTTATCTACTAGTAAGGCCTTATTTCTTTATTTTATTTTTTGGCGTCAGGAATTTATAGAAGCTGTTCGTCAAAATACTTTGTGATTTACATTTCTCCTTGACAGTTTTCTATTTTTTAAACGCTTGTCCGCAGTCACCCAGCAAAAGATGATAATAGGGGCAAGTGCAGACCTCTGCTATGTGACAAGTGTGCGTCGTGTACACTTACTCTTACAATCATGTTTCGTCGAGGCAAATACGGACCAGTTTATTAAAATAAAAATTATTTTTTTCAATGCGTTGTTCACTTATATTCCAAATCACATTTTCATAACTCAATGAAGATTGTAAAATATGAATCTCAGACAAGCTTTAACCTTTTTCAATGATACTCCAGTATAATAATCCTCCCGAAGCTGTACTATTTTGTACTTGTACCAAAAACCGCTCTTGCTTGAATAATTAGTCTTCCAGATGCCTTATACGCACTTACCATTAAGGCAGAGGCAATTGCGTACTAAGTACTATTTAATTAAATAATCAATCTCATCAAAATGGACGTGGTTGAAACGTAGGCTTGAATGTAATATTTAAACATAACTGTCTTAGGAACTTTAAAAAAAAAATCTTGTTTCAAAAATATACCTTTTGCTGTCCTATAAAGTCGAACTTTGTAAAATTTAGTGCGCACTTGTCACATCACCCTAATTATTTTCTCTCAAAAAATACAAATAAAAATCGGTAAGTCATTAAATGCCTTATTTGGCTGTAATTTGCTGGATAAATTTATTTAGTATATGTGTATTGTTTTTTCACCAGAGAGAAATCATAAAAATTTACTAACGGATTTAGTGACTGATATAAACTAGACAAAAACTAAAAACCTAAATATAGGTTTTATTATACTGAGAAATACAGGTAAATACGAGACTAAATACGAGGCGCAACCATGTTTAGTACACTCGATTTAAAGTCAGGGTATCACCAAATTCAGATGCACCCCAGGGATCAGGGGAAGACCGCGTTCACCTTTGAAAGGGGCCATTATGAGTTTACTCGTATGCCTTTTGGGTTGAAGAACGCACCCATAACATTTCAGAAACTCATGGACGAGTTCTTGCGGGGTCTAGAGGAAGGTATGTGCCAGGTTTATATGGACGACCTCCTGGTTTTCAGCAAGACCGAGACACAACATGTGGAGGATTTGAGGCGTGTATTCGAACGAATTAGGCAGTTCGGTTTGAAACTATCTAAGGAAAAGTCGATTCTGGGGCAGCGACAAATAAATTTCCTCGGACATACGATATCCGCAGAGGGGGTACGACCGGATATACGGAAAGTGGAGGCGATAGCGAGGATGGCAGTCCCCAATGATATAAAGGGAATCCGGAGACTCCTAGGAACCCTAAACTATTATCGGCGGTTCGTTCCGGAGATGGCCGAGAAATTAGTACCGCTGAACGGGATGCTAAAAAAGGGAAGAACAGTCTGCATCACGCCTGAGATGGAAGAAAATGTTAGGGAATGTATGCTGCAACTGCAGAGAGAACCGGTCCTCGCGTTCCCAGATTTCGCTAGACCGTTCTCAGTCACCACGGACGCGAGTGAGTATGCATTGGGGGCCGTGTTGTCGCAGGAGGGAGAGAAGGGAGAGCGGCCTGTAGCGTACGCAAGTAGACGGCTCACAGAAGCGGAAGCGCGGTATAGTGCACTTGAGCGAGAATTATTGGGAATCGTATGGGCGGTCGAACACTTCCGACCATACGTATTTGGGAGGAGGTTCAAAGTACATACGGACCATCGCCCTCTATTATGGGTGGGGAAACTGAAAGAATCCTCGGCTAGGGTCACGCGATGGAAGGAGATATTGAGCCAGTATAACCTGGAAGTAATATATAAACCAGGAAAAGGGGCGCAAAAATATATAAACCAGGCGCACGGGCGTATAATCAACGAGAAGCGTAGGAGGATCGCCCGAGAGAACGTCGGTCTCAGGGATAGGATGGACGATCTTCGCATCGGGACCATTGTTTACCGACGGATAGGGTCTAACCGAACGAAAGAACCGTTGCGATACGAAGGGCCGTTCCGAGTGACGGTAATAAGAGAGCACAACTTGGTCACGATTCGGAGTGTGGCTGAGCCACGAAAACAAAGGACGGTTCATATTGAACAATTAAAAATTCCGGTGGGGGAGGCCCACCAACCTCGATGATGAAGTCCTCTTTTCTAAAAACAAGTATAGAGCTAAGTTCAAATGCAGAAGCTGTATTTTTTTTTATTTATTTAATTATTATTATTAGTATTGTATTTCTTTTATTGATATGGTTTTTTGTATATTTATTTGTAGAGATCGTTAAATTAGTTAGCATAGTAGATAATTTTTATTCTGTATATATGTAAGGCATTTTTATGTATCCGTTTTTTTTTTGTTTTGTAAAGAATATGATTTATGTGAGTTTATGAAAAAAATGTTCAAAAACTGGCGGGAGGGAGTTATGGTAGGACCAGGCCGAATATAACAGCTAATCTTAAATGTATAAATGTAAACATTAGTAATACTATATATAGAGGCTTGATAGGAAAATAAAGTCAGTGTTTAATCAGTTCTCGAGAGTGCTTATTCTATCCTTTTTTCCTTTTTTTTGTCTTTTGTGTCTAGAAGACCATAAGTTATATATATATATATATATATATATATATATATATATATATATATATATATATATATATATATATATATATATATATATATATACAGATACAAACTTAATATAATATTACTGAGAAAAGTGAAATTCTTACTTAACTTCTTTTTGAATTTGCGCCATACGATTCTGTCTACTTTGGAGCCGGCCATTTCCTCCTGATAATTCCTTTCGATCCTTCCATCCTCATTCTCCGTCATGAAGGTGTATCCGGACCATTGCTGGGTCAGAGGGTTTTCCGATATCCGTGAGAACATGGATATCGTCTTCATGTAATCTTTAGTGATCGCCTTCGGCTTCCATTCCTTCGGAAGATCCTTTTTTTCCTATAGATTCATGCAAAGTTATGAAAATTTTCACTGCCACTGTTTAGGCTTAATAGTCAGGCTTGTTTGTTTTAATACAAATTTTTATTTTATTATTATATTATATGAAGAATTATTGAGGTATTAACAAACACTGGATTTGTTGTGTCTAGTGGCCACGAACACTCCAATAGCTGCAGAAGAACGAAGATTTCAGCACTTTATACACCCTCGTAATTAGCTGCCTCCATGACAGATTTGTAAAGGTCTGTGGTAGTTACTACAAAAAGATTAGGTTTTCCTTCCAAAGAGAGGGAAAATCCTCAAGGATCAGTCCTTGGCGGGCCATATGGAATTTGGTATTTGACGAGCTGATGGAAGTGTTAGAAGAGGAGCGGTTTCCTCGTTACAACTGTTCCAGCGTTAATGATTTGGCCGCAGCGTACATCATCAGACCCGGCTTAATACAAGAAGTGGAACGGTGCGCTTACTTGATAGGAGAATGGTCTGAAAGGAAAAGTTTTAAAATGGCAAACCATTGCAAAACCTAGGCCATCATCCTACTGACACGGATAAAGCCCATACTATAAATCTAATCACCCAAGGTAATAAGTCAAACTGAGATGATCGCTTAACTTCCAATAAGGCTCAGAAGAGGGTTCAGCGTGACCCTCATTTGGACTACCTAGAAAATAAGGTCTTAGTCTTCAGATTTCCAGCAAAGGTGAATATTTATAATGGGGTAATACCGGGTATTCAGAGATACGGGTTCCCTGCGCATCCCAGAACCTCTCAAGCTGGCAGAAGTACAGATGGGGGACGATTCAGCGGTCTGCTCTGCTGCGTGTAACCAAGACATACCGGTATGTGTCTCATGAGGCGATTCAGTTCCTCAGCAGGAGAAATACATCTTGACATCCTCCAACAAGAAGAAGCGTTGAAGGATATTTTTAAAAGAGAAGGCTCAGCATGTCTCCAGGAAAATATCCGGGTAAGAATGCGCCAGGAAAGGAAGGACACTATCGGGAAAGACATTACTGAAGAATGGATCCGACCGTGGATGAAAACCATGCTAGGTAGCACCAAGGGTAATTACGGAGGTAATTACCCTTGGTGCTATCTAGCTACCTTAAAAAACGGAGGGGCACGCTTGAAAGAAAAACAGGTTCACCCGGACTGCTTGATCTAAAAATTCCTAACAGAGCTTTGGGATTTCCGAATGATGCGGCTGAGCACGTCATTTTAAACTGCACTTTCATTATTTCGTTCAAAAAAGAATATATAAATCACAAATAAATATAAAATCTCGAATGAAATAACACTTTTAACAAAAAACTAATTAATACTTCACAAAAATGTTTAGGCACAACTTTACAATCGGGTCGCATTATCAAGTTCGCCAGACTAGCACTCTCTAGCGTCATTTGTGCTAACTGCATTGAATTCATTGGAATTAAAATTATTACTGTTTTAATTAGATATTTTTTAAAATTATTAGTTCTGTCGACTTCTACTCATTAAGTTCGCTCAAAAGATAAATAATACCCCAACGGATCCTTTTCAGTTGAGGTCGGGGCCTTAGCGTAATTTAAATTATTACTGCTTTATGTTCAACTTTCCCTGACCGCCGGAATTCACAGTACTAATAATTTTAAATAATATCTAATTAATGCAGTAATGATTTTAATAATTCCACTGAATACAAAACAGTTAGCACAAATAACGCTAGAGAATGCTAGTACGGCGACCTTCGGCTAACTTCGGCATCACGCAGTGATAATGCGACCGGATTTTAAAGTTTGCCGTTGGTGGACCACATGGTCGACGGTATAATCCGTAAGTGCCCCGTGCAACCTTCTGGCTGTAATTCTTACACCCAGGTGATATAATAATAATGGTAGTTATCATGATAACAATTTCGTTGAAACTTAACAAATATCTGTCAGAATTAGGGATTAATCCATTACAAAAAATATATCAAAGGACTAAAACATTCATCAATCGTTACTTGGTCGTAAAAGTGTCGTAATTGGTATTGATTAGTTTCCAAAGTATAATGCTTCTCCTCATACTTCGTGAGTATAGGCGTTTCTTCAAATATGGACTTGACGGGAGCTTTGCAATGACAACAGCGCTTGCCAAGGTTACGTTTGCTGGTTTTGTTACTCATATTTAAACGCATGAGTAACACAATTTAGTAAATTGAGCCGAGATTGAATTTTGTCGAATAAATTTAATCACATTTTATTAAATCTAATCATTTAGACAAAATTATAAATTAATCAATTGTATATTTTGTGAAATCTCAGCTGGAATTTCTTTTCTTTCTTATTTTCAAATGATATATTTTCGTTCATTCTCAAATTTAACGTGAAATTATGAAAGCAATCTTTATTGCTTCGATAGTTTCAAAAATAAAATTGGAAGCACGTGATCTGGTGAAGATGAAGTCAACGTAAAGTATTACAAATTATTAGAGTATGGACGATGCCTAGTGAGACGAAATGGCAAGTACGTGCGAAAAATTCAAAATTTCAAATGGTGGATCATAGATCATACTTCCTCGTAGACTAATGTTAATTTCATGTAGAAAATTTTCGGGCTATTTTCGGACGATTCTATGATATCCTTTGCACGCTCTGGGACACCCGTAGAGCCAAGAAACTTACTCTATCCCATTGTCGCAGACTTTCCATTTTGATAGGAGGAACGATCACCTCCTCGCACTCCCCAAGCCTCAGTAAGCATCAGTAGTGAACTGGAGCCGTTGGAGTCTAGGCCCTACTCCTTCTTGAAATTGTTTACTGCTTAAGCGAAGTAACGAACAACGGGGTGATCTAGAGTTACGGAATTCGATTCCATTTAAAATTTAATCTCACTTCTAGACCTTAGCCTAGCCAATTATTCTAATTTTCCTATTTTCTTTATTATTTCCTATTATTTGTTATTTATATTTATTATATTTTTTAAAATTTTACATCAAATTATAGGGGGGAAGGGCCGTCGCCCCCTCCCCTACTGGTACTGGTACTGGTATTGGTGGGGGAAACTAGCCCGGCAAGTGGGCCATATGGTCCTTTTTGCCAACCCATGGCGGCTACCTTTACGTCACCGCCGCGTACTAACCAGAGTGGGAGTGTCTTTACACTCTTATGAGTGTCTTATGAATCTTTATTCATAGTACGGGCCGATGGCTTAAGAGTAATCGCCAGAGGTTGGCAAAAAAGATCACGAAGCCCACTTGTCGGACTAGTTCCTACCACATATACCAATACCAGTACAGCATTCATCGGAGTTTTGATTCGGTTGAATCTGCCCTCCTTGTACTAGTTGCGAATTTCTAAGAATGTGAAAACCAATGAACAATAAAGGTTTACGTTGATTAAAAAATCAAATGTGATGTATGAACTGATTACATTTAAATACAATGTATAAAATTATAAGCATAAATCTATACATTAGAAGTAAACTGTCATAAGCCCCAATTTTGCTAAATTTGATTATATTGTTGTATTTGCATTATTCTTGTCATATATTCTAGGTATAAGTATCGTAAATAAGCTAAAAGGATAGTAAAATATGTATCACTTCAAATATAAAGATTGACAACTACTCAAAACAAACAATACAGAGAGATCTGAAACTTATTTTTGCTCTCCTATAAAACTTTGAAAATATTAAAACAGTTTACCTCTCAGGAACAGAATATTCAACATTAAAATGTTACATCTCAACTTTATAAATTAAAACTCTTTTATATTGTTTGAATAGGTCTGAACTATCTCGCTACTAAAAAACTTTCTTCCATATACCACTGAAATAAATTTAACTACTTATTTGCTTAATAGGCTAATTATTCACTTACCAAATGTTTGCTAATGATTAGTAATTTCTTGTAAATAGGTGAAGTTCTTCCATGCTTGTCAATGAGCAAACAATGAATGGCCCATTACTAATGGCGTACGCAGGGGGGAAGGATCGGAGTGATATATCTTCTATTTTTGGTATTTTTTAACAATAATTTTTGATCCAATTTTCATGCTTATCCTTATAACCAATTTGGCGATTATAGACATATAGGTGCTTATTTGCCTTTTTCTTATTAAAAAGGCCCCATTTCTCATCCCCGAAAAATAAACGCTCCTGCCCATTGCGTTTTACTGTTTATCATCTCAGATTCAAGATTCGGCATTCTTACAAATAAGTAAAACCTACAATAATTAGAAGTACCGTCAACCGGGGTGAAAATGGCTAAAGTTAGGATTTTTCTGATGCTGTAGATGTTGGATTTATAAACCGCCCCTTTGGGGTATTTTACCGTATATTTTCATTTACATTTTCAGATTGCGTGTCCGTGACCATAGTCACCCCGTGTATGGAGTGAGAATGGCCGCGGGTTATTTTTATAAAAACTCTCACATTTAAAGGATGGGTGAGCATAGTCAGAAAGACTTCTAAGCTTCCAAAAATGTTATTTTTTTTTCACGTACTAACGTACTAAACGGTCGACCATTTTTGTCGATTATAACCTACCCAATAGGTAATAACTACTGCTTTGTTTAGATCGAAGCTGTAGACTTCCGCTCGCTCAAGAAATAAACCCACAACAGATTTTTTTTAGTTGAGGTGGGGGCCTAAATTCGCATAAATACGAATCAGTTTATGATGCCAAGTTATAATCTCAACAGACGGTCGACTGTATAATAATATAGGAGCGTGGCTAAGAAAAATAGGTACTAAAATATTTAAATCTACACGCTTTATTTTTATTTTAACATTATACTAGAATGTAAAGTGCACGCAAATTAACATTAAAAAATATAAAATCTTTCCAAATTTCGTAAAATCACTGATGGCCTATCGGCCCCATCTGCTGTTGGAGTATGGGAGTTTATAATAGCTATTATCACCTCCTTGGTTGAAGTCGACGGATGGTTGTAACCTCATTACAACCTCAATATTGTTAATTATGTTTTTAAATCAACAACTGATATCGTTTAGTCTTTTGTCTCAAAATGGAATCTTTCCTTTTGAAGAAACTTCGAGAACTCGCGGAGGATAGTACCAGCAGTGATTCTTCTTACAGTGAGTGTCACAGTAGTAGTGGAGAAGAAGAACTCATGAATGAGGATCCGGAGCATATAAAAGTAAAAAACTATGTTGCGAATATTGTACCTGCCTACTCTGACGAAGATTTTAAATCTCATTTTCGCATTAGCCGTTCTTCAGTGGAGGTAACTATCAATTATACAGGGTTATATTTAATGGTACTGGAGCAAATTCAGTTCTTTATAATTAATACCTCTTCCTGAAAATCATTCTCATTCTTAACATTTCTTGTTTGTAGAAACTGATGGGAGACATAAGAACTGATATCAAAGTAACTGGGAGGCCGAGGGTTCCCTTAAAAGAAGCCCTTCTAGCCACCATATGGATGGTAGCCACCCAAGAGTCTCTGAAATCAGTTGGAGATAGATTTGGCTTTGGCAAAGGACACATACACAGAGTGTTTGTCGAAACTTGCAAATTGTTGACTGCCAACATTCACAAATATATAGTTTGGCCAAGGGGAGAAGAGGCAATTAGTAACATGGATTTATTTAATAATTTAAGAGGAAAAGGCAGCTTTCGAGGTAATTTAGAATAAGTTGATTTATTAAAAAATTTCAAATTTAAATGTTAATGATGATTAACGATTTTATTTTTATTTGAAGGAGTGTTTGGCTGCGTCGATGGGACGCACATACGGATTCCTGGTCCTATCACGGACAATTCCTATTACAACCGAGAAGGTTTTTATTCAGTAATTCTTCAGGGAATTTGCAACGCCAAAATGGAATTTATAAATGTATTTGTTGGCTGGCCAGGATCCTCTCACGATGCCATGGTTTGGACAAACGGTGAAGTTTATAAACGTCTTAAAGAAGATATGACCTCACTTCTCCCGAAAGGAACATTCCTTTTAGGAGACACGGCATATCCATTGGATAAATTTTTAATGGTTCCTTTCAAGGACAATGGGCACCTGTCAAGTAAGCAACGTCTATTTAATAAAAAGTTGTCGAGTACTAGGATTATAATAGAGCAGGCATTTGGTAGATTGAAAGGCCAGTTTACGAAATTAAAATATATCCGTGTTCTAAATCTGGAATATGTTAAATACATTGTTTTATCTGCCTGCATATTGCATAACATTTCTACAAAAGATGGTGTTATTTATGTTGATGAGGAACTTGTAAATGAAGAACCAGAAAGTGACATGGTTGATTATAGTTTTTTTGATAATGATGAAGCAACTGTGTTCAGAAATGACATTATGGATAGCATTATCTAGTTAAAAATCTTTTGAAAAAACATTTTTTTTTTCACATCCTATTGTGCTTATTGATTTTATTTCAAGGATGGGTTATAAAAAAAACATTGTCACTTGAAGAGTACATGATGCCTGAAAAATCTGATTTGTAAAAAAATGTAGAGACAACTTTACAATCGGGACATATTATCAGTGCATGCAGCCAAAGTTACCTGAAGGTCGTCAGACTAACTAAATGTTTTCTATTCAATTGTCATGTTCGTATTCATTGAAATTATTACTGCTTTACTTAGATAGTATTTAAAATTATTAGTGCTGTCGACTCCAGCTAACTTGAACCTAAAGCAGTAATAATTTAAGTTACATTAAGGGTCAAATCTCAATTGAAAAGGATCTCTTTGGGGGTTTGTCTATCTCTTGAGCGGATGTCGACAGCAATAATGATTTTAAATAATATCCAATTAAAGCAGTAACAATTTTAATAATTCCAATGAAGAAGTTAGTAATCACTAATTTTTACTGATGGGGCTGCACCTTTGTGTCCTTTCTTCCTGCTTCAGGGCTGGCTTTGGCTTACCACTCTGGGAAGAAACTGAAGGTTAGTGGCTGCTCTGGGCAGTGCGGAGAGGAGACCCAGGGTGACAAGCCAGCCCTGACCACACCAATCAGGAAGGAAGGACACAAAAGGTCCCATCAATAAACGGTATGCAGCTGCACCATAGAATACCCATTTATGGTTCCCATCATTAAAGGTATTCTCAAATTATGTATGAGAATAATAAATAAATAATTTTAAAAAAACAAAAAAACTGACTTTTATTGGCATTAGAGACATGAGTACATCCCATGCGTGACAACCCAATGCTGCTGAAACTCCCTATGCCTGAAATAGAGAATAAAAAAAAAATTTCCCCAAATGGCGCTAGAGTTGCGACCTTCAGGTAACTTCGGCAGCAGTCATTGATAATGCGTCCCGATTGTAAAGTTGTACCAAGATATAATAATGGTTAATTACAATTAAATGCCGATTGCAATGTTTACCTACAAATTATTATAATAATATGATGTGTGTAACAACTATATTTTATTTAGAAACTTTTTATTGACGTGTATGTACATAATAAAATACAAAAAATATCAATTTTTTCTTTTTGGCCATAGCTTTAGCAAATTTCTTTTTCTTTTTTTTCTAAGTCTTTTCTTTTAAACCCAGCTGTTTTTTCCTGTGTTCAACGCCCCTCTCCAATATTAATAATTCGATACGGTGATAACAGTAAGACTGTTAATTACAGAATGTCACAAATTGCAAAGCTGCAGCATAATAGGATTGATATTACAGCAAAGAGTTGCAATAAACATCTGTATAAATATTAAAATTGGATCACACTTTTAACTTCATAGAATGATGATATTTTTATTTCATTGAGTTCAATAGACCGCATATTAAAAAATAAATAAATTTGATTTATACACAACCTGAAAATTAAATTTTAAAGAATCATATCAATTATTCATTATTTGGTAAAATTATGGAACAACTGCAACCCTGATTAGATAAATCTGTATGATTACCAAATTCTTATTTCATTGAGTTCAACAGACCACATATTAAAAATAAAAGAAATTTCAAGTGATTAAGTTTATAAAGTATTCAAAAATTTTCAGTTAATTTAAGTTATTTAATATTAAGATCATTAATAATGCGCATTATGGATTAATATTAGAAACGCACACTGGTGACTGTATTATGCTATCAATATAGGGGAAAAAAATACATTAAAATTTTTTTTAAGAACCATTTTTTCCGTACTGTCTTTCTTAATAAGAAGAGGAACAAAGTTTTTTTTTTAAAATTTTGAAGTATGTGTAGGAGAGTAATGACTGTAAAAAAACAGATGAAAAGTAATTGATGGTTGACTGTGACGGTATTTCAGGATAATGACTTGTTCAATCAGGCATAGGTAATAAACAACTTAAGGAAGTACTTAACAATAATCTTTGGTTAGTAAAATAATAATTTGAAATGGTTAATTCTTGGATTATTATTCAAATGAAAAGGAAGTAAGTTGTATTTGCAGGTAGACACAGCATTAAGTCTTTCAACCATCAATATTTCTTACCAATTATTTTACAAGATCGACATTGGGGACATCATAGTGTCCAAAAAGCCTAACTTATAAAAAAATATATTGTTAAATGAAATGCTTATTGCAATGTCAACCTACAAATCATTATTATTTATTTGGTCATTTCAAAATTATGGCAATATGCTCAGTATAAAAATTATATTTTATTAGATTTTTTTTATTGAAATGTATGTACAAGTTATTTGGTTGAGCATTGAATCGTGAACAACCTGTACTCTAAAAAAATTTAATCTGCAGAATATTTACTCACTATTTATTGATTTCTGGTGTAATTCCTCGTTTACAGTAAGAAATTGTTCGCCTTGGTGCTCTAGGAGTATTTCCCTCATATCCATCATTCTTGTTTATGTGGTTTGTCTCCTTCTGAGAGTGAAAACCTCCTGACCGAATCAAGCAGGTTGTCTCTAATCACAACATACATTGTTGTCCATCCCTTTTAGAATAAGTATTGAGTTCAGAAACTTACCCCATATCATTTAATGTATGAGTATTTTTCAAATCAAATCTTTTTTTTTTTTTAAGGATAGTTCTGATTAGTGGGAATCCACTGTACATCACTAAATAATCGTTTGTTAAGCGCAAGGTGAGAATAGCCATATTCATCCCACAAATAAATAAAACTTCGGCTAATGTTAGAAAATTTGTTAATATTTTCATTTAGTTCACAAATGAACAAACCTTACTTTTATTCCCAGAAGGAGTTTTTCCAGCAATACAACAAACGATAAGGTAATCGGTTTAAGGAAATAGCTGCAGCACATCAAGTTTTGCCAACTTAACAAAAATTACTCAACAAGATATTCTTAATTTTTTTTCTGCATTGAAATGTCAGAATAAAATTATTGAAAAAATTGTATACAATTATCTAAGCTCATATAAACCACCAGTAAATGAAAAAGAAATTGACTGAGAAAGTTTTGAAAGACAAATTCACGTTTTTCCTACTTTTGGAGATTCTCTCGCCGGTTGATGGAAGGAAAAGATATCACTTTACAATAAAACATTCAGATACAAAATTAACATAAATATACTTTATTAATATATTAATATTTTATTTACAATAATAAATAGTTCTTAATTGTTAACGTAAAGCTACAATAAAAAAACTTCATAATAACAATGCAGATATATACATACAATACAAATAGTTTTTATTTTACAATTAATTATTCTCTTTCATATAATCAATGCAAGTATATATAGTGATGTATATATCTTAAAAACATTAATGTAATAATCTAAAAAACAGTTATAAAATGTTTATAACACTAAAATTATTTTAAGTACAACTGTACTATTTGGCTTACATTTTGGCAATTTTTAACTTTCGATCCTCCCTATCATACATATATTCTTAATAAAAATTAATAAATGAATTTTTCAAGCAATTTGAAAATAAAATATCTATATTAAATTTGGTTCAAATTTATAAATTGGTAAACATCAACAAACCGAGAGTGTTAATGTAAAACGATGAAACCCTCGATTTTTATAAATTGAATGATGCAAAAATCCAATTTTTAAAAATTGAGGTTTACGTTGTTTTATCTTAACACTCTCAAAACATAAGACATTTCTCTGGAGATTAATGGTAAAATAATAAAAAAATAATTTTACAACAATTATGGCCATTGTAGAGCTCAGAGCTAATATTTTATTTATTTAATTCATGACAAATATTCCAGGTTAAAATATACTACAAGATGATATTGTAATCTAGTAATATACGTATATATTTGTAAATAAAATTGGGGAAGGAAAAAACAAAACGTTAGTTTCAGCTTAGTGCCGCACCATCTCATCTACCATCGAATTGTAGGCAAGCTGTAGTTCTGGGTCAGTTTTATTCCAAACCTAATCTAACTCAAGTTAGGTTACTCAAAAACTTTAAATTTAATCCGAGGGTAAGCATAGTTTAGAACTAAGATTTACACCAAACTCAGCAACCTGCATTTAAAGTGAAATAAACTTCTAAGTATAAAGGATTAAATAGACATTACTAAACATAACTAATGCAAAAGTTACAATTTTTTTCCTAACAAGTTTCTTTAAACTGTAAATTAAATTTGAAATGCCCATATTAGAATAATGTGATAAAGCAGACAAATTAAAACATAATTTGAGAATTTTAAGTTGTTTTGTTTTTTATTATTCCCTCTAACTAAAAGAACAAGTGAGGAAATATTAAGTTTGAATTTATTTTTTAAGTTTTTCTGGGTCAGATTTTGCCTGTTTCCATATCTCAATTAAAAAATAAAGCTTACATAATTAATTAATTATATTTTAATACTTTTTTAGAGTTTAACAATTTTTTTATTTTATTATCAAACTTGAAAATTGACAGTTTGGTAGTTTTCAAAAGAATATGATTCATTTAATCAAATAAAACTTTTTTCTTTCTTGTTCAAAACTCATTTCTTATAATACAATGAACACAAAAAAGATAATTAGTTTTGAACCTTTAAAATTATCATTTATGCGGACCCATTAAATAAATAAAAAAATATATCAAAATAATTGTATATAATAATAGATAAACAACAAGGTTAAAAATATTAAAATTAATAATATTCGTTTCAAGTAATAATAACAAAAGGTCATTGAATAAGAGGTATCAGAACTTGAAAAATAAGTAATTATTTACAAGAGAAAAAGAAATAAACTTAAATTTAAAATATTTCCTTTTCAAAAAAAGAAGAAAGAAGTGAGCCATATTATTTATTGGCATACAGTAAGATGTTGATTATATGAACTTAAATGACTGCAGTTAACTCTCCTAGAAACATTTCCAAAAAATTACAAAGAAATCAAAGTACGAAATTCAGAGTTTGCTGGGGGTTTTATTATTAACCAGCTTTATACAAAAGTTGTTAGTCAATTTGTTGCCATTAAAATATGGCAGCTAAGACACTTGAAATCATGGCATTGTAAAAAAAAAATAATAATTTAATTAACAAATTCAATAAAATATTATATTTAATTTTTATACATTTACTTTATTATATATGTAACTATTATTATGAATTTACTTTAGTTTTCATTTATTTGCCGACATTAAGTTTATATGTATTAAATTTAGTTATTATAAATTTAAATGTAACATGTAAATTATTTTTTTTTAAACCTAATCCTCCAAACATCAGCCATATCACAAATAAAGTAATTTTAAATGATCTTAATAATCCCAATATTGCAAGCTTAACACAAAATAGATCCCTATCTTTCGCAATAACCTCCATAACCATAAAAACCTATTAGTCTCCGTATAATATTTCCGAATGGCCCCTATGGCCTTGCATACGTTATTACATTAATTGTTACCTAACTTTGTTATTATCTACTTATTTTACAAACATGTCGTACATAATATTTTTAGCAGGTTTATTTAATGTATTCTGTCAAATAAAATTGTAAATTTATATTATAATTTTTTTTTCTATTAGATCTTTAGATATTAGATCTTATTTATCGTTATACGACTGTAAATAAAAAATTTCAGCAGAACATTTTGAGTTTATAATCTTTGTAATTTTAAAGTAATTTAGAATGATTGGATTTCAATTTATAATTTATAATTCGATTTGTTATAAGTATTTTTTGTGGATGTAAGTTTTTCTTAATTTGAGATGTAAGTTTCTAAAGAGGTTTAGGAGTATTTTTTCAGAGTTTTTTTTTTTTTTTTTTTAGGTTATTTTAAGCCAGAACGTACAGATTGTCAAATTTAAATAAAAAAATATTAATTTTATTTTTAAAATTTATAAAATGACTTGATTTTATTTTTAAGATTTATAAAATGAATTTATAAAATCTGCCACGTTTTGTTAAAAAAACACACAAAAAAAAAAACGCTTAACACTGAAGTCCCCTTTGAAACTGACCTCCACATTTACTTAATAATATGTTATATCAGTAATTTATAAATTATTTCAATTTGTTTTAAGTCTTTATGATTAGATCATTGGTCTCAATCAGTTCATATAATCGAAGCTCTACGGCAGGAATCGGCTTCCTTTTTTGGAACAGTGTGGAATATCAAAACTTGTCTACATATCCTGTATTTACCTTAATAATATCCTTTTTAAAGACAACCTAACAAACTGCACATTTCGATTTATACATATTATATTGACACAATTGGAGAATGCTATAAAAAATCATTATATATAATTAAAATTCATTCTTATACACAAAACATAAAAATTCTAATCAGTTAATCATCTATATTTTTATTTTTGAAGTTTCATTCGTGAAAAGGTTTTTTTTTTTTCAAAAATATCGTACTTCTCAAATGAAAAGGGGAAGTGCTTCCGGAATTGTGAATCATTGATTTCACAAAATTTATAACTTCAGAAATTGATTTTCAGACAGAATAGAATAAAATATTAGATCTTATTTATCATTATATGACTGTAAATAAAAAATTTCAGCAGAACATTTTGAGTTTCTAATCTTTGTAATTTTAAATTAATTTAGAATGATTGAATTTCAATTTATTTGTATATAAAAATCTTATAATTGGTTTTGAAAATTTTGGAATAGTAAAGTAAAATGACTATGCATCAAACCGTATTAAATACCATGTTCTTAAAAAATTTCATAATATTCATTAAACGTGATAAGCATTATTTTCAATTTGAGATTTTTAGTATTTGTATAACTAGTTGAAAACTTTCAATTTAAGTTAATAAGCCATTAATTTTTTTTTTTTTTATAAAAGTATAATACATTTAAAAATCTATTAATAAAGACAACAAAAAAATCTTGACTTACTAAATTTTTTTATATACATTCATGAAAGTAGAGTGAGCCTCATAATATACATTGGAGTGCTGTAGGTTGCCAACCTCTTTACTATTTGAATCTTTCTTAATACCAAGTAGCTCCAATGTAGATTAGAGAAGATTCCAAACGCATAATTATTATTAATTTAATAATACTACTGTATAATATTGTTTAGTAATACTATTGTGCAAGTGGAGAATATACACTTTGGTTAGGGAACAAATGTCTTTCAAAGGCAGCAGATATATGAAGTTTAATATCAACAAAAACTCCTACCCCCCTTTGACCAACCCTTCCTAAAACCGTTGGAATCTATAACATTTAAGTTATGATTAATATTTATTTGCCAATATAGAATTATCAGTTTTAATATTTTTATTGAGGCTATATAAAAATTTTGGTCCAGCAAAAGACAAGATAACAATGTTTCCAATAGTATTGTTCGAAAGTTATCAATGCTCAACTAAAAAAATGGTGTGTTGAATATCACAGGCTACAGATTCAATAATTTAAAAAAAAAAAAATTATAAATACAAGAATTACTTCGCCAACTTTTTGAAAATGTATTACAAAAGTTTATTACTTACTTACCCTAAAATAATTATAAGGTCTACAATAACCAAGCTCTACGATAGAATGAATATTATATAATTATCAATTAAAAAAACAGCATAAATAATGTAAATCTGAGGCTATAGTATAATATTTTCTAAGTACAAAATTATAAAAGTAATAAAGAACAGTCATCATTTCTTAACAACAAAGAGTAAAGGGGAAGGGGGAGGGGGAGGGGGGAAGAGGGGTTCAAAAATAGGCCATGCTTCATAGAGCTACTTAATTAAAGTCCTTAAATAAATCATTAACTCGAACAATGGTTAAAATCTGTAGTCGATTCATGATTAAAAAAATCAATATAAAATTATAATCAGTTGATATAAAATTATAATGAAGGAATTTCACGAATTATTAAGCCTAAAGAAATTTTGCAATCTTTTTATAATTGATGCATCATCGCAGTTCAAGATAAAATTAATAATAATATTGATATAGAAATAATATAACAATATTGAAGGAGAGGGGGGCAAATTTTCTCAGCTAGACGTTGAAATAGATATTAATTTTTCTATGGAAAAGTACAACATTGTTACTTTAATTTTTGGAAATAAGAATCATAAAATGATAACCATGTAACGGTTACTACTGGAAGTAAGTTTATGAAAATTAAATATTGTAGACATAAAAAATATTCATCAATAACTTTATTAGGTGAGAGATTAGAGAAAACTAAAAGATGATGAGAGATATTTTTACTTTAAAAAATAAAAGTTATCTTATTTTTCTAAAAAAAAAAATCCCTTAAATTCGAAATATTTATACTAAGATTACATCATTTTAAGGCCTTAAAAATAAAAATTAATTTTTGATCAGGAATAATATTGGTCTCGCAATAACGGTTATTCCTCCAAATGATATTTAAAGACCACTAACCGAAAATTATTCCTTTATTTTGTTTGTTTTTGCTCCATAAATACAATTCTAAAAGGTCACTTAATATCGAAAAAAAAATTATCAATGAGCAAACCTTAATACTAATAAGTAAAATTAGGAACCCAAAACTTGAGTGATTTCATTTTAAAATGTTAAAAAAAAAAAATAAGAGCATTTTAGAGAATAAAAACTTCTGTATGTAATTAAAAGATAAATAAAATTATTCTTGGCTCGATCGCTGAAAGCTAATTTCATAATTCTTTATGCCAAAGGTAAACTGTCGTAAATAACATTTTCGAATTTTTACCGGATAGCAAAAAAGAAATTTCAGTTAATAACAAGGAGTTTCGGATTGCACTAAATTGATTGTCGTAGATAGTGCTGCTGTTCACAGCACAAAGAGGTACAACTGCATTTGAGGTTAAACTAAGAAAATGGGGTTTGAAGTTTTGATTCCTCCTTTTTGTTCTTTTGGTAATTAAGAAAATTATGTCGTATCTACAATATCCTAAGGCAAAGATGCCACATCTACATCAGATACTCCTAAAACTGCTAAAGAATTGTCACTTTCTGCTTAACTGTTTTAGTAAGAGGTACCAAAATGTGCAGTTACGATGATAAAAAAAAAAAGTTTTAAAAATTTTTCCCATGCAGCTACGACCATAATTCTCTAGTATTTCGTGTATTAAACATCAATGAATCATTAGGCATCAAAATCGCAATTCATCCAAAAATGTTAGTTACCCCCTTTTTTTCTCCTTAGCATGGCAGAGTGATCAATCTTTATATTTGAAGTGTTGCATATTTTATTTCCCTTCTAGCTTATTTTACAATAATTATACTCGAAAAATATGTCCAGCATAATGCGAATACAATAATAAAATCAAAATCAACAAAATTGGACTTATGACAGTTTACCTCTAACAGAATTACAGTTATAAATCACACTTCATAAGCGATACAGAGGAAAGAAATATACTGCTACAATTTTGAATATTGAATAATTGATTGAACAGACAATATTGTTCATTGAGTTATTTATGATTTTATTTTTCTAACATAAATAAATTTATATTAGTAATTTCCTCCAAGTTATGACCTGATATAATAACTTGATATTTCTTTGTTATATATTTTCAAGTGAAAAAATCATACTGATAGAGAAAAAAATATATAACTTAGAATATAATTAAAATCAATTATATAAATGTAAATTAGCTTCAGTAGTTTTTAATTAATAGTTTTAAAGAGAATCATTAACAAAATAAAAATCTAATTTTAAAGATCGACTTCAACTATTTATTTTTCTAATTTTGCAAAAAATTATATTGTAATACACCTATAAATTATGCAATGCCACGATAAATCTGTTTAAAAAAAAACAACTACAAAAGCAGTCAGTCTACTTGACGAAGGTACATCAGGTAACTAAAAAAGTTTTAAAATTTGTTTCAAAGAAGAAAACGATACTTTTTTTTAGTAAAACAAAGTTTTCTAATAAAAACAGTTTTAAAAGGAACTATTCGTTACATGGAATAATAAGTCTAAATATCGTCCGATTGGAAGAAAAATGCCACAATTTTGGTTTAGCTTGGAAAGCTTTCAGTGACCTATATTTCGTAGATAATAAATATCAGATTTTTAGTTCCAATATTTATTTCAATACAAAATTATTGTTAGTTCAGCCATTATAATTTCACAAATCAATCATAAAGACTTCCATCATAGATAAAAGACTTCCTTTTTGATTTTTTTTTCTATTTCTTTTTTAAATTTTGATTAGAAAATAATTTTATAAAGACTGTCTGGGTAAAGATAACAATAAATTATTCTTATAGTCCAGGTGCGATAGATATTTTAAAATAAATCTCCATTGGACTTTCTCAACATGATAATTTGGAGAAAAATAGTAGCAACTTCGTGAAAAAAAATCATAAATGCGGCAGAAAGTTTTTTTTTTTTTAACTTTTAAGATGTAAGTTTTTGTAAGCAATGGCGTATAAAAAGAAAACAAGCTTGAGACAAGTGAAATCTGTCAAAAACGTTTTGCAAACAAAAATAATTAATACCGTAAAATATGGACATTTTATTTCCGAAATTGTAATTGTCACAAGAATTTATTTTGGGAGTTAAACTGTGATTTTTGTTAATAGCATTTCCCGAAAATTGAGAATATGTAAAAACAGATGTTCTCGTGAAAGTTTGGTCATGCTTAACAAGCACATCAGCCGGACAACAGGAGCTGAAATGAAATACCTTCGCAGAGTGGTCGGTAAAACAAGGAGGGACCGAGTGCGGAATATAAACATACGGGATCAGCTGCAGGTGGCAGAACTGAAGACCTCCATTGAAAAAAGACAGCTGAAGTGGTTCAGCCATTTCTATCGAATGGACAAAGAATGGCTTCCTAGAAAGGTTATGGAAACCCGCCTGATAGGCAGAAGACCCCGTGGTCGCCCGAGAATCCTCTATAAAGATTATATCCAAAGAATAGGAGACAAAAGAGGAAAAACCATGGCTCAAATGAAGGGAAGTTGTCAGGGCCGGGAAGAATGGCTCCGATGGATTGAGGCCCCTCTACGCTAAATGGCACAAGAGAGGTAGCGAAAGAAAAAAAAAAAAAAAAAGATGTTCTCGAAAAACGCCTAGAACAAGGGCGAAATGATTCTCAAGCGATTTTTCAAAGTGCAATTTGTCCGCAAAGGGTTGCTCTACAAGCCTGTTTTTATGAAAAATCCGTTTGAAAATTAGGCTTTTTCTTACTTCGGCTGCATGGAGCATGTGAGCAATGGGGAAATATTGAGTGTTGTGGGAAGCCTCTCTCAACGTTTCGGGGTACTTCCCCATTCTCAAGGTGTTCTTTTTTTAATCTCTATACTCCTATTGTCTAGATCCATCACTGCAATAGTGATTAGTGTGACCATGATGAAAACAGATGTAATACACATTGCTAGCAATATTTTTAAACATAGTTTTTCTGATTAAATTAATTGTATTTATTAACAGACAAAATTAATAGTGATAGATCTAGACAATAAGAGTATAGAGATTAAAAAAAGAACATCTTGAGAATGGGGGAGTAGCCCGAAACGTTGGTGGAACGATTTAGTATAAAATAATAAAAGGAATATAGAGAAAGACCGTTTTGGGCTTTGTTCAAGCCTTTTTTTGAGAACACCTGTTTTTAAATTTTCTTAATTTCCAGGAAAAGTTATAATTATTCTTGCATACAATTTTTATTGAAGGCAGATAGCAACAAAAGCCACAATTTAAGTCCCAAAACAAGTTCCTGCGACAATTACGATCTCTGTAATAAAATGTCCAAAAATGGCCATGTTTCACGATTTTTAATTTTTTTTGAAAAACGTTTTTGACCAATTTCAACTGTCTCAAGCTCGTTTTTTTTTATTTTTTTAAATAAAAAACATTACATCTTAAACATGAAAAAAAAAAACATTTATAAATCATATAGAATTTGTTTTTACTATATTTCTCTTAATTATTACATCGAAAAAGACCATTGGAGATTTATTTAAAAAAATAAACTATCACACCTGGACTATCATGCGAGTTAGCTAAAAGATCAATTTTGCTTCAGTATGAATAATTTAAAATATCATTATTTATGTTAAAAATATTTTATACTTTAACATGTTCAATCAAATATTTTTATTTGATTTTTTTTTTCAAATTCAATTTAAGGTTTAGTAAAAAAATTGTTTTTTTTCAATCGGACTTTATTGTATATAAACTCTAAAGGAGCTTGTACTTTTTTTTTCTTTTTTTAATGAAAAAATGCCATAATTTGATTCAGGAATAAATTAGTTTTTTTTTAAAATAAAAAAAGTAAACTGTTGATGATTTATCAGTGAATTGAGGGGCAGGGATAAATATAAATAGGCCAAATTTCAAACATTTCTCCTGAAAAATTCCACTATTTCATATTGTAGCACTCCTCTTCCAAATGAACGATATGAAAAAAGTCAAAGCAATAAAATGAAAAGAATAAATAAATACGTAATAAATATTTTAAGAAAGATGAACAATTAAATACGAATATTTACCGACTTTTATGCAACATAACAATTACAAAAAATAACTACATTGGGCCTCATCAAGATATGACGTTAGTTCTAACAGCAGCTTTCTTAATCAATAATACTTTTAATCTATTAATTAATAATTCATGTAAAAAAACGGACGTTATCTAAAGGAGCGTTTACACGTTTGCCAAACAATGGTAAGCCCAAACCTGTACAAACATATGGATACAAATCAAAATACACCAAATACTGCGCAAACCAATCCAAATGCTCAATTTACGCGCTCGATCTAGTATGCACATTGGCAAATATGTGAATGCTTCTTTAAACTTCTCTTAATAGATTAGTCTTAGATTAAACTAATCCTGACAATTGGATAGAGCCAATATTCAAACTTTTTTTATTAACTGTGATAATGAACTTTATCATCAGTTAACATAATAATGAAAGACACACATTTATAATTATATTATTAAGATATAATTGTTAAACTTAATGCATGATAAAAATCATACAGAAAGTCTTATAAATATATAGTAAAAGGCTTCTTGGAAGTTAAATTTAATATATATGTATATATATATATATATTTTTTTTTTATATTTAAACAATTGTGAAAATAAAATCCTCATGTTACAGAGATATCTGCCCAATAATGAGCATATTTGGTTTAAATTAAAATATTAGGTGAATCTTTACAACTAGAATCGACAAAGAATGTTTACTTTAATTATTTTTTTTCATGTTAGAGTGTGTTATAAATGAAAATAATTGTAAGATGTAGTTAGTTAACTTATTTTGTAGAAACTAAAAATATATACATATTTTTTAACCGCTAAAACAAAAGCCACCTTACAACACACGCAGGTATGGCTCTATGAGCTAGAAACTGAACTGGTTTAATATCACTGAATATTTTATATTCAAAAAATGTTGAAAACATCAGGAGCGTGATTTTATTTATTTTTAATTTTTAATATATCAGTGATTCACTTAAATAAAAGTGAGGGGAAAAAAAACATTAAATTTGTCTAGCTTGTCCAAAGTCATTATTTCATAAATGAAATTTACAAGTTAATCTAATGTGTAAAATATGACATTTTAAACATATAATAAAAAATAACTGTAACTAAAAAGTTTTTAAGGGAATCGTTTAACGCTTTGAATTCTAATTAGTTCAAATAATATAATTAGTTTTTGTATATTCCGAGTTATAGAAATAATATTTTTATTTGAGATGCAGTGGCTTAAATAGTCGATTCATGATACAAAGGTAAAAGATGATGGTGTTTGGCACCTTTTAATTATCAAAGTTAATGTGTGAATAAATATACTAATTATTAATGTAAATCCAACTGTCGATAAATCAAAATTGATTATAGCAGTTGATAAACACAAAAACTCTTTTCTTAAATTTAACTTATTTAAAAAAAAAAAAAATACTAATTTTTAAGGCATATTTGGTCGAAGATCTAACAACTATGACACAAATCTAAACCTTTAGTTGCTTAAGCCAAATAATTTTTTCATCAATTATTTGAGTGATTTGGTTTTTTTTCAATTGTCACTAAGGTAACAAAAGACTCTAAATACAAATTTTCGAAGAAAAATGTTAAAAGTAAAGCCCCAATTTAACATTAGAGTAAACAGATGATTTCCATTTTTCTAAAATAAACTTGAATCGAAATATCTTTAAGAAGAAAATGTATCATTAAAATAATACATAAAGAGTAAATAAATGAATGCAATCAAAATCCAATGCGTAATTCATTTTTTGAAAATAGAGAAATTATTTCATGAGGCTTGAGAAACAATGATTAAACTCTTGACAGATTAAGATAAATATTTGTGGCTAAATATTGTATCAATTCCAGTATTAAGTCATCAATATATTATTATATATTGTAAATAATTTATCACATTTTCATCTAAAAGTAACGGTAATAAAAATCTAATAATTATATTAAAATTAGATTTAAAAAAAATAAAAACAAATAAAATAAAATCGGAAATAGCTTATTTGATAAACTACACTTATTGTAATTACAATAAAAAGTGAATAAAGCTTTAAGGAAACAAAATCTACTCAAATAATACTGTTACTGTTAGTCTATAATAGGGCGCTAGAGAAACCGAAATATTTTGATTTAGTTCCTTTAAAAGAAAAATAATAAATTATAAGTATACAACATATATTAGTTCATATATTCCGATTATTCATTCAGATATTATACTAATTAAAAAAATAATTTCTGTTAATATAAAAGTGGTTCCTATGCGTCACAATGAAGGAGATTTTACTTCACTAAATTTTTTTTGTTTGTAAAAATAGACTATGTGACATTGTGAACAATGAAGAGTCAAATGGTAAAGTTCATCTAACATATCTTTTTTTAATCATCACCAATGGACATTTCGCAAGCGCCTTTGATCTACATTTCCCTGTAAAAGACAGAAACTATGAATAATGAATAAACTAAGTTAATATAATAATAAATTAAATAGAGTTTACTGCGAAATATTTCAAGAAATAAATTCATACCAACAATACAGAGTAAGGAATAAACATTTTTTTCTAATAATAATAATAAAATGATTTAATTGCCAACAAATCTAAACCTAAAAAAAGAAAAAAAAATCATATTCAAACCAATATCAGGAAAGATATAGCAAGCAATTATTTTATCAGACTTAACATACAAAGTCATAAGGAAAGTCCTGTGAATATTTTTTTTTTCTGCGAGTTTTTTTACTAGGATGTTCCTAATTTATTTAAAAATGAATTATCATCAAATTCAGATCTTTTTACTTTCTTCATGACTCTGAATTTAACACAACATACTCCCAAATAATTCTTCATCCAAAACAGTACAGTAGTTAAAAACAGTTTAGTTTACAAAAACGAGGATTCCTTAAGAATAGGAGATGTCAATGAGAAAAACTATTTTTAAAAATAACTCATTTGGCCCACAGGGCCAATAAAAAATGTAAAATGAACGATATCTTTCCAAATCATCATACTAGTATTCTTTTTAATCAATAGTTTTTCATATATTTTATTATATCATCTGTAAATAATGCATTATTTTAATTTCAATTAATTTTTACATTGTTGTTATTTTCGATAGTCACTTGGTAACAATTTCAACATCACTGTAATCCTTTACAAAACTTACAATATCATATTTATCTTGATATGCTTTACATACTTCCAAATCTTCATACTAGTACTCATTTTAATTAATAGTGTTCATTTATTTTATTATATCCTGTATAATGTACTTTATTGTTTCATGTACGAAATTCATAATCTTATTATGTACTCGTAAATCATAACCTTTCCTCCACTGTTTTTACTTTACTTTATTTTTTTCATTTTTATGATTATATAGACATATTTTTCTTTTTATACTTCATATATTTTTATCTTAATTGTCATTTCTGTTTTTTTATCATTTTTTACTGTTACTGGTACTACCTCTGTCATTTTCAATGTTGTTATTTTGTTTTTCTTTTTAGCCCTGATGATGGCCTAAAACTTAGGCCGAAATGTTGGCACAAATTAAATAAGTCACACTCATAATGTGTTAATCTTTGACCGCACCTTCCCGACCAACTTCTTCCTTAAGTAAAATAAACTAAATTTACAAACTTTTTATCAAATGACTGAGAAAGAAAATATCTTATGCAAATTTAAAAGCGCCTTAATTATAAACTCAAAGAGAAATCAACAAATCAGAAAAACAATATGAACAAAATAATTATTGTTACTATTGAAAAAAGGTTTTACTTTAGTCGAAAAATTAAATTTTATACTTCCGTTGAATTCCTTTTCTACAGAGATTTAAACGGCAATCCATTCATTCTATGGCTAGGATATATGTTTAAAATTGTTTTTTATTGACAATGAGTCAATTTCGATTACTAACATATATAACACATGAAGCTAAAATTCAAACATCTAATGTCTAATTAATAAATAACCTCAAGAAAGTGTTACTTGGTAGCCCAGCTGTACTGTGAGACGAGGGAGCTGGTGTTATCGACAACCATCCTTCGCATCCCAGGCCAAACCCACACCAATGCTGACCTGAACCACACCAAGACCCACCTATATCAATAGAAATATTTTTTAATTAAACAGATTCATAAAAGTAACATACCACCATTAAACACTTTAAATACATATATGTATACTGTAAAGACAAAATAGGAGTATATTTAACTTTAAGATATTAAAAATAGGACTTTAGAGTGAGCGGAAATTGATCTAGTTGTATTTGTTAATGGAAATGTGATTGAAACATTCATTGCAATTTTATTCTAAAACATATTCCTATTTTATTTGTGAAGAAATATATTATTTTCATGTATGGAAAAATGTAGCTGAATTTATTTTGAAGAAACTTTTTTTCATATTCTGTTTAGGAATAATTAACAGTCGCAGAAGTAGCAAACCAATGCCTGTTTGTAGTGTCGGATGTGATACAAAAGTGAACCACATTTAGTACATGGGTCATTATCCAATTTCGGTGCTATTACAGTCATAGAGCTTTTTAATAATGATAAACCATCTCAATGGTTTTCTTTTTTAGGTTATAAGCCCCCTCGAGGACAATATTTCCTTCTCACTTTGAAGTTCCAATAATTAATGGGTATTTGGTTATAAAATATATAATCCTAGTTTTGCACTCCCAAGCCCTATCAAAAAGCTGAGGCTGACTTTACTCTCACTTTCTTCCACTTCGACCAAGGTTGCTTTGGGCATAGTGGGCTATCTGCTCGGATAGAGATGAGATAGAGATCGGGTTTACCAGGTAATAACAATTACTACTAACAGATAGTGAACACGTGTACATAAAGTCTTAAGGATGTAGTTATTTTAAAGGGACTTTAAATTACAGAAGAAAATTATCTTTTCATTCATTCAATAAATTTTTTGCCATAGCCAGGCACGAACCTGGGACTAAGAGTCCAATACCTTAATAAGAGTCCAGTGCCTTACCCACTACATGCCAATAATAAATCATACAAAACAGTGAACAAATTTTTTTAAAAATTAATATATAAATAGTTTGCTAATTTGTGTTATTGTTTCTCAAAAATATTAGTTATTTTAAGTTGTTGTAAGCTCTTTTGCTTCACCTTCATAATTGTTAATTTAATGGAAGCAACTTGCATCAATTTTACGGGATCGATAGACGATTTATATCCCTATATCCAAGACGATAAGACTAAAGAGCTTCGTTAACAGGCGGCATTGTTGAAGGTTCAATATCTTTTTCACTGTCTTCCTCTTCAATTAGTTGTTCGACAGGAACTGCAACGTTTACGATTAGAAGGTCTTGTTTCGAAAAGGTTTCATAACACTTTCCGGAAGAGACTCTCAACTTCTATTCTCTGACTCTTTTTCCTTGAACCGACTGATAATTGGAGTGACATTTTGACTTTAAATTCAATTTAGGATGTACATATCTTTCTTGCCGTGAACAGTCCCTAAAAAAAAATCATCAAATATGAAACAGAAGCTGAGCTTGACTAAAGATGAGAAAGTAGAGTGAAAAATAAAGAGTGTAACAAAAAAAAGTATGAAATTACAATTACATTGCCAATGTACTTAATTCCTTCAATTATTTTTTGTTCTACAGAATAGGGGAGGGGGGGGGGAGAAATTATTATTATAATAATAAATAGTTGCTAAAAAAATAATTACTATTACTACACATGTGATGAAAAAGGACATATTCTCAATTTTTATTATATATATATTAAGTTTACAGTGGTCAAAGTATGTTTAATAATTTATTTAACATAAATTAATTGATGGATATAATAAAAAACAACATTCCACATTAATTTTTACAGGTGAAGGAAATTATAAACCAATACAACCTAATTAAAAACAAAAAATAGAACAATTCATCTTTGCAGGTAGAACTTGATCATTTTGATTTACGACCCATTTTCGGAAATTATCATTCAATTTGGATCATTTGGCCCGTTTTAGGTTTGTACTTGATTATCAGATTATGCATTAAGTGAAAACCATGAGCTGAGAACAAACTAGCAAGTTATTTTCGCGACAACTGTTACTGCATGAATATTTTTTTTGCATGATAAATTTTAAATTTTTATTGTTAATTAGGTTAAAAATTTACGATTATGATAAAACCCATTTATCATAACCATCAGTTTATTTATGTTCAATAAATTATTAAATATATTTCTACCCAAGACAAAGTCTACGAATACTTATTTTGACCATTGCATACATACTACTAAAATATGGAAAATAGTCTGAGACATTGAATTTTTGTGTAAAAACCATTCACATGAGTCATTTATTTCTAGAATGAATCCTAAAATCATCATTAACAAATTTTCAGGTACTGCCAAAAACTATACTTTCTATTCCGATTATGATATTAAAACAATTTTTTTATTTTTTAATATATTAGAAAAATCTTCATTACAGCACATACTTCCAAAAATCGTTATTTATATTAATATTAATTAAACAGCATTTAAATTTTAAACAGGCCGTGATTTCCAATGTTACTTATGGTTATACCAGTCAAACCACACTTTCCACCCTGATAAAAACCAATAATTTTTTGTCAAGAGAAATGTAATGTTCCACCATAGGTTTTGAAATTGGATTGTCCAGTGGAGAATAGAAACCAAATATCACAGCATTACCGTTAGCAGTACTTACCCTTAATGCGCTTTTGCAGGAAATTTATTTTATATTTATATTTTATATATTATTTAGTTTATTTTATTTTCATCTATTAATGTAATCTTGTTTCCTTTATCTTTATAAATACATACAATTTTAATTTTATATATGATGCTTTCTCATTGAAGTTTTCTCAGTAATTTACTTTTTACTCAGTTGCATTGTATGAAACCAAATTCTTGAATATTAATGAAGAAATAGATTTTGAGTACAGAAGTGAGCATAGCTATGAAATAACAGCATAATGAAGTGTCCATGGCCAGCAGCTACCGCACTAATCGACATAGGAAAAGAAATTTTTGTATAAAATACCGCACTCAGATAGAAGTGGATTATCACAAAACTGACTGACTGCATAATAATATTGCTAAATGATATAATTTGAAAGTTGCCTAATCTGTGTTAATGTTAAGAAATTAGTAAGGCTATTATACACAAGCAAGTTTGAATCCGAATTGACTTTTTACTTAATTGGAGGATATGCATGAAGTCTGTAACACATCTGATATCATGATCTCGGTGAATATAAAGTGAAATTATGTTTTTACCTATATATTATAGGGATAGTTTACTCATAAAGTTTTCTCATTAAAATATACGACATAATTTTTATCACTTGAACCTCTCAACTATTGATTCAACGATAAGGCGCCTCTTCCTAATCTGATGATAAAGGAAGCTCTGAACTAGACTTACTATTGAGATGAATGGCAATGCCTCGCTATTGCTGGATTTCAATGAACACAATTAAAAATTTGATAAAATTTATTGTATGTATAAATGTAGTATTGAAAAATCAAGTTTAAGTTCAAAATAGAATTAGTTCACTCGTTCAATAGATAATCGTGAAACAGACAGGCTAATGGCAAAAAATACGTTGTTTTTTTTTTCTCAGAGGGGCTCTGCCAAGAGTAAAACCGTTAAACACAGCACAATTAAAATTTGATATTTTCCTTACCCTAGCAGCACGCATGTTTCTCCGTGATATGTTCAGCAGTTCCTCCGACCAGCAGCATCAGGAAAATAAAAACATGGCTACAATGTTCAATGCGCTGTTCTTTGTTAATAATATTCCGATTTCAATGATTTTTTTTTTTTTGTTTTGCAGAAAATTCAATTATCTTTTGAATAATTAGCGAAAAATATATAGGCGAAATTAAAATATAGAAGTGGTTTTTCAGCTTTTGCGCAGCCGCAATGTTGATATCAGTAGATTTTATTATTGCAAAACCATCTAGAAACCATGAAGATGATATAGTTAAAATTTGGTAAAGATTGGTTCAGTAGTTTTTGAAAAACGGTCTATCCTTTTATATGATAGTATGATACAAATATTTTACACATCTTTAATTCAAAATTTCCTTTCTGTGTAGAATAGAAAGACAGTCTTTAGTTTTTTACCAAGAGATATTACTAGAGAATCTTTTTTTTTTACCCATAAAAATTGTTTTTCAAAGTTTTGGTTGACTTTCAAGTGATATAATATCATAGCTAATGATCCTAGGAATAAAACTTTATATATACATTTTAATAAGGAAATTTAATCATTGAAAACTTTTATTTACAAGTCAAGTTCTAGAATTCGCCCACAGCTCTTGGACGTTCCAACTGAAGTAATACTAATACTAAACTAACGAGGGTGATTAATAAATCAAGGTATAGAGAGGCAAAATAGAAAGTTAATAGGAAAGATGCAGAAAAAAAAAAAATTATACATAAAGCAAAAACCAAAAAAATATAATTCTATAACTTTTTTAAAATTTGTAATCTTACCAGAGATTCTAATAAAAATTTCGCTAAGACAACTTATACAAAATTACTAAACCCTTAAACAGATTCATCTTTTCCTTTTTTTTTTTCCTTAAGCATCTTAAATAGTAAATCTTCCCTAATTGAGGAACAAAGATTCTAACATATATTTGTATATCGAGAGGGGCTGAGTTAACATTACTAATTCTCCACTCCAGTCTTTAGGCTCCCTTCTCTTGTCATTATTAGGATTTTTGACCAATCTTTTTCATTTGCTTACAACATTCTAAGAACTTATACCATGAACATTAGTTATAATAATAATCATATTATCATGGCCAACATTTTGGATATCAAACTAATATTATTATTTTGGTGAAAGTATAGTTGATCATGCAAAAGTATGAAAGAAAATCTTGGTTGAAGGGTGCGGTCAATAAATGAACACACAATAAGAAAAAACTGATATAATGTGTGCTGACGCTTCGGTCTAAGTTTTAGGCCATCATCAGGACTAAGAAAAAACAAGATAACGATAGATTGTAAAGAGCAATAATAAGAAAGTCAACAAATAGTAATCTTATATATCTTATTAGTATAGTATAGTATTCTTCTATATTCCTTATTTTTCACATTATTATTAACATATCATGATCAACATATTTTTCTTTATTCTTTATACTTTTCCATCTTATTATTTGTTAACTTTCTTATTATTTCTAGTACCGCCACTGTATTTATATCTATTGTTATCTTGTTTTTTCTTAGCCCTGATGATGGCCTAAAATGTCGGCACACCTATAACTTTTTTCTTATTTTGTGTTAATTTATTGACCACACCCCCAACCAAGATTCTCCTTCATAATATTATTATTATTCGCCACTAAGATAAAAATTAATATAATAATTGGTTCAACTTTACAATGCAATTGCATTATCAGCGTCTACCCCCGAACTTACCAGAAAGTCGCTATGGTTACCGTACTAGCACTCTCTAGTGCCATTAGTGCTAACTAACTGCTTTGTATTCAATTGTAAACTTCGTATTAATTGTAATTATTAAAATTATTACTGCTTTAATTAGAAAAAATTTAAAATTATTAGTGCTGTCAATTTCCGCTCACTACACTCGTTCATGAGATAAACAAGAACCCCAATAGATTCTTTTCAATTGAGGGTTACTATCCTTACTATAATTTCAATTATTACTGCTTTAATTAGATCACAGCTGTAGACTTACGCTCGCTCAAGAGATATACTAACCCCCAACAGATCCTTTACAGTTAAGATCAGGCCCTTACCGTAATTTAAATTATGACTGCTTTATGTACAACGTCCAAATATCACTGAAAGTCAAAGTGGCACTAATAATTTAAAATAATGTCTAATTAAAGTAGTAATAATTCAAATGAATACGAATTTTAGAACTGAATAAAAAGCAGTTAGTTAGCACAAATGGTGCTAGAGAGTGCTATTGCAGCGACCTTCAGTTAAGTTCTGGGACAGCCATTGATAATGCGACCGCATTGTAAAGTTTTATCTAATAATTTAATAAACATAAGTAAAACATGATAGAAAATTGCATCAATCCTTAAATAATATAAACCTCAACCAACACATTTTTTATTTAGAATTATTTTCTTTTCAAAACATAGAAATCATTAGGGTTTTTTGGCGGTAGTCCAACTTGTAAAATTTCTATACACGGACCTGGAAAACATGGATCATGAGAGAGCCTTTTAAAATTTAGTCAGCTCTGACTGAGTTTATCTGCTCAAATTTAAAAAATATAATATACTAAAAAAATAAAAAAAAATTATAAGTTTATAATAAATCATATAAAATAGGTAAAATACAATCAGAAAAATGTATATATCCAAGATTGTGAAGTATATAGAACTCGGTTATTCAAAATATATTTTACAAGAATACATTAAAATTATTACTAGCAATAAAAATAATAAATATATATATACAAAAATGATGATTAATTACCTGCAAAGATCTCCCCTAAATAGGAAGTGGCTGTAGTGCTTCACATAGTCAGTAAACATAACATTAAGGAAATTATAAATCAGCATTGTTAAAGATATCAAAAAGTAAAAATAAAACAATAATTTTAAGTATTTATATAAACTCCCAAGACAAATTTAATTTATTTGATAAAAGAACCTATTTTCAAGTAGCTTAATATGAAGGATTATTTAAATTCTTATTAGTATTATGAAGAAATTACAGCCATATAAGACTTACAGATGGTTATGTACAGCCCAATTGAACACCAAAACTTAAGAAGGTGAAACTAATTGCAAAGCATAAAAAAATAAAAATATTCTAAGCTTGACTGGCAGAGCATGTTATTTTTTCATATATAATTTTCATCAAACTAAAATATCTGCTGTATCCACTCATACAACTTTCCTTACCATTTAGGGTGCAAAGTCTAATACGATAATTGTTTGATGTATCTAAAAGAATTTAATTAATTTAGGGTTAAATAATTTTAGACAATTTTATTCTATTTCAAATGAGTATCCTGAATTAAGGGAGAAGTTGGTCAGGAGGGTGCGGTCAAAGAGTTACACTTTTATAAGTAAACTCATGACGATGATCTATTATTACGATTCAGTTGGCGCTTGACCACACGCCTCTCTGGTATGTAATTATTACGTTTTCTTTACATTTCCTCTTTCTTCTTGTTTCTATCCTTCTTCTTTCTTCACCACATAAGATTTTGACCTAATTTGTTTTGGGGCTTATATTACTTTTTATTTTACTCCTTCATCTCATAATTATTTAATTACAACAATGTCAACTTCTTTAACATCATTGTCATCTTTTGCATAACTTGTCACATCACAACTATCTTTGTATGCTTTACATATTACCAAACCTTCTTACTATTTGTATTTTTAATTAATAGGTTTCATATATTTTACTATTCTCTGTGTAAATAAAGCATTATTTTAATTTCAATTAATTTTTACATTGTTATTTTATTTTACTTTTTCATTTGTCACTTGTATTATATAATTTAGTGTTATATTTTTCTTTTTATACTTTATACTTTTTTATCTTATTTGTAATTTCTGTTTTTATCATTTTTTACTAAAACTTAGGTTGAAACGTCGGCACAAAATATATAAGTTATATATATATATATATATATATATATATATATATATATATATATATATATATATATATATAATACTTATAAAAGTATAAGTATAAAAGTGTAACTCTTTGATCGCACCCCCCGACCAACTTCTCCCTTAAGATATCTACGGTCGACAAAAACTCCCTCCAATATGATGAGTATCTTGAATGTTCCTGGAGATGTATAGTTTAAAAATTATGGGTCTTTTTTTATATACAGTCACCAGTTACTTTTAAATAGATTATAGTGATTATTGTTATTTACAAAATAAAAACACATGATAGAAATAGCGTAAGAAAAGTTTTTTTTTTTATTTAAAAACCAAATAGAAAAAAAACATATTAACACAGCCTAATATTTATGCAGCATACTCTGAAGGCCAATATTCCAAACTTTTTATCATAATCCTATCAAGATCACTCTTTTGGTATTTTTGTCTCCATAGGAACTCGCAAACTACATTTATAAAATATATCTTTACTGAATTACTTAGGAACAGTTACTAATAATCACTATAATTTATTGAAAAGTAACTGGCGACCGAATATCAAAAAAAGACCCCAAATTATTGTAAAAACTAAAAAAAAGTGAAGTTCATTTGACGTACGTATGATGGTATAGAAGGATCAATCTAATTAAAAGTGAAGTTGCTTCCATGGGAACTTGCACAGAATAACATCATAAGTCAAAACGTACTAACTCCAAATGATTTTTCTAAATATGTTTTTGTAGAGTACCTGAATTGTCCTAAAAAAATACGCCTTTTTATGACATTAGAAAGCCTTAAAACCAAAGATTTGGATCTAACCATTGGATCTGAAAAGCACAGATCCATTGAAAGGTGCACATCGAAAATTTTGTTTTGTCTACTTCCTCGGAATATGGGTGAGTTCAAATTGATTTGAATTTATTGATAGATTGATTGAAATTGATTTGAATTAAAATTAAAATTGAATGAAATTAAATTAATGAAAGTGTTTTTCTCCCTGAACCACTATCACAAAAAATTGTTAATAATAGTAGGACAACAATTATTCCACACATAAAAAAACAGTAAACTTTGGTAAATCTATAACAAATGGAATTTAAATTGTACAGCATTTTTGAGTTTTGAAATGCACCAGATTATAAAAAAATCCGTCACTAAAGTCGTATTTTCACTAAAATACAAAATATTAATGGTATTATACTATTATGGTATCGTTCTGCCTGGAAGAAAACCCTACATACTGAATTTCAGCTCATTTGACCCAACTGAACGTGCTCAAATGTAGCGGGAGGGGGGAGAGAGGGGGAGGGAAAAATAAAATATATATATATTTCACAGATATTGCCAAAACTTCCATAATCGTGCTTTAGGCGTTATGAAACGGATAGAAAACGCAGTCCTGTCCCTCACCACCGACCTTCGACCCAGTGCAATAGTCTATGTTATTAAGGGAAAATACAATTAAAAAATAGGGTTTTAATTATAGCAAAGACAACAAAATAAGGTATATATATATATATATATATATATATATATATATATATATATATATATATATATATATATATATATATATATATATATATATATAATTTGGTCTTTATTTATTAACACTTGTTAAAAGTATAGACAGCAAATTTGCTGGCTAAAAATTGGAAGAGGTGCAGGTAAGCATTACTCTTTCATGCCTCATTACCCAACAAAATAAATTGAAATATTATTTTAATAAAAAAACAAAATTTTGTGTCATACAATCTCCAACCTATTCTAGACCAAAAAGATTATTATTGCCATATATATATATAATGCAGTCAATTTGGCGTAAATCACATTTCATGTAATTCTGAACTCTGATTATACATCCTTAATTTAGAAAAAATATTGATTTCAAAATTATTTTGTTAATATTCAATTAACCAAGAAATCTTAGAGGCATTTGCTCCTCTCTCCACTTTCTTCCTGCGCGGTGGAGCCATACATTGTTACCGTCCTCCCAGGTAGGGTCTCTGTCCAAACCTTCTCAAATCTATTATTCAAGCCCTTCGTATTAACTTTGCGCTAGCGATTATCATATGTTGTCCGCTGTTATTTTTCATAAGTATTGTGTTCAAATCTTCTATATTCTATGCATTTTATTTTTACTCCGATTTTATGTTCTCTCGTTGGTTGCTCTTCACTGTTCTTCCATACTCTCAAGATCATTCATGCATCCAGTCATTTTCAAGCCAGAAGCCATCAGATCTCATTCACATTTCCAACTACTCTACGCCCACATTGCCTATTCTTATCCCAATTCCTAGCGTCCTACCTGTGAACCCTATACTTAATGCTATCCACCATGTTCTCATTTTGTAAGTACTGGAGTGATGCTGTCATTTTAGTAGTTGATAAATTCTACTTTTGGTTTATTATTTTCAATAATAGACCTTAGGAATCGACCAAGGAAAAAATTGTTGTAACCCCCCTCAAAATTTGAGATTTTATGTTTCAAGATACATAGAATCCAAATATCCAATAAAAAAAAAAATTTGTCCATCTGCCGTCCGCGGCTTTTCTCTGAGACTACTGGACCGATTTTCTTGAGATTCGGTACAATGTCACAGGTCACCCCATGGTGATCCTCGGAACTCGACATTACCATCCGTCTGTTTGTTTCAAAATGGCGGCTGATTAGAGATCTTATAAGCCCATAACTCGGTCATTTATAAAGACAGAGGGTAAATGTAAGGTGTTTTTGAATCAGCATAACAAGGCATTAAAAAAAAAAAAAATCTTTATCTATAAATGCTTTTGGTTTATTATTTTCAATAATAGACCTTTGGAATCGACAAAGGAAAAATTGTTTGTAATCCCCCCTCATAATTTGAGGTTTTACGTTTCAAGATACGTAGAATCCAAATATCGAATAAAAAAAAAAATCCCTCCGTCCGCGTCTTTTCTCAGGGACTACTGGACCGATTTTCTTGAGATTCGATACCATGTCACAAGTCACCCCAGGACGATCTTCGGAACTCGAGGATGCTTTATTATTTTTTGCTTTAGGATTTTTGGTGCTTTTATTATATTTAAATGAAAGCTGATGAAATTCCCTAAAAAAGGAAAAAAAAAATCATTTAAATCGGACCATTATTAACTGAGATATGGCATAATAAACTTCGTAGACTTGTTCTACGGCACGGCTCGTCATCGTGGCCCTTATTATCTATAGGGCTTCTGACTTCATCGTATCTCTCTGCTTTATCCTTCCTTGGATTATTTCTGCACTACCTTTAGCTTCCTTAGTATTTCCTTTTTTTTTCCTACGGAAGTGCACATCAAATATTTCCTCTGTATCATTTTACACTCTGATACCATGTCCTAACCATCACAGCCTACTTGCATTGACACAGTTTTTTCTTAAAACTTCCAGTTCGGCACTCTCATGGCGATCATCTTGGGACAAGCTTCAAATTTCTTTTCCTTTGGTGCCTACTGCCTAATTACTAAGTGGAAATAATAAACCATTGTGTAATAATTTGCAGCATTTTATATTATTTAATGGAAAATAAATCTTTCCATGGAAATTAAATGGAACTTCAGCATAACCTTTTTTGCAGTTGATAAATTCTACTTTTATATTATTTAATGGAAAATAAATGTTTCCTTGGAAACTAAATGGAATTTCAATAGAAATCAAATGAAAACAATTAAAATTTATTTTAAGCTTAACAAACCAAAAGTATATAGTGCACATAATTGTAATACTAATTGTTTAAAAAAATATTTTATTGTACTTTTGGGAGAAAAGACAAATGAAATGCATGCTGCTGAAAATATTTAAAATAGTGTTTATATGAATTCCTTGAAATTATTATAGAAAATGGATATGTAATTATGATAGGGTGGTAAGTGATAGTTGTATGATGCACACACCAGATTTTTTTCCTGTATTTATGTTTTAGTCTCTTTACATCTTTTTAACCATTTTAATCAATTTCTTTAATTAATTTATATGTCATTTGTTGTTCATTATACATCTGCCTCATTTCAATTTAACCCCATGAAATATTAAAGATAAAATGTGCAAAATGGCCCTCCCATTCATAATTAATATTCCACAATTATTTAGACTTTTTTTTTATTTTAATACAGTTGACTATACTTGACAATATATTACAATAACTTCAAAATTTAGAGAAAAAATATGCCAAACAAGATATTCAACCTGAAATAAATAAAAAAGTAATATTTTCCGCAGTTGTTGAATAACCAATATTCAAAAAGCTTTGTAAATTCCAAAAAGGTCCTATTCATGCTACAGTAGTCCATCGTTAGCACGGACTCGGTGGGGAACCGAATTCTTTAATTCGTTTTAAAAAAATTCAGGTTAAATGAAATTTCATTTTAATACAAACAAATTCATCTTATATGTTTGACTGAAAGTTTCTCTATACATATTTGTTTCAGGGATACAACAGGGTTTTTTTAAACTGGAGTAAGTTATTGTTGATCGTAGATATAATTAAGGAAGAAGTTGGTCAGAGGATGCAATCAATGATAAACACACTAATAAGAATAGCTTATTTATTTTGTGGCAACATTTCGGCCTGCCCCAGTCGTTTTTAATGTTGGCATTTCGTTATTTATTTTAAGCCCTGATGATGGCCTAAAACTTAGGCTGAAACGTTGGCGCAATATAAATGAGCCATACTTATATAGTGTGTTAGTCTTTGACCGCACCCCCTCCCCCCTTCCCGACTATTTTTTTAAACAATTGATCCTGCAATTAATACATACATTTTGCATTAAATTTGTAATAGATACACTGATGGTTAATTTTTCAACTATTATTGTTTTTGATATCACACCACTATACTCTTCTTTCAAAAAATTTTAATTTGGTTTTTAGGTCAATGGATCTCAGGATAACATATATTTAAGCCATAGTTGCTTAAGCAAGAAACTCGGAACAATACCACTTTTAAACTTTTAAGTTTCGAATTAATATTACAATTTTAGTAAATAATTTTTAACGAAAACGAATGTTTCAGGTAAAGAGTTAAACTCTTAAAACTGAATTATAAGGAAGAAGAAGGAGTCGGAGCAATGTACTTCACAGGTGAGAGATTATCAAACAATTGTTAACTAAATATTTGTACTAAGAATAAGTTTGTGTTAGCCGAAAATTTCACTCTACTGTTGCCTAAAATAGTTCGATATTCGTGTAAGCAGGGGCTTTCTTCAAAAATATGCCAGGAAATGCATTGTATTGGATGGGGCCAAGAAATTATTAGATGTCGTATTAGATGTTGTTTCATGATAACCGAGTTTGTGATAACGAGGGATTACTGTGATGATAATCCTTTCCCAAACTAGCAGACTGCTTTAACTATAATATTGCTGGTTTAGAGGTAAAAGGATCAACTGCAATTTTTATGAAAATGAGGTTTGTTTCTTTATGTTATCCATGGACCAAATTTACATTTCATTAGTGAAGAAATCACAATTTCTTGTGAATCACAGATTAATTCATTCACAGAAATGATGAATAAATAACTAATAATTATAGATAATTTCACTAATGATGTGTAAATTTTGTTCAAGCACAGGTAGAAAGCAAGGAACCTCATCTTTGCAAAAATTGCAGTTGATCACTTTTACCTCCAAACCGATGAAATTTAACAATTAATACCTAGCAACAGTTATTCCAGCCAAACAAGGGCATTTATTAAAAAAAGAATATTATCAAAGTCGCATTCAAATGTTAATACTATCCTGTTTCACTTACTAGCTTTGAAATTAAATAATTTTCTAAACAAAATAATACAGAATACAGTTCAAAGATTTATTGTTTTGAATTAGACTTTGATTGGTTAACTTGGCTTCAATTTTTCTTATTGTATTTGGAATATCTGTTTTCAGCAGTCCTTTCTCGATTGTAGCTAACGGAATTGTTGAACTGCAAATATACAATAATAGATAACATATATAGAAAACTGAAGATTCAACTACAGATATAAACTAATAAAATTAAATTAAAAAAAGGATATTATACTGCCCAAGGTTGGTGTCCTCCGTTCAGGTACAGAACATATGTAAATCCATCTTTCCTTGTTCCTTTAATAGAATAGTAATACGGCAAGAAACTATGTAATCTGCAACAATTATTAAAAAAATTATATTTCAACTATTAAAGTATTGGGTTGGAACATATCGCTCCTTTGGAAGATATGTGTCCTACTCAAAAAAACACATTTATAGAGAGAGATTATCATAGACATTTTTGAACTCAAAAAGTATTTATTATAACCACAAAATAATTTCTTCTTTAGTTAAATCTTTAAGTCTAGTATCAAACTTTAAAAATAATTAAAAACCAATCTCCCAAATCTAATTTTGACAAAGGACACTCTTTTAGCAAAGGAGTCAAAAATTGAAGTTTAACTACATCCACCTGACTTATCTCTAACTGATTACCATTACAAAAACTAAATATTCCAAAACAAAAATGAGATGGTTTTCATTTCTCGAGTTTATTGGTTCAAAGCCAAAAAGCTTCTATAAACTTCTTGGGAGAAATGTATTGAAGCAAACGGAAGTTATTTTTAATAAAAATTATATCGTTAAAGTTTGTTATTCTTTTATTTGTTTCAATAGTCTAGGAACTGACGCTTCATATCTTACTATACAGGTATATTATACATATCAATATGTATGTATGTGTAAAATACATATACATGGTGAAAATATATATCAATACTATTTTTGTTTATTTTATTTTATTAGAATCGCCCAGTGGTCGAAATTTGACCAAAAATACAATTTTTTAGTTTTGAGATTTATTTATAGAATTGAAATGAGCAGAAAACATTTTGTTCTTCTATTGTTTGAATGTAAATTAAAATTAAAAAATTGAATTAATTAAAGTTCAAAATAGAATCAGTAAATCAGCTCAAGAGATAACCATGTCACAGTAAGACACGCAGACAGTCAAATGGTCAAAAATATACGTTTTTTTGGATTCAGTTGGTTCCAAAATGCGTAGAACTGTTAAAAACTGCACATACAGCAAAACTTAGATAAACTGTCACTTGTTTATCTATCAGTTTCTGTTAACCGTCAGTACTGTAGAACACAAAAAAAGGTGAAGATTTAACTCATGGTGTGAAAATTTCAAAGGAAAATAGCAGAACAGCAGTTTTATACTTTTTATATTTGTGTAACGAACAGTAATATTAACAATAATTTAATAACATACAAACCATATACTATTAAATAAAAACAATTTGAGAAAGTGAAATTAGTTTTTAAAAAAGACAAATACATGCATAAATAAATTAATTACATACATTCGTAAGCTCCCAATCCCTGAATTATTCAGTTCAACAGGAAGTGAAAGAACAAGAATGAGAAAAGAGGATTTTAAGAAAATTATAATCTAATAAGTTTTAAGAAGCCTCAGCTATCAATATCACACTTTATTCAAAAATTTGAAGCTATTTTTTATAGGTGCATAGTATTGATTATGTAGTGATCCAATTAAATTCAATTTTAGGTTAAAGTATATTTGTAATGGTATTTCTGTAATCAGTCTATTCACATACCATCCCGTCCTTAGTCCCGACGGTCAATTGAAGTTTTACTGTGCCTTCCTAACCTAGGAACGGTAGGCACATAAAGCTTGGCTAAAATGTTCAATGCGCTGTATCTTTGCTAATAATGATCCGATTTTTATTTTGCTGTGTAGGGAATTTAATAATCTTTCAAATGAGCATTTGTATAATCGATGAAAAACGTATCTTTTTCAAGTTAGACGCAATTAAGATCCGTCATAACTTTTTTCATTATTTTTCTCGAGGATGTAGTACATGTATGGATAGTTAAAAGTGCTTTAAGGAGAAGACCTAAGGCGTTTCATCAAAATCTTCTGAGCCGTTTTAGCGTTGCACTGTATGAAATAAATAGTTTTTCGGCTATTGCGCAGCCACTATAACGCACTGGATGCTCGATTTAGTATACAGGCACAACGCGTCCAAACCCTAACAAATAAAAAGGAAAGCAAGAAAAAGGAAAACCACTCGTTCAAGAGATAATCGCGGGAAAATCAGAAACATAGAATTACCTGCCTTGACGGAAAAATATGTGAACAATTTTTATATTTTGTCCATCTACACGACAATGCCTATCCAATGATATATTTATTTCTCCCTACTATGCATACAGACCTAGTAACCAGAATTACAAAAAAACTGCTTGCCTATTAATATATAGATTTTTTTTTAGCAATTAAAGCAGAAAGTAAGGGCCAATATTTTTATACAATTAATAATAATCCATTTTAAGATGGTTAAAATCGATACTTCTCAAATTGAATTGAGAAGTACTATTCACACACTCCACAAGGAAGGTAAATCAGAATGCCTAATGGTAGCTGAGTTGAAAATTTCCAAGAGCAGAGTTCATGGAACCATCACTCGGTTTGAAAATACTCAACATTCAAACTCGATCCAGTTGACCAAGAAAAACAAGTAAGGCTGAAGACCAATTTATTATTTTAAAAAGTAAGAGAAATAAAAGATAAATGGCCCATGAAAATTAGAGCGGCTGTCAATGGAACATTCAGAAATCCTGTTTCAGTTTCAACTGTTGCGAGACGACTTAGAGAAGCAAAATTACTGGTTCGTGTCGTCTTCCAAATAAACTGTTTTCTAAATAAGAAAAATATTTGAGCATTTTAAAGGAGCAAGCTATTCCTTCTGGACTTCAATTAATTGGTTCAAATTTCATGATGCGGCAAAACAATGATCCCAAACACACTTCCAAGTTGTGTACATATTTTTTAAAAGAAAAAAGTAGACGAGGGAATTAAAAAAATTAGAAATTAGCCAGTACAGTTACCCAATCTTAACTCAATAGAGTTGCTGTGGGAAGAACTTAATAGATAAGTGGGATAACATATTCCAACTTCTCAAAAACATCTTATGGAGAAACTGTAAAGTTGTTGGAAAAATTTGAGTTTCAAAAAATTAAAACAAACTCATTGAAAGAATGCCTAGAGTTGTCAAAGACATAATTAAAAGTAAAGAAGGATTTTTCAACAAAACCACTGTTTAAATGAAAATAATTGCAAATCATACCTAAAGGTTGTATATTGTCTTTTATATCTGAATAAAATTATATTAAAAATATTTAGTTTAAAAATCTTTGTTTTGTTATAATTATCGAGTAATCATAAACTTTTGACCAGCAGTGTGTGCCCACTTGTATCTATATCTATATATATCACTGAAACCATTACTGTTTTTACTACTAACCATAACCATACATTTTGTTTAATCCTATAAATTTCAAGATCTCATTTTCTATTGGGTATGTAATGCGCAATAAAAGCAAGGTTTTTTTTTTATTTAATTTTTTTTTTACACATTGAATGCAGCAGTAAAAACAATGGTTTATGTTATCATGCGTTATCAGTCCCCAGAGATTGGAACCACAACTGATGTACATCATTTGATCACTATTAATAAAGATACACCAACCACACAGGAATATAAAATATGCAGCAGCCAACATGTTAAAGTTTGTTCAAGAAAATAAAACAGGTAAAAAATATTTATAACACATGCACGTGTATGACAAATATAAAAAATGGTACTTCACTTGAAGTTTCTATTTTCATAGAAGAGGATGGCAGGCTTATTGCTCGTGAGTACATGAAGGAAGAGAGCTTTGCAATCCCTGTTCTCCGAGAGAGTGAGGTGTGACACCAAGTTGTCCAGGAGGAGGGATGCTATTCCATTCCTTCTGTGCACCTCAGAGACCCCCAGAGACAGCATATAGGCCACTGTAGCAGACTTACCATAGCTTGAAGACAAGATGCTTCTGTCCTGCCAACAATAAATAGGTAAGGCCTTTAAGATATCTTATCAGCAATAATTAATGAATCAAAGAAAATTAAAATAAAATAAATAGAGAGAGAGAGAGGAGAGAGAGAGTGAGAGAAATACTTTATTTACAGTGATGCTGTCCAAATACCATGAGTTGCTACACATACAGCATACTCATCAATCCATTATTAGACATAATAATAATAAAAGGCTTAACAAACCCGAAGGATCGATGCCGATACAATCGCCGTCTACAAACCTCAGTCCACCAACTACCGTCCAAACACAAATCCATTAGATCACTCTTAACACAATCCTCCCACCTACGTTTCGGTCTACCCCTCAGACGTTTACTAGTCGGCTCAGCATTTATTAACTTTTTAGGAATTCATTCGTTACTGAACCCAACAACTTTACAAGCCTATTTCAATCGTTGTGATGATATCACTTTTTTATATTATATATATTATATTAACAGAATGCATGCTCTGCAATTCCGTGTAGTGTAACCTTCTAAATTTTCCAGCTGACTCGTCATTTTACGAACCAAATATTTTATGCAATACCTTATTCTTGAAGACCTTAAGGCGTGTTCGTCCTTCAAGGTTAGCAGCCACATTTCACATCTGTACAGAACTGTAGACAAGATAATAATTTTGTATATTCTCACTTTTAAGTTTCTCGACAAAATACGACAAAAGACCTAAATAATTTTTATACCGAAAAATAACAAGTATTTCCTGCCTTAATTTTCCACTTGAATTTTGTTTTTTCTAGGAGTCATAGGCCCAAAATACTTAAATTTCTCAATGTGTTCAAACCTATTCCCTCCCATATATATATCATCAAAATAGCCGCTGTTTCTGTAGCTAACCATTTATTTTGTCTTATCCCTATTTATTTTGAGGCTAAACTCTTTACCAACTTTCATCAATGTTGTTGTATTCAGTTTTATAGTTTCCGCGTCCTCACTTAATAATACCAAATCATCCGCAAAGCCAAGCATGGATATTTTACCACCCAGATCTAAACCCCTTTCGGTACGCATCATCTTTCTATTGTGATACACTAGTGCTAAATAAAATAGGACAGGTGAAAGGGAATCACCTTGTTTTAAACCCGAGCAAACTTCAAATTTCTCCGAAAAATAATTACCGATTCTAACTTGCTAGACATAATATACACATTTTTTTTCCTTTCATTTTAGCTCTAAATATATTATCATCCCTACATTACCATATTATAGCTATTATTTTCCTTTTGTTAGCTACAGAACCTACAAGGAAAAAATTGTAGTAAAAAATTTTTCAGCTTATTTTTAAATGACCTTTAAAATGACAAACCAATCATAACGGGGTCACTAACGATCAATCTACTACTACTGCTCCACACCAAATGGAACATGGAGCAAACTTGGGTGTAAAATCCTATGTAAATATTTTGGAGTAGTTGGGAGCAGATGGAATTCTATCGGCCCTAAATTCCATCGTGTTGTATCAAAAACCACTCACTCCTACTGACCGTGAGTGCGGAAATCGGATGGAGTAGAACAATGAACTGCACAGTTTAAGGCTATGCTATAATAATAAAAATTGTTGGTCAATGCATACAGTGTAGTTCAAATTTATAATATTGATTTTATAAAATATGGATATGAATAATTTATAATTTTGTTTATTTTTAACTATTAATTATATTTGAAAATACATGTAAATATTAATTAAAAGTAAGTAATCATTTTTTAGTGGATTTATAATTTCTAATATACAATACATAAAATGCCCACTATTATTTATATTTTTTGGGGAGGAGGTTAAGATTAAATTATATAATGTTTTTGTTATTGTAGAGCCACTATTTATAGCCCCATTAATTGCTATTTAAGTGAGCATGAATCACTACCTCTTGGTAAAATATGGAACCATGGAGTGGAGTGATCGTCAGTAGGGTCCTTAAAAATCGCCTTCAATCGCCTCCAGTTGCTCCACTTCATTGTTCCATTTGGAGTGATCGTTAATGGCCGCCTTCAGTCTAGCACTGCTCTTCCTCTTAGTTGTGCAACTAAATATTTTAAGCTCGATAAATTGAACTACATCATTATTTCCATATAGATTGTAAAATTCAAGGTACCTTATCTACAGATTTTCCTTTCAAATGCCAAAAGATCCTTCTCAAAACCCTTTGCCGATGTCCTGACTATGAATGTGTAAATTAAAACAGGTCTGATTTTATATAGTCTGTCCTTAAGTGACTCAATTTACTATATTGATTTTATTTTATCTAATCCTTATAAAAGTTCCCTTATTGGAAGTATAAATTACTTTGGTCCGTTTTTTGTGGTCAAATTTCATAACAAAATGAATGAACAGATTAATCAAAGTATTCTCCATCACTGGTTACTACTTTTTTCCACCTCTCAGGCAATTTTCAAATTTGCTATGTTTTAGGTAGACTGCTTTTCTGAGGCAGATGGGGGTTCCAGAAACCGCATTTACTTATTTAATATACTCTGTATTTGCATCGGTTCCAGAAGGTGACCGATCAGTCATACTTTATTTTAACTTAAAAGGCTAGAGACCACAGACCCCCCTGCTATGGTCACCATGTTGGGATATTACAAATATCTTTGGAGATCCTTTCCAAGGGTGTCGTGTTTACCAATTCAATTAATTAACCTATATGATGGCATGCAGGATAAATATAATGATTTTGGCATAAGATCTTACTCTATTTAAGAGGATTTTATTAATTAACCAATTGGTTTAAGAATTCAAAACCTAAATTACTCTCTTTATAAAAACCTATTGACTAAACCATATGTATTTGAGAATACTGGGTCTAATTTGCTTATTCAAGATCTTATGGTGCCACAAAATATGAGAAAATAATGTACACATTGAATGAAGGGACTATCGCATATCTTATTGTTGCCTTCGTCGTCTCGGGTACTGGCCACTTCGCCGCTTGGACCCTCTGCTTCTACTCTTAGCTCCTCACTGTTTCACCTTCCAGCTATCACTATCTCTACTTTCCTGTCTGCTGCCCCTTCTCTCCCCTTCTCCTTCTTGAAAGATACATTTTGTCCAAACTCTCCTTTCAGGTCTTCTTATTGGTTGATGCTATAGGAATTTTTGAAAAGACATTCCCTTGGAGGTTGGCTTCGAAATGTTTGAACTTTTTTTTCTCTATTGTTTCTGTCCTTGGCGGCAAGTTTCATAATAACTTTTTGACCAGGCCTATCTCTTAGTTTTATGGTGCTTTCACTCTGGCTTATCTTTATGACTGCCTGTCAGTATTCTTGGCCTGGTCCCGGCCTTCTTAGTTAGAGCCTCAAAGATCCCCTGCCCGATGTTTCTTTGTTTGATAAGGAAATTTATTTATTGAATAATAAATGGTTGACCGTAGAACTTTAGGAAGGAATGAGATGGTTCGGGAGGTGATAAAAAAAGTGGAACACAAATAGTAAAAACTATTTAATAGGAGCTGATGTTTCGACCCACTTTGCAAGTCTTCTTCAGGGCTGAAGAAACAAGATACAAAAATAAAAATAAAACAAAGGTATTTTCAGTGAATGAATCACTACTATATATTATTATGGTAGTATAGATCCCTTTTCCGGCTCTCAGGAGCGATGGATTTTGATGAATGAGGTATCAAAAGAAAGGGAATTTCACGGAGATGTGACGAATTCCAATTTTGTTTCTTAAAATCTTACAAGGGCTTAAATAACTGGAAGGCTAAAATGAAGATGAAAAAACTGGAAGGTTTCAAAACTTTGACGACTGAGAGTCGGCGGATCGAGATGGGATAAGTTTTAAAGGTGGGCTTTAAAGGTTTCGATGCAGGCATCAAGATCATGTACGCTCCTATGGAGCGTACTGGTCCAGTGTTTTAAAGCTTAAAACCTATCGTTTTTGAGATAATGCACGATATAAGACCACCTATTCCCTACGCCATCTTGCGTACATGGCGTTGTCATGGCAACTTTATATCAATTTGATTCTGTTTACAAACACTTTTAATGAGTGGAAAATTATATATTGTTTTCCATGTCCAACCCTAAAGGGCACTGTTAAATATGAATACTAAACATATAAAATGTTATAGCTGGATCTAATTGCCTAACTGCTAAACTGAAGAGATGTTTTCCAGTGAGGTAAGCTAATTACTTATTAAGTATGAACTGCAACTTCAACATAGCCATTATAAACTATGTAGCTTCACCAAATGTGTGTTAAATAAACTTTTTTGGTAATATTATATTGTTTACACGAATAAATATGTTTCCCTAATATCGCTTATACTTGGAATTAGGGATTAGAAGATATCTAATGCGATAGTTCTCGCTCGGGTATATTAGTTAATAATTAAAAAGATTTAGTGAGAAAAAATGAAAAATACTCTTATCAGTTTCATTTTACAATATCCTCACTATTTTCATTTTTTCAAATTCCATCGCGAAAAAATCTCTAGTCTTTTGAGGCGATCCAAGTTAGGAGCCAATTTTCGATTTCTGTGAAAGAAGTGAACTGTGACCCACCAAATCATGCTGCATCCATTGGAACAACAAGTAATCAGAAGGAGCAATATCTGGAGAATATGGTGGATGCGGTAAAATATTCCACTTGAGTAAAATATCCAAATATTTTTTTGCAACATGAGGCCGAGCGTTGTCATAAAGAAGAATAACGTTGTCTTTTCTTTGCTCATATTGCGGTAATTTTTCTCATAATGCAAGGCTCAAAAAAATCAACTGTAGCCTATACCAATCACCTGTATATGCCTCTACGGCCTCTTAATCGAGTAATGCCTCCAATTCTTCATCAGCGAATTTTCTTGGCAATCCAGAGCGAGGCTTATCTTCAACGCTGAAATCATCATTCTTGAAACGTTGAAACCATACCCTACATGATTTATCAGTTGGAGCATAGTCACCATAAACTTCTAAAAGCATTCGATGCGCTTCAGCTGCACTTTTCTTCCAATTAAAGCAGAAAAGTAAAACCTCTAGCAAATCCTGCTTAGTTAACACAAAATTTGACATATTCAACACATTAAAAAATAAGGTTTTTGTATGAAACTCAAAGCGATATAAAACTGAATATTATTGACAGATGTCTAACCTATCTGAAACTGCCGAAATCAGCTGTCACTATGAAACATTCATAATAGCCAATGCCATCTTTTGAAAACGGACCAAAGTAATTTGTACTCTCAATAATATAACACTTGGTCATCCTACAAGTTCTCACTTTTACCTAACCTGGTAATCTAACATCATTCGCTATACCGCACTCTTAATGCTAGTCCAAATATTTCATTATTGCATCCTATAAGATACTCTGGCTCATGAATTCCAAGAGAGATTTGATTTATATACATCTTTTTCTTTTTTTTTCTCCTTCTAATTAATTTATCATCTCCCATGTTCAGTAAAAATTCTATGGTTTTTGGGTAGATGGGTACATGTGATTATTATTTTTGTTTACACTGGGTTTTAAAATGAACTTTATCTTTGAGAAATAGGACATAATGATCCTTTGGATTGACAAAGTTCCAACTCACAAAATCGAAGAATAAAAGGAAGGTTAATCAGTTATGTTGCCATTGTATCACCATGTTTTTGTAAATGTTCTTTACAGGTCATTGTGACAAGCGTTGACTAGTACCATAGAAAAAATCACTATTGTATGAGGAGACATAACTGAATAATGACCTAATGAAACTTTGGCATCAATTTACACAAAACAAATTAAGTGTTAATTAGAACCTAGTCATTCAAAATGGTCGATAAGTCAACAAAACAGTCTTCACATAGAATGTAAAAAAATTAAAAAAAAAATTAGTCATAGTAACAAAATTTATATTTATTGAATTTGTTAAAGGAGCCTACTAGTATGATATACAGAGGCTGGCTTTATTTATGGAATGGGACTTCACAACAGTACAATGATCAATTACAAATATGTTTATGTTATCATTATAATTAGTAATAAACTCAAGTTTGTAATCTGACATTGAACGACAATATACAAATAAATTTCAAATTGTGACACACAAGTACATAATCTAATTAAAATATAACAAACTCTGTTGGCAGTTGACTAATGGTAACACTTTATAACAAAGAATAACAAGTTTAAACTAAAAAAATACAAAATTAATAGATTGAAGTAAATGTATTCTTAATTGAAACAAATAAATTTACAAAAATTCTTAGTTTGAGAAATTATTTCCTGCAATATTAGTGGAATTGTAAAGCTAAATAAAGCTAACGGAAATTCAGGCACGAATGTTGTTGTTTTGATTTCCCAAAGCAAAGGAAAAAAAAACACGCCAGTCTATATTTTGATAATTGTTTACATTTAGAACGATACTTGGAGCAAAGCCAGGCTGAATAAAATTGGATCTGTGCTTTTGACTGAAGGTGGGGGAGAGGACTAATAAATTAAAAAAAAACAAACTAAGAAATAGCAACAATTATCTATCCATTCATTAAAATGAAGCTCTCTGCTGAAAAAAATACTAAAACTTAAACAGATGATATGCAAATAATTCATCATGGTTTATGTGTTTGACACTATAAAAAATGAAATAATCTTTCAACAATGTCAGATGATCAAATGTTAAATAAAGGTTGCTAAAAATAAAAAAAACTTTCTCCTTTTTTAATCATGTTTTTATTCTTTAGTTGCAAATAATACAAATACCTCTGAACAGAGGTTTTAAAAAGACTATTTCAATTCCAATATATAAATTCAATATTCAATTTCAGAGGTAGGATATGAAATAAAATAAAATAAAATTTATTTATAAATTTAAATTTATAATCAAATAGCACAAAAATATAATACAGGCACTTTGTAAAAATAGATACCTTTATTAAAAGAAAAATCATTATTTCTTGAATTAGACAATTTTTTGTTGATGTTACAAACTCTTCAACTGTAGGCTCATATTTTGTGCACCAGGCCTCTGTCCGAGACAAAAATTTAGTATTCAGGGATAAATTATCTCCGTCAATGGCTCCTGCAATGCATGGCATCCAAAATGGATTCAAGAGCGTGTCATAGATTCATCATCACTGTTTTAACCTTAATCTTAGAACCTTTAACATTTCAGACAATTGAAGAATTGAAACACTGGTATTTTATACATACACAGCAAAGATATCACCAACTGATTGACCAGAATAAAATTTCTCCTCTCAAAAGGTATTGTTTGCATAGTCCATTAGCCACTAATATCTTTATTCTTCACACCTTTAAGGAGGCAAATTAAAATATATATATATATATATATATATATATATATTCAACTTATTACTTGATACGATTTTATTTCATGATAATTTATTGACTCTCAGAAGTGGTAATCAGATCATTCTATTACAACTAACCGATGTTTTTTTTTTTCTGATGAAGCAGTAATATTTTACATTGTTCCACATATTTTATTTCAGATTCAAGAAATGTTCCAATTAAGCAGATGGAACTATTTATTATTTTGGCTTAGTACTATTACTGTATTTTAATTCCCTCAATTTTCTTCTACCATTTTCTTCTATCAGACGACTCCTCTTGCAGCTATTTCCTCCTTCACATCTTCAATCCATGTCTTCCTAGGCCATCCCCTCTTCTTCCTATATTCTGGCTTATATAAGAAAAGATTTTTTGGCCATCTGTCATCTCCCATCCTATATTAAATGGCCAAACCATTGAAGACTCCTGATTTTAATGTTATATAATGTATCCTTTTCCTGCCCTATTTTGTTTCTAATAATATTATTGCATATGTGCTAGAATATTGAACTAAATATTATAAATAAACAATTATTGCATCAATTAGGTATAGAATTTGTTTTATCCAATAAGATTAATGCTGAGCAAATAAATAAAATTAAAAATTACCTCCTTATTTAGATTACAATATGCTTTTATCTCTGCAACTATAAGTCCGACAATGACTCCATTGTAAATGGCTGCCAGAGAATAAAATCTTGGATTTGACGTGATGTCTTCATACCAAGCATAGGGATAAGCAATGGGAAACCAATCTCGGCATAGAGTTCGGACCTATTAAGAACAAATACAAAAAAGTAAGTCATAAGTTAAAATAGCTAAAAACAAAAAATGGATCTAATTGATATTGGCGTCATTTTTTGAAAAAGGCATAAGCTCTATTCAGCAAACTTTACAGGAAACACATGAAACGATTTTTCCCCAAATAACAATATATATTTTTAAAATTGTATTATTTATTGTCTACAGTATGATTTTATTAAAGTGGCAAAACTTTTATAATTACAACATATTTTTAAGGCTTCTAGTACTGGTCAAGACCAGAGTGATGACTTAGAATTGTTCAATAGTCGATTTCTAAACCGTTTCCAATTTTTTCTTTGATATATCATGAGCGGAATCGATAAAGGTGGTGTTTACGCCCCATAATAATTTAAATCCTAAATTTTGAATTGTTGGTGCTTAAGCCTTTTTCAAAAAACGTCGATACAAACTTGATCTAGATTTAATTACACAAGATATTGCCTAAAACAACCTTGGAGGGAGGAGAAAATCAGGGCGAGTAGAATACCTGTGCATCAATCTATGCAGTACTAGATAAAAAAAAAGGCAAGATTTCTCGGAAAAATTAATAAGGTGGGTATTCATACTCCTCTGAAACCGAAACCATTCTAGCAATGGTCTCTCTGTTATCGAACTTTTAAACTTTTTTTGTCCTGAAAGATTGTTCTTTATCTATCAAGGTCTTCTTGATTGTTGTATGGCTGACTTCTGCAATCCGTTTGCAAGTTTTACCATTTTCTAAGCAACAAAATATGTGGAGTTATTATTCCAACAAATGAATCCAATTAACAATAATTGTAAATTGCATCTACGGTCAACTATACCCTTACTAAATAATTCAAATATCTATAACTATTATAGTGAATAATTAATAGTTGTTAATTATGCCAATCTGTTTTAAATTATTTACATTATTATTTATAATAATTATTATTATTTATTATTATTAATAAAATAACAAATGTAAATTATCTGTCTGTTAGGTTTTTTATTTAAGCAGTGCCAACCTACCATAAGCCATCTCAAAACAAAATGGCAGAGGATCAAAAACCTAGAGATGTTTTGTCCACTTTTCATAGCAAATCGGCTGAACCATTTTAGACCAAACTTTATGTTGTTATTTAGAACTATAAACAAGTTTTTAGCAACATTAAACTGTTATTCATAATCTTGAGACAAAATGGTGGGTATACCAAAATTTTATTTATCAAAAAATCAGATTAATTTGGGATCTATCGTTAAATACTTATAATTAAAGACCGGATTTGTATTCAAATGCATATTTTTTCTGATACGCTTTTCAATGAAAACAATTTAATATATTTACAAGTCAATACATTTGACATAGATATGTTAAATTTTATTGTGCATATTTTATGTTTAATATTTTTGCATATTTGGCCATCAATTTTGTTAAAATAATTTGTCTGCGTATTAAAGTAAAAAATAGATAATTAAACTACTTTCTGATACACATTCAATGCAGGATAATTTTTTTTTTTAAATTATTATTGAACGTATAAATTATAAGATGGATAAATACCATCTATGATTAATAAAAATATTCTAGATTACAATAAACATAGTAATCATAGTAAAGACAAAAGCTAACAGACAACTTCAAGTTGGTGATGTGATCACTGAAGTTCACGCACTGAATGTGTTTCTTAAAAACTTGTTCAAAATAATTTATAGTATTTTATTCCATTACAAAACCAAAAAAAAATTAAAAAATCACATATTCATACTTAGGTATTCATAGAAAATAATGTTTAGCTTTGTAACTTAGTTTCATTTTATAATTTCTTAAACAAAGTAAAAATTATCCTTTTTCTCTTCTTTAGAATTTCATATTCTATTCTCAGTCAGTGTGTTGCTACCATTTTGCGTATAATGTTAAATTAACTACGTTTTAATTTTCTGATTTAAGCCGAAATGCCCAAAGCAGGAACATCATTTAATTCCATGTTAAAGAATTGGAACCCTTTGAATTCAACAAAGAGCTTGTTTTCCTCAAAAAAACTTTTTTTGCAATAAAAATGTGCCATGTGATAGAAATTTTCAAATCAAAGAAAATTCAAAAAGACAGATACATGTCTGAACTATTCTTGGAATTTTATACTCTAATTTGAGATCGGAATGTAATAGTAGATTATTGTGTACTGTAGGATTGCATCTGAAGACTTTGGGGAGATCATTCATTTTGCACCTATTCCACAAAATAAAAAGGAAAGAACAGCCATATAAATGATAAAATCCCTCTAGGCGTTGCTCGGGTAACACTACGAACCCTGCTCAGTGTTATCATTTTTGAACAAAGGACAGGTTACCACCTAATTAAATAATAAAACAAATAATGTAATCTAAATCTCAACTGTCAGGCATTACATGACATCATTTATAAGTTATGCTCTAAGAAGCATTTTAACAGCAAGGCAGGCTATGTTGCTTTATATTATTATTATACTTTACTTTGCTGAAATAAATTTACTAATCGTTATGTGTTAATTATTAAACATGGTGCCAAAATAGTGGATTTAGTGAACAGTTTAACGTGATTTTGAAGCATGAGTGTGAATTTTGTTGGTTACATGTCTGACAACTATGGTATCATCTCGCGGCTACCTGAGCCTCTACAGATTTCTGATAATTCTAAAAATATTTAAGTTTGGAGACAATGAAGAAATTCTTTCCAATTGTATGCTGAAGAAACGTAACCTGCCTTCTGTAGCAATTCATCTTAGAACATCATCATAATTATTTCTCATCTACCGCTTTATACAGTGTCTTTCTGTAAAGCCTGGACCACACTCCACGATCCTCACTCAGTTCTCTTCTCCTATTTCAATCCAATCTTCTCTTTGCAAAGCATTCCCATAATCCTTTTTCTCCTTCTTCCCAGGTACGTCGGGGTCTTCCTCTAGGCCTTCTACCGTCAACCTTTGCTTCATGTGTCATCCTAGCAAAAAGATTTGTTCATCCTTAATAATGTCCAAACCACCTTAGACAGCTTTCTTCAACAACATTTCATCTTAGAGCATAAGATATAATACATGTCATGCCATGCCTGACACCAGCTGTCGAAAAATCTATGATTCGAATTACTAAATAACTGATACTGATTTGTTGTGGGTCAGAAGCAAGTATTTTGAACTATTACCAAAGTAAATTACATACTTCTTCTAGATCTGACGGACACAAAAATCTTAACTGAAGATTGCTCAAGTTACAGAGGGGAACAGATTTGTTTTTCTTTTGATTAGAACCATTTTCACCTGCATACCTAAAACACATTGAAATTGTTGAAAATATATGAAATATTTTTAGTATTCAATGGAAATTATGTTAAAATTACTAAGAACATTCATATAAAAAAAAATCTTAAAGAGGAAAAATTCTCAAAAACTAATTTTGTTTGTAAAAAAATTTGAGTATCCTTAATAGACTAGATGCAGCTTACATATTAGTCAATTAAAAAGTGATAACTTTACATGCAAAATGTAGCTTCCTGGCTAAACTTATTTTCTGCACTAATACTAAACGTGGAATAGAACAATGACATTTCCCGAACTTAGCACAACTTGTAAACTTGAGAAATAAATATAACAAAATGTCTGAACCAGAGAATGTTTAATTCTATAAAAAGCCTGAATGTAAACATAGGAAAAAAAGTAGCCTGAGATAGAACTAAATAGATTAATGTAAATAATATAGAGGGATCATATTTTTTAAAGCAGAATGACAAAACCTGATATAATGTACGACTAGAATATAGAGGAGGTATTGTTGAAGCGGCTCAATTTTAAATGAAATATCCTTCCAAGTGCGTGACATTATGAGTCAAAAGTGAAGTAATCAGAATCATGAATAGATGTTGGTTTTAAAATTCTTACCAGCTAAACGTGTCCATTTACAGCTATAAAATGTTTAGATGCATTGTGTTCAAACTATTCGACATAAGTCTGAATAAAATTTTCGTTGAAAATAATGACATAATCTCTGAAACAGTCTGATGTATGAGGAGTTTATTTAAAACAGCTGACCAAGGGTGACACATGACATTGACACATCTCATAATCGACTTTAAGTAAGCTCACAAACCGATAGTTTTTCTTTCGTAAAACTCAGTTAAACGTCATTTAGTAGTTATAAATTTGAAAGTCAAATCTGAAAAGAACTTGTAGATCAATCTTTTTTAAATTTTTAACCAAATTTTTGATTTTGAAATACGAGAAAAGTTAATGTTAAGATAAAACCCAGTTGCTTGTATTTATCAGTTTAGAAGAAGGAATGGGAAGTTGTTAACAAGTCAGTTAACAATGGAAGAATTATCAGTAATTTAACAAGAAGAAAGTGTTGAAGAAGACGTAACTTTATTTTATTATCAACAGTTCTCATCCACATATCAAAACTTTGTTTCAATAAAATCTTAAAGGAGAAATTAGACATCTAAATTTAAAAAAGTCAGAACGATAATTTAAAAATACATGACCATGGGATTCTCCAAAGGAGCAACTTTTAATCAGCTGTTACGTCATTTGTTGGTGGTAGCGTAGCGGCCGCCATGCTTAGTAGAATTTCTGTTACTTTAGGTTAGGTTTGTTGAAATTAGTATTTTGCTTTTACTATTATTTACTGTTATCGAAATGAATGCATATAAGGATGTCAATCGGAGAGTCCTCGCAATACAGGCGAAAAAAAAGAGGCATAAACCAGGCAAAAGGAAGCCTAAAGTTGAAGAGAATCGCTCTACCACACCTAAGGACAAGACCTACTTCAATAAAACTGAACCTAGTACTTCTTCTTCGAATGAAACTATTGAGGAAGACGAAGACGAGCCATATTCATCTGATGAAGAAGAGCAGGAGGATTCTACAGATTACTGTAAAGGAGGCTACCACCCAGTAAAAATTGGTGATCTTTTTCTCAGCAGGTATCATGTTACTAGGAAGCTGGGATGGGGTCATTTTTCGACTGTTTGGCTGTGCTGGGATCTTGTTGATAAAAGGTTTGTAGCTTTAAAAGTTGTTAAGAGCGCATCTCACTTTACAGAGACTGCTTTAGATGAAATAAAGTTATTGAAAGTTGTCCGTGATAGTGATGCCACTGATCCCAAGCGTGAAAAAGTTGTGCAGCTATTGAATGATTTTAAAATAAGTGGTGTTAATGGCACTCATGTTTGTATGGTTTTTGAAGTGTTGGGACATAATTTACTAAAGCTTATTATTAAGAGTAATTATCGAGGCATTCCAATTAGAAATGTGAAATGTATCATTCGACAAGTTTTAGAGGGCTTAGATTATCTTCATACAAAATGCCAGATTATACACACTGATATTAAACCAGAAAATGTTTTGCTTTGTGTTAGTGAATCTTATATTAGGAAACTTGCATGTGAGGCAACAGAGCTTCATTCAACTGGTTCGAAATTACCAATTTCATTAATCAGCACTGCACCTAAAGAGTTTCAGGAGTTAGCCCCCAATTCAAAAATGTCCAAAAACAAAAAGAAGAAACTGAAAAGGAAAGCAAAAAGGCATAATGAGCTTTTGAAAAAACAAATGCAACAAATTGAAGAACTTGAGGAACAGAGAAGAAATAGTGAAATGGAAAGTTCTAAAATGAAATCTAATGATAGTACTGCTACAACTCCGGAAGAAAATATGAATTCTCAAGAAATATCAGAAAAAGAAATGTCAACTGAACTTAAAACTGATGGTGATTATCTTAATGGTTGTGATCTCATGGACCCCATGAATGCTAATATTACAGGAGCAGGTGAAACAGTTTGTGTTGAAGGACTCATGCAGGATGAAAAAGTAGAGAGTGAAAAAAGTTTTGATGGCGGAGGAGAAGATGTTAATCTTACAGAAGATCCTATAAGTATTAGTCCAAGTGAAGATACCACTCAATCATCTCCACGTAGGTGTGAAAGGAAATATTATGGCAATGAAATAGATCCCTCGAGGTGGGAATGTGAAATGGATGTTAAAATAGCAGATCTAGGAAATGCTTGTTGGGTTGACAACCACTTTACGGAAGATATACAAACAAGGCAATATAGGTCACTTGAAGTTCTCATTGGTGCTGGTTATAATACCTCGGCTGATATTTGGAGTACTGCCTGTATGGCATTCGAGCTGGCTACAGGTGATTATCTCTTTGAACCGCACTCTGGTGATGGCTATTCTAGAGATGAAGATCATCTAGCTCATATCATTGAACTGCTCGGAGAGATACCTAAAAGGATAATAAATTCAGGGAAGCAGTCTCGTCAATATTTTAACAAGAAAGGAGAGTTAAGACATATTGCATGGCTGAAGCCTTGGGATTTATATGATGTTTTGACCGATAAGTACAACTGGAGTCCACAAGATGCCAAGGACTTTGCTGCTTTTCTGAGGCCGATGCTGGACTTTGACCCTAACAGAAGGGCTACAGCTGCAGAATGCCTCCAGCATCCTTGGCTCAAATATTAATACCGTCTATCCAAAGTTCACTGTTGATATTAATTTCTAACTGTTTCGTTTCTTCTACATTTTTATTTTATTACATGCATTGTGATTTAATGACTGTGTTTATTTATTCTAATTTTCATATTTCTTAATAACTTTTATAATGTGGTGTTTATCAAAGTTCAAACTTTCGAGATTGTGTTATCAGTTGACAGTGCTTGGTTACCGTCGGCATATCGACAAAAAACAATTCAATTATTGCTTTTTTAAATAGCATTAGGGCCTAGTTATGATATTAGTGTTAATAAGACTATTAGCTTAAATTTGTAATTGTGATTGTAGTTTATATATTGTTAGTGAATCTCAGTGTTTCACATTGTTTTTCTCCAAGACTTTATGAGGTAAGGATACTATGTAATTATTTTCTTTTGAAAAACTTATATTTAAATTTTATATCGATTTCCTCTTTATTTTTTTTTTCTTCTATTATTCCTATATTCTTAATGTTTTAATTTTATTCATTTATTTTTATATGTAAATATTTATTACTCAATATATTGAGGAATACTGTTATTACTCTTTTATTTGGTATCCTGCTTTTGAAGTAAAATTTTGTTAATAATATGTTTACTATTTTTCATTCTATGGTTGTAGTTATTGCATATGACGGGGCGGAATCAATACTAGTTTTGTTAAAACTTAATTTTACTCTTAATTTTAATTTTGATGTATTATTACCTTTATTATCTTTTTTTCTTTAAATTGGAAATACAATGCATCTAACTAGTTTTAAAAGACATATATTTGTTGATCAAAAGGTTTTTGATTCATATACTTCTAAGATCCTCTTTTATTATCAATTATGTTCAATAATTAATTAGTAATAGATGATTGGCAGATGAAAACAGGTTTTTCAGCACAGTGATTAATAAAGTTACTGTTTACAAGTTTCTATTCTTAACCCTTAATAGGGAATGTCTACTATATATACAGTGGTCAAAATAAGTATTCGTACACTTATTTTTATGGATAAAAATATGTTTAATAATTTATTGAACATAGATTAATTGATAACTATTATTAAAAAACAAAACATTCCGCATTCATTTTTAAAGATGAAGAAAATTTAAAACTCGTGCACCATAATTAACAACCAAAATTGAACAATTCATCTTTATGGGTAGAACTTGATCATCTCGATTTATGACCCATTTTCAGGGTTTATATTTGAATAAGAGATTATTTATTAAGTGAAAACCATGAGCTGAGAACAAACTAACAAGTTATTTTCATGACAACTGTTATTGTATGAATACTTTTGTTGCATAATAAATTTTCAATTTTTTTTCTTAACCTAATTAATTTTCTAGTATATTTAAAGTATATCAGCGGAATAAATGATTTTAATATTATAAAAAATAAGAGAAATCTTATAAGAAATAGGAATCATAAAAATATAGAAGGAACAAGACTTTAAAAAGTAATTATGTAAAATATAATAGCATACTAAATATAAGTAAATATAAAATATATTTTTTAACAGAAATGAAACAATAAAAATTGCAGAAATAACAACAATAATAGGTACCTCCTAAAAACTAGATTATTTACATACAAAGGCTTTAACGAAATTCAACCTATAAAACATAGATGTGAACATATTAAATAAAACAAGCGAAATTAAGAAAATAAATTTTTCATTTGTGACGAAACTGGCCTTGTACCCTCATTTTTATCCTGAAATACCAAAAAAAGCATTTCATTACTACTTTTTTTTAAGATAAAATCCTATTAAAATTGAATTATTCAGGTCACAAATGACTGTTTATGGCACACTAAGAAAAAATTACACTAAAAGAAATATCCATCTGCGAGACAGGTAATATTTTAGGAAATGGTTCCTCCAAACACTTGAATGATGGATGACCCTTGAACTGCACAGAAACACTTTTATCGCGTAATCTTATAAACAACTGAGAATTTCCTGGAACTTTGGCGGGAAATGATGAATTTCCGCTCTCTAGTGAACTAAACATAAAATTATACCCACCTGTAAAGCGGTGGTTCCATGCTAAAGGGGTTTACTGAAATAACTATACTCCAACAGCTTCACACCGAAAGGATCAATCATGAGTATGAAATCCTTTGTAGATTTTTCGGAGTAGTGAGGAACAGTTTAAATTCTATTGGCCCTAAATTCCATCACGTTGTATAAAAATCCAATCACTCTAACTGATCCACTGTTGAAAATTGATGAAGTGAAACAGTTAACTGCACAGTTTTTGGCTGTGCTATAATATTAATAATAAAAATTATTGGTCAGAAGATACAGTTTAGTTAAAATTTACGATATTGATTTTATAAAAAAAAAAATTTATTTGGACATGAATAACTTTTAATTTTGTTTATTTTTTCTCTATTAATTATGTTAGAAAATACATTTTAAGTGAATTTCTAATTTTTAAAATGCATAAAATAGCTATTCTATTCATTCACTATTTTTTATATTTTTTTTGGGAAGGGGTTAAGATTAAATTATTTAATCTTTTTGCTATCATAGAGCCACTATTTATAGCCTCATTAATACATATTTACATTGCATACTATCTGTCGGTAAAAAATGGAATCTTGGAGTGGAGTGATGGTCAGAGGGGGCCTTGAAATCGCCTTCAATCCAAGGACTCCAGTTGCTTCACTTCATTGTTCCATTGCTCAGTTTGGAGTGATTGTTAGTGGCTGTTTTAAGGGTTAAATATAACAATTTTGTGTTTTTATTGAGATGATTTTAAAATTTGGTTTTATAGTAAATAATTTTAAATGAAATTTATCATGTATTCTCACCTTGAAATAAAAAAAAATATTATTTTTTATAGAAGAATTATTATTAATTTAATGTTGGGTATCTTTATGAAATGCTTGCTGCTTTTTATGCAGCACATCCTCGGCCATACCCTCCAACCTCAATTAGACTGTCCTTGTCTCAAGAACATAAGGCCAAATTTTCTTTCTGATGATACAAACTGGTCGAAATTTGCCAAGCTTTACTTGGCTGCAAGAAGTCTTATGGCCGGGAAAGAGCCCCCATGACTCTACGGCAGAAAAAAAAAAAAAAAAAAAATTATGAAGTATAAACTTCTTTCTGAATCTTGTTTTTATTTAAAGATTTTTCCCATTATTTTTACTAATACTTAATAATGGGAAATTTCACCATCTTTTGGACAGCCTCTTATGTATTTTATGCTTTCTATTACAAATATCATTACAATGATAATTGTAATAGAAGGCATGAAATAATGTCGAAAATCTATAAAATAATCTGAAAATCTTTAAATAAACAGAAGATTCAGTAAGAAATTTGTACTTCATAAAACTACACAAAATTAAAAAAAGAATCATCTTTGCCGAATGAGATGTCACATAGATCTTCATTGCACTCAGTTCAGGAGTTGAGCTCAATAAAACTGCTGTTTTCTGATATCAGATCATAATGCACTCAAAGTATAGCTCTTTTTCATGTTTTACCATATCATCCTCAGAAGTAACTTGGGAGGAGAGCGGTATAGGGGAGATTCTGGTTTACTAACAAGTGTGAAAAGGTGATGACATTAGGGAAGAGAACAACTCAATCCGAGTGAATCAGTTGACAAAGTTATAAATATTTTTCCCTTAATCAGTCACTTGGTGTAAAGAGCTATTGATTATCCATCTCTGTTCATGGTGATCCGGTTATAGAATCCTCCTCCCCCCTTCCCCCTCTAAATACTTAACATGCAAATCTTACAAAATTTCTTTTTTTGCCATCAGCTTGAATTTTTTTAAGAATCTGCACACTCCTAAGCTGACTTGTAAAGGCTGGCAAACTCTATTGCGGTACCGTCAAAGAGGTTTACTATGCGCCAGATTTTGGACTTATATTCTATTTTTTTTACCCATTGATAGGAGCCAGAAAAGTCGGAAATTTATATCTCAGCTTCCTTAGAGTATAGATGAAATAAAAAACCTCTAGTTTACACCTTGTTAATAGTTGTTTGTTTAATTTAAAAGTGGAGCAAAGTTTATGGGTTGGTTGGGAGAATTTGCACCAATTTCTAAAACACCTGGAAATTAATAGCTGGTGCAATGTAAGGCTATCTCCATCAGTAAGAAGAATGAATACGAATTTAAAAAAAAAAAAGTATTTTTGTTTGAAAATTCTATGAAAAACTTAATATTTTTTACCTTGAAATTAAACTAGAGTAAAATAATTAAAAATATCAAAACCGAAATTTTTATTTAATATTAATCTAGACCAAAATAAATACAAATTATCTATACATATATTTTTTTTAATTTATAGAATATATTTATTACACTTTAGATAGCTCGTGAATCCAACTCAGGGACTCTAAACAATTTTCTGGTGGTTGATATCATTCATGGTTCGCTTATCTCACTCGATACATCTTTACGTTTAGTGGAACAAAGTATCCCCAATTTCTGGTGCAAAGATGTCCACAGTCAAATTTTCAGAAATTACGTCTAAACAAGAGATTTATATCTAAAACTGATGTTTTCTTCTTAATCACAGATAGATTTTGAACAACTTAGAGATCACACTTATCTTTATACTACGAGAAGAGACCATCCAGCAATAAAAGTTTGAAAGGAATCGCTTAACGGAGAATAACAGGAGAAGAAAGAAAAATACCAGATAATCTACCAAAAAAAATACCACTGAACTTTGCCCCCAGCCATTGGAAGGTATACTTCTCCTCTTTCCCCGCAACCCTTTTGTGCCTTTTACTATCACTGATGAGCCAAACCCAGTAGCACAAAACTTCTGATGTCATTGGAGCAATTTTAATCATTAAGGAGCAAAGTAACCCTCATAGACGGATAGTAGGTAAACAAAATATTGGAAATTCAAAATAAGAGACAGATTCTGAATTTCAGTGGTCAAAGAAGTTTTAGTACAGTTTTAATTTTAAACTCTAGTTATCTATAGCTAATTCAATTACTGTATCGGTGATTTAAGAAACCCCATAAGTCATAGAGACCAATTTTTCGAAAAACATTAAAAACCAGTCCAGACCAAAGCGTAATGATTCTAGGCAGGCCAAAACGGATACTTAAAATATGGCTGATTCTGAACTTATTATATTCCAAATTATGACAATAAGAGTCGGTATGGTATTTAAATTTGCTGGACTTGTTGGCTTTCTCAAATCAATCAACTTTGCTGATATAAGGAAAATAATAATTACCCATAAAAATGTAAAAAAGTGTTTATTTATGATAAAATTGTTTATGAAATCATTTAAAATGAATTAGGTTAGGGATTGATCCTTTTATGCCATCATGCGGATGTCAACTGATTTAAAAGGAAATCTAAGCCTACTATTTGTGGTATAAAATCGCTCGGAAGGACATCAAAGCAAACAAATTATGTTTATAAAAGCAAATTCAGACTAAACTACTTGTGAAACACTGGAAAATTTCAGAGTAAAACCTAGGAATGCTTTGGTCATCTTGTCAGAAAACATTTGGCTTTTTACCCATTAAATAGGCCTGGATAGTTGAAAGTTCAGGTACTTCTATTTTTAGCCTGAATGTGTTCTGGATGAGTCCACCAATGAAATTTCTCCGAAGAAGAAACCGAACTCCGAATTGTAAGCCACTAAGCTCATTGAGATGAGAAACCTGTTGAGCGCTGACTGATCCATTATTACGGGGCTATGCTCCCTGAACACATGTCTATCTTAACAGAATGGAATTCCGCCACATTTTTAAAATCACCTAAAAGTGATGGGGCTTGTCGACTCAACGATTCAACTAATGATTTTGTCCTTGTAAAATGATCATGAGAGAGCACTTAGTGACTTTAAAAATCAAATTGCATTAGTTGAAAATGTTTGTCACATTTGTTGTATGGCTTGTTGTTTTTTTCATTACTGCATTTTAAGGAATATGAGATAAAGACATACTTGCTTTAACCATTTCCTATATGTTAAATACTTTTGGAAGACTAACTCGTGTCCACAATAGAACAATAAGTGGTTAAATAGCTTAATTAGATTTTATAGTATTAAGTCTGCTTTAAATCCTTAGCCTTCCTCAGATAATAGCTTCAAAATTGATAGAATTTTTAGTTTTTCGTTCTAAACTGGTAAAAGCAGCTAATACTACTAAGCTATATTTTTGTTAAAAGTGTTATGAAATTCTCCAATTGGCATCTTCTTCCGAATTTAGAGGTTAGTTAAATATTCTCTGAAGAGGTATTTTTGTATTTGGATGGTACAATCTAAAAATTCATAATACTGGAGATGGAAGCTTCAGCTGTAGATTTAATTAAAATAGGAAACATCCTTAAAAGAGAACCTCTTTTGACTAGCAAAATGAGAGCCGTGAGATAATTTTATCTCTGAATGAGCGTATTGAGGGTCCGGTTGACCAAAATCTTTTTCAAAGTAAATACAAAATTTTAAAGAAAGACAACCTTTTGTTATTCTCTGGATTCCTGATTCCAAGATTAAAACAAATTATAAATACTGAGGATAAATGTGCCCATAATTATGAAAGTGGTCTGTCTAAGTCAAAATTAAAAAAAAAATGAATTTATCACTTATTTCACACGACATGATTTTAAACTAAATTTATTCAATGTAATTTTTACGATATCGTCAAAAATGAACCTTTAGATTGTAGTTGTAATTACAACGTTATACGGAATTCATTTAGTGTTAATTATGAAAGTGGTCTAAGTCAACAATTTAAAGAAATTATATAAACATAACAAACTATTATATAAACCTAAAAGAGGAAGACCAAAAATATACGAAAATATTCAATTACTTCCATTATACAACATCACTAAACCAGTAACGGAAGAAAAACATAAAGATGTTATGTGTTTACTACCATACATCCCTCCATTTTTTCAGGAACATTTTAAAAATCTTAAAAACTCGAAATTATGATAAAAATCGATTACTTGTTAAAAATGATTAATAAATGTTTATGAATTATTTCGTTAAAGTTGTTGTTTCAAATAAAAATCACAATTTTTTGTTACTTTAAGTCAATTATAGGACATTCAGTTAATTTTGAAAATGGTCTAAGTCAATTCAAGCTTTAAAACCAACATTTTCCTATGAAATTCACACAAAATTTCATATCTATAATAAATTTCCATTAATCAAGACTAATAAAATTATAAATTGAAATGTCGCATAATATAAAAATATTTTTTAATTTATTCAAATGCGATTCATTAAATATCTTGAAACAAGAAATATATGACTTAGACCACTTTCATAATTATGGGCACATATGTCACAATTGCAAACAAATTAATATGTAGCTTCCATGTGGAAAATGAATTATAAATAATTCTTAATACCTTCCTTTAAGTGAAAAATTGAAAAATTAAGTAAAGTAATACAAATCTTCGTATGAAGATATACCAATTTTCTGATTTAAAAATTTCTCATAATCGTATTATCTCTTTAGATTGATAAATTTCTCGGAAATAGTTCTGATAAAGTTAAGATTTATAGCTGTAAAGCCTTAAGATTAAAATATTTTAATCTTTATGTTAGTTCTGATCAGTATAAAGATTACAAACATTTCTCAATTCTTTTCATAAATATTATCTAAAAATGCAAAGTAAAATTAAATTTAATTCTTAAATCAAATTAAAAGAAATATAGTACTCTTTATTATAAAGTACATTCACAATAATTCCTTGGAAGTAATAATATAGTTAATTTTTTTCTGGTAGCTGCTTCTTTTGAGGTTTTATAGCAATGTTATGAGATCATCAATTAACATTATAATAGATTATACTACGGAAGGTTGGCTGGACTTGAACCCTATTTATTCTCTTGTATGTTGTTAATCCTCCTTGCTCGGACTCCATACTAATGGCATATCGTTTGTCACATGAGTGTATTGAAGTATTTGTGTCTTGATGAAATTTCTAGGCAATGTTTGGGTTGGCGCTTGAGTTGACCTTCCCGAGCAATTTTCTTTTATACATCAAAAGGATTTGCTATTTTTAAAAGGGCAAAAAGATTAGTCAAGCAGCTCACCATGTTTGTGGTTGCCGCATTTGTGCTTTCACATTTTATACTTAACAGTTGGCCACAATCATGAAGTCATCTTTAAGGACATGGGTCCTCAAACATTGGTTTTTTTATTTCACCTTGTGGATTTATTTTCATAATAAATTCTTTATTATGTATTATGTTGCTATACATGTTTAATGTACAAGTTTGATTTGTTGTTCAAAATTACCTGTCATGCAATCCATCATTATTATCCAAACCAGCCCAAATTTTACATTTATGGATCTATGGATAATATTTAGTTCCCCCTCAGTTACCGGGGTCAAACAAGAAGTGTAAACAAAGAACTAACAAATTTACATAATAGTTAATGTATGTGCATATTACTAAAACCAATAAAAAAAAAAAATAATAAATTGTCTGAATTAAAAATGTCTGCAAAATCAGTGATTAGCATTTATTTGTGACCTAATCTTTTTAGATAAAACTTAAAGATTAAGATTGATTGATGATTATTTACAAATTTGTTGAGATTGATAAACAAAAATTGTTGCTGATATTTTTTACAGCTTCAACCATTAACATATCTATTAATCATTGTGCTAAGTAGGTCTTATCTTTAGTGTATTCAAAATACAAAAACCTTTGAACTTCGATGTGCACCTATTACTTTTTAAATTTGTTTGTTTCTTTTTTTTTTTTAGGAAATTATTTAATTTTTAGATTAAAAGATTAACCTTTTTTAAACAGTATAAAACAAATCATATAGTTTGTTCTGTTATGTTTTTCTAAAGAAATTGTTTAAGTAAATGTGCAATCTTCTGAAAATGTTACCGACCTCTGGTTTATTGCGATTGATGTTTCGGTTACAGTTTGACTCTACTGATACAAAAAATCTTGTTATACATTTGGAGCACAGTTTTAATTTGTTTACATAATATCTGTCATCACAGAAATATTCATGACATCAGTAAAGTAGTAGAAATTCAATCCTTCCACTTAAATTAGAATTAGCATGTGTGAGATTAGTTTAAAAAAAAACAAAAAACATAAGCACATATGAGTCTACAGATAATGTAAATTGATACAAATAATGTCTGAATATTTTTATAGGTTTGAATTAAAATTTTATCGTTAAAGAGAGCAGGTGTTGTTTTTCATTATTACCCCTCTACGTATATTTGAAGTTTTCTGTAAACATAAAAGCACTGGAATTATCTTAATTATCTCTTATAACCGACTTCAAAACACTTTTATTTACTTTTTCGCCATACTGTAAATATTTTTCTTTCTTTTTTCAAGTATTTTAGGTGATATAGGAATTATAAGATTTTAATGGAATTAATGTTTCACTTTAAAGGACTATTTGTATCTCTCTTGAATCTGTTTAATTTATGTAGAATGGTTTAAATTAGAATTTAATTAATTCTATAATTGTGAAAGACAAAATTTATGTATTTATATTAAATAAATTTATTATTATATATGATGATTATTTTATATTGGAGATCATTCATAATTTGTCGACATAAAAAGAAAAAAATGAGTTTTTGTTTTATTTATTTTGTTTACTGACATTTGGGCCCTACGATATGGAACATCTTCAAGGATTTAATAAATAAATTAAGTGATCTGAAAATTGAATTTCTACGACAAGCGCCTAATTCACCTGGCTTGTCTCAAACACATTTCCATTTTTTTTTTTTTTTTTAATGAGTGGTTGATGCATTTGAGAAAAAAACAAAATGATAAGATAAAATTTTCATTACTCGAGTTTATTGATTCAAAGCTAATGGAAATTATTTTTAACAAAAATATTTTTATTTAAGTTTGTTATTTTTTCATATTTTTCAACCTAATATTTTACATATTTTATATTTAATTTTTCACAATTTTATGTATATTGTCTATCACAATTTGAAACCACGGAACTGTCAAATCTCATCTTTTCAATAGAGATAAAAAAATGTTTAAAAAATCAAATTTTCATCATATTGAATTTTTTTTTTTTTTTAAATAATGCATACCAGCAAGTAATCTATTATCAGATAGAAAAATTAAACAATTAGTTGTGTGTAAAATTTAGACAAAAATAATCAGCGTAAATACTTACGAAGTTTTACATTATGATCAATGATATAGTATTTATCTTTTTTTTCTTCCATTTTCATTTCTGGGATTCTTTTTATAAATTTATTTGTAGAAATTGAATTGCATAAATTTAATGATTTGAGAAGAAACTACCTATTGGGAGCACTCAAATAGTTTATTTAAATAAATCACTATAAATGTAAAATATAAATAACTTCTTTATAAATAAATATTATTTATTTAATCTCTATGCAATTGAAAATAAAATCTTTCATGTAAAATTTAAAATGCAAATTTCATTCACCATTTAACTTTTTTTACTTAAACTCTTAAAATATTTGTTCAATGCCATAATTTCAAATTATTTTATTTATTTTTTTTATGAACTACATACATAAGCACCTAAGTGATGAAAAATTGTTTCAAGGAACATTCAATATATAGAGGTTCTTTTGTATCATTTATTTAATAAATAAATAAAATTTATTTTCCAAAAAAACTTTATTGCTGGTCACAAATTTTATTGACAGTGCTAACCATAATTTTTAATGACTGAAAATTTAAAAAAATTCTTCTTGTAGAAGCGTGATCAGCTATGATAATTGCACAATTAAATCAAAATATTGATGAGAGTATGGTTGAGTATGAAAGAGAATCTTGGTTGGGGGTTTGGTTTATAAACCGCATTACTTATTGGCCGCACTCCCAACCTAGATTCTCCTTCATAAATCTAAATATGGTTAAAACATCAATACAAATATCTTTATATCGTCGACAAAAGTGTAAAACCGTGCAGTTGTCAAATCTCAGATTTTAAAAGAGACAAAAAAGTTAAAAAAAAAATTAAATCATCATATTGAGTTGTTTTTTTTTTAGTTATCATATACAATCGTGTGGATGTACTATGTAATATCTTTTTTTTTTTAATTAAAAAAAAGTTAATTGTTTGTTATACATAAAATTTACACAAAACTAAAATAACTCAAAATCAAACAGTTTTGGACTTTTAAGTAAGGTTTCACACTTTTGCTGGTGATATGTCATGACAATTTTTTTTTTTTTTTTTATATATAATTTAAGTACAGCTCTTAAGCAATTCTAGATTAGAATGAAATGCAGAAAATTAAATTTTATAAAATTTATTACAGCCTGGAAAGGAACTTTAATTTAATAAATAAATTTTTATTTTACTTCAATAACCATTGCATAAAATGGATAATTAACACAAGTTCAAGAAATCAATAAATGTGCAATTTAATTTAATTGATGCAATTAATCAAATTTAAAACTGTTTACTCTAGTCATAGTTATTTTATGAGACAAGCTGTTTTTTATGTTAGAAAATATTTTACACCATTTAAATAAACACTTCACATGAGAGTATCATTACTAATTTAATATTTATAAAAAAAATCTGGTAAAATGTTTAGAATGCATAGCTTAAACAATATTTAATATAAAGAAACACATTTATCTAGTAAAAATTTGTGTTGCTCCTTGTTAAATTTCTTTTATAAAAAATGGAAGAATTAGGGAAATTTTTGAAAAGAAAACGCTTATTTAGTAAAGTTGAATAACTCTGAAATTATCAATGTTTTTTATATGCTGAAGTAGGCAAATTAATTATATATATATATATATATATATATATATATATATATATATATATATAACAAATTATTTTGTCGACTTCTCTTCTGTATTATGTTAAAGATTTGAAACTTTAAATCGGATTGTAGGTCATACACAGTTTTCAACTACTTTCTTAAGATGTTTTTTATTGTAGCATACAGGACGTTTCGATCCCCAGATATATGCATGGGATCCACCTCCATTAATCTTTTGAGTTCTGGCACCGAACAGGGAGTTATATGTATATATAAACAGAGTCTGCTTTGACCAGTATGGTCATGAACTCCTCCAATTCTTCATTTTTATTGTTTGGGTTCATTTTTGTTCTGAGTATGGGGATACTTAAAATCAACTACAGGTACTACCCCCTCTCCCTGCAGTGGGCAATTACAATGGGGTGCGACTAGAGCTCCAAGGAGGTCGAATTTAAAGTGTATTTTTATACATTCCCTGCCGCTGCTCAAGTTATCTCCACCTGGATTGGGTGTTTAACAGGTCCATCACAACTTGATGGAAGTGATGGGCCCCACCTCAATCGTCCGCAAATCCCATCGGACTCCTCAAGGAGGGGAGGAGGGAGAGTGGGAGGCACCACTAGCTGGTGACAGTAGGCATTGATAAGGATAGGGAGGGCTGGGAATTCTCAAGGAGTGAGTAGGGCACAATGGCTTGATTTTTCCACTAAGAATAGGAGAGACTCCCGCACCCGTCTCCCCCTCTAGTCCTGCTTCCATATCCATTTGTCCCTCCGCCTCCCCCAGGATTTTGGCTTAGCCAGGACCAAGTCAGGTTAAGTTAAATCCAAGATTATATTAAGCATCGTAAAGGCGACCTTTGACGAAAATTCCAAATGGAACGATGGAGTAAGAGTGATTGAAGTGTTTAGGGTAAAGAAGATTTTAAGAGCCCCACTGTCGATCATTCCTCTCCTTTGTTCCATGTTTTATCGGTAAGTGATTCATCTAAACACTTATAATAATAATATAATTATTATAATAATAATTTTATAATAATTACAGTCTATAAATATTTCGATGTGCAGATTAATTTAACTCTTAAGAATTAATGGGGTATTAAAAGTGCCTCTACAATAGCAAGGACATTTAATAATTTAATCTTAACACTCCTAAAAAATAGTGGAAATTTTAGCATGTTAGAAATTATAAATCCATTAAAAATTTATTTCCTTTTAATTAATAGTTATATTTTTGTAACATATTTTATACTATCAATATCGTGAATGTGAACTATACAGTATTTACTGGCCATCATTTTATTATTATTATTATTTTAGCACGTCCTAAAAACTATGTCGGCCATTGTTCCCCTAGGTTTGATAATTTTACAATCATTTATTCTTTGACCGCAACCAACTTCTTCTTTAATTGCACCTACGGTCAACAATATCTCCATTATTATCTACTTTTTTGATGAAATTGAGTACTGGACTCATCTACTCAAGTTTTTTGAACTTGGGATGGATATTTTATTTGGGAATTTGACATTTTTGGTAATGATAATTAATTAGATTTATAATTAGTCAACTTGTTTTCTGGCAATTTTTTCAAAGTAATTTGTGATTGGTTGGTTAGTGGTTATATTTCAATACATAATTTGTTGCTTACGGAGATTAAAATATCTGCTTATATAAATATATGTACATTATCAGATAAAGGCAGGTTTAAAAATCGTGTTCATCAAAACATTCCTTAAGTTGGTGGCACATAAATTCCTATTGCTATTGTATCTTTGGTATCTCCTGGGAAAACCAAAGGTGAAAAAATAATAAATTAAATCACAAAACCCCTAAAGTATAAAATTCAGACTTAATAGGTTTTGTAAGTAAATCAATGATATAAGGAAAATTCCTTAAGTAACATTGTTTATGAGACCTTTAATTCTCTGTCTTAAAGTATTAATTCTATATAAAAGAAAAACTTTTCTTCATAGTTTTTTTTAAGTTCTCATGGTATTAAATAAAAATAGGTAGGTTTAACACATTGTAGGTTTGTTTGCTTCAAATTTTGACCTGTTTCTCGATCATTATAAAAAACTGCTTAATATTTTTTATCTCATTATTTGTTGTTTCAGTCAATCGTTTAATAAATATATATATTTTTAGATTTCCTGTTTTCTAAGGAGCAATATCAGATGTTCTGGATTGTCCCAATGTTGTAAAGATACAATTTATTAAGATACTTGGTGCCGAAGGGCCTTAGGTAAGACTCATTTGTCTTTCCCAGAGACTAGTGAGGCCTGCGCTTCTTGGTTTCCCTATTCCGTTCTATCCCATCTGTGGTGGGATTGTTTTTTTCTACTCAAGGTAAAAAAGAGTTGACTTCAGTAGACTTATAGCTTTCAAGCTGTGCACGTTTTCCTTAAATCGACCAACGTGTTCTTTTCTTATTAATTTTTAAAAAATATATACACCCTGACAGGGTATATTTTCACAAAATCATGTCCGCACCGAGAGTGTTGAAGACATAATAATAATAGCTTTATTTTCATTCTTTATAGAATTATAAGCCTCTTACTTGGTAGTAAGAGTCTGGATTATAAACATTAACATTTGCCACTGCTTCAGTTAGGATACACTTTAGACTAATTTAACATAAAATAATATTTGAAAATCAATTACTACTTTTAGAGTAAAATAAAATAAAATTTTATATATTGTGTTAAACAATTCATTATATACCCTTGTCTAATTTGAAAAGCCAAGAGGAATTTGACTTTTAAATTTTTTTTTCATTCAACTGTATTTTTTCTGTTCCAAGTTAATCCTTCTATATAATTCATCATTTCTATTTTTAAACAAGATGGACTTTCCTAAGTAGATATGATGGCCAGTGCAACTGATTATTTGGTTTAAAGACATAAGACTGCAATTATAATTGAAATTTTTTCAAACACTTTGAGGTTCATTATAAGGATTACACACAGGTGTATAATGACCGAGATATTGGTCGAAACGTTGAGCTAATTGAGATTTGTTAACTGCACATATTTTTATTTACTCCCTGAAGAACTGTAGGCAACCATACAGATTTTTTTAATCCGAAACAAGTTATTGTTCTTTTAATTTAGTTCTGTGGTCTGGAACATCCTATCTCCAAATTTGGCTTTTTTGTTTTTTATCACTTAAGATTGTTCAAATTAGTGTGGATTTGGTGCAGAAGTAGCCTATATATATATATATATATATATATATATATATATATATATATATATATATATATATAGGTTAGTTCTGAATCAAATCTGCAGTTGGCTGAACTATCTTAACTGATAAAATAAAGAAAAGCTAAATTTGGAGATGAGACAGTTCTGCTCTGAAGTAGCAAAATAATTTTAACTACATTTTTAAAGATCAACTTATTAATCTTTTTTGTGTTTCATTTTAGTCGCCCCTGATTGTAATAATAATTGAGACATAGATTAATAAATAAAACATTGCATTGAATCAATTTATGACCAAACTAAATCATTTTATCCTAAATATTTTATCAAATAGATTAATGTTTTTATAATTTAAATAAAATTATTTCTAAAAACGCTGTAAATTATTACACTATGTTTTATTATTTCCAAATTGTTGTATGTAATAAAAAAATTATTTGGATTGATTTGTTTCTTCTTTTTATTTTTTTTTTTAAGGGTTTGATGTAATGATCCCAAAACACTTTATATTTTGCCTCTATCTTGATAAATAACAGAGATATTGGCATGAGAAACCTTTAATCGGCCGCCATTTTAAAATAAAATGGTGGATGGTAATGTCGAATTCCGAGGATCAACCTTGATCCCAACCTGTGGCTTTGATGTCAAATTTACTAGGTATCTTGAATCACTAAACCTCAATGAATGTATAATACCTACCAAACGTTATTGATGATGAAAATGGGTTCTTACTGTAAAGAGTTTCTAGAAATAATCATGTATTTTTTTTTTTTTTTTTTCTCTTAATTCCGTGGCTTGACATTATCATTTTGATATGCTTATCTGGCTTTATTGTGTCTATTTCATAATTTATATAACGGATGTTATGATTGAATATTGCATTTCTAAAGGTTTGGTGAGTATATTAATCAATTTAAACTTTCTCCTTTAATTAAAATTTGTATTATAAGTGTATAGTTTTTCTTCTTCTAATTCCTACAAATTTACTATATTAAAATTTGTTCATAATTTAATACCTAATTAATTATATAATAATCAGAGATCGGTTGTTTTTTACATTTGTTATCATCGGAAAGCAGATTTTAATGCCATGACATATTTTGTTTGCCTGATTTTTAAGCAACTGTGTAATAATATCCCTTAATTAGTGCATTCAGATGCAATTATTCGTTTCTATTTTGCATATTTGTGGATAAATTCTGTGTCAGTGACTTATCCTCTTCAGTTCACAAATGTTCCCACTCCGTTAATTTTATCAGTACCGAAAGTAGTTTTGTTGTGGACGCGTCTCGCTTCATCAAAAAATTATTTTATTTTATCCAGAAGTGAAAATTAAAAGAAGTTGATGACAATCCGAATATGACGAAAACAGCCGTGGCTTTTTTAGTGTTTAAAATTTAACACAGTCTTTTATTTTTACATTCATTTACCTATACGTGATTTTTTTTTATTTCTCATAAAATTTGTTGGTTTTTATTTTGTATCTAATTTTTTCGATAGTTGTGTGGCACTGGGTGTTTTGCTATAAATATCTTCAATATTACTTTAATTTGTTTACATTAGCTGCAAATATTCTCTTACCACTATCTATCTAACTGATGCTATCCTTAAAATATAAATAGTAAAAGATAAGTTAACAAAAAGAGATGATAAAACATATGAGTACACTGCGAAAACTTGCTGTTTGCTGGTATCAGCACTAAGCCATTTTAATTTGTAAGGATGAGCAAAGTAGATAACAGATTTCTGACCTTAAATATCTGTTCAATGTTTACAAGAATCTCCCAACAATAAAAATAAATGGATTGAAAAAGAATTTCTGAAGTAAATGATTCGGTTATATTCCTTGATTATTTAGTTAACTTATTTTCATGGGATGAGAGACATTTTTTATTAGATACAAAGTGAAACAAAAATTAATTAAAATAATACAAAAATGTTTCCTGTTGGAATACTATACGCTAATGACCAGTTTAGCTTTTAGTGTGTAATAGTTAGTTTGTTTAATTGCGTAAAACTATTTTGGTCATAAACTCCATTTATTTATTAACATATAATTAAATATATGTACACTTAATCAAATACTTACATCTACGTGCTATACATTTACACATATACAGATTCTATTGTACGATTATCTGTGAGGAGTATGAAATATGGGCATTCCTGTAAAATTTGGCTTATTGTTATATTGATTTGCGATAAGGACATTTTGTTGGTGCTCGTTTTGTGATGAGGAGTAAGTCTTGTGTGGCCTATTCTCAAACTAGTCAGTACGATATCCTTTCTATGATATTTGTGGTTTGGTTTACCCCAGGACTTGAATTTCTCTTTTTATAATTTTAAACTTATTAGGTGGAATTTCATTCAACATAGATTGTCATCCATCTTTAATATCCTTTTCGAGAGGTTTGCTTAGTTCTGATGGAATTAAAACTGCTTTATCCTGTCCAGGGAATGCAAGCGCCTCTCTTGCAGTTTGATCAGCCAGTTTTGATTCCTAATTGGCTTGGAACCTATATAAAGTTTACTGACATACACAGGTTCTATATAGTTGTGAAGTAGGAATGGATACAGGATATTATAGGGTGTTCCAGATATATATAATATATATATATATATATATATATATATATATATATATATATATATATATATATATATATATATAATTTAAGCTCTTTAAAGAGGTAGAAGTGTGTACAAGTGTAATCTAGTTTTAATTTGAAAATATAAAACTGTATAGATTATTGTAGCTATATTTTATTTTTATCGTAGGTACAACAGTGTGATGAGTGATTGTCATATTGGAGTGTTTGGTGCAGGCATCGTAGGCCTCAACACTGCCCTGGAACTGCAGCAACGGCTCAGAAATGCTCGTATCACTGTTATTGCTGACAATTTTAAAGAAGACACGACAAGTGACAGGGCTGCTGGAGTATTCGGTCCTGGGCATCATTTTTCTGGACCTACACCCGAGATTACAAAGTAAGGACAGCATTTAAATTACTAGGGGACCTGTGCAAAATTGACACGTTTAAAGTTTGGTAAAATAATTGAAAAGTGGTGGGCAAAATACAAATAATTTTATTAAATAAGACAGATAAAGACCAACATTTAGCAAAAGGAATATACAAAGACGTAATTGTAAATACCTGAATGCTCAAACAGAAATGTAAAAATAGAAAGGGCAAGGGAAGAATTAAAATATGTGGAACAATTTGTAGGACCTCTTAGAACATGGCATTTCATGTAATGGCTGCATCATTAGTTATTTTCTGTGTATGCGATTCTTTTGCAAGTGTTACATTTTTGAAAGACCTTACTTTCAAAAACGCATCATATAGTTATCCATGAGAATATTCCAGGTTAGGGAGGTAAATAACAGCTCTATCTAAAGTCTGCCCTAGTGACTTATTTATCGTCATTGCGAATGCAACTTTTACCTAAAATTGTTTGGGACTTAATGGACTGAGAACAATTTGAGGGATCGTGACTAATTTACCCGAATCAACAGTTTTTGCAATCTTGCTGTATTCTGTTAGACGGTGAACAATTATTCTGGTGCTTTTGGCAATACCCTTCATGGCAGCATATTATTTTCTTATTAAATATCCATTATAGTTCTTTTGTCCAAAAATATCTTTGAGGGTCTGTTTAATACATTTTTTTTATTAGTTTCAACATTTTAAACTAATCTGATTCATCTTTTAGTGATTTTTTTCTCTGAATTAGATATTAATAAAAAACATATGAAATTATTTAGGATTCCTTTGAGATGGCAGGCATTTGATTATGTAGGTTTAATCAATATCTGTCTGCAAATGAGGTTTAATAATCTTTGGATTGTTGGTTAGTGTTCTACTTCATTTCTCAGATAAGTTGGGAACCAGTGAGAGATTTGGCATTAATGCTTTTCATAGATAGATGGACAATTCAGTTGTTTAATCGCCAATTTAATTCTGTTGGGTTTTTCTGTCAATCTTCATTCTACCTGCTCAATGAGGATAGACAAAGCTACCACCGATACACCTATGATTTTCAGCTGTAATGGTCTATCATCAGAATCATTTGATTACGGATTTTATATTTCCACAATATTTTGCAATAAATAATAGATGTCATATGAAATAAATTAGTAATATAATGAAAAATAAAATAAATTAAAAATAACTTTTTAATTTCTTTTTAAATTTTACACATTTGACTTGGGAAAGCCCTTATAAAATTTTCAGTAAATTGTTGAGAAATATTTTCATATTCTTTTATCAGAATTACTTTAATCCTCAAAGTGATTTTAATAAAGTTGTGCATTTCTTTTTATTTGCTACTTTAGATCGTTTGATGTTTTGTTGGGTTTAGATCTAGTGTAGATCTTAATGACCACTCTAAACATAAGATTTGAGTTTGTTTTTTTAAGAATCAGGAAAGGTTAGGCAATTTTTTTCACTTTTTGTACCACCGCCAGACGAAGGTATTATAATTGGGTTGAATTTTCGGTATCCAGTTTACAACATATTTTTGCATTTCAGAGTCCTCTGAATCCAAAAAAAACACATTGGTCTGTTTCACAATTAACTCGCGAACAGATGGACTGATTAATAAAAAAATAACTAAAAAATAAATAAATGGGTAAAATAAAAAGATGCAGGTATTAATTTTAATTCAATTATTTAAAAAAAAAATGACTGATTATTCAAATAATCAATAAAGTTTTAATTTTTTTCCTTTCTTCTTTAATAAAAGTTTTAATTTAACATTTATGTCAGTGTAAATAGCATGATTATAAAAAATAAAGTATTTTTAAGAAATAAATAAATACCAACTTTTTACATATGTGCTTAAGGGATTAGAAAATAAATATTAAAAATTCAATTAGCTTATAAGGATTTGAAGATATGAATGTATCTTTAAACACACAAGGATCAGAGGATTTTGTTATCTCAGTTACTTCCTCATCTAAGATATCAAATTGAGAATTTGATATGAGTTTATACTCTCAAACCTTTTTTATGTGATAATTTCTCTACTTGCGCCATAACTATTTATACTTTCCTACCGCTACTAGGTAAGGAAAGTATCTGTTCATGTGTTTCAACATATCTCTAGGTTTCAGAGCCTACTGAGTCCAAAAAATGAATTCTCGAACATTGGTTTATCTGTGTCTGTGTCATGATTACCTCTTAAATGGGTGGGCTGAATTTGTTTTTTTTTTTTTTTTTGTAAGCTATAGATCCCCCACGTCTCTAGTACAAGATGTACCGTGCGCACAATAACCGAAAAACCAGTATTTCTATGGGATTTTACACTAAAACGGCACTTAGAATTTTGATGGAACTTGCTTAACCTTCGACAGTCCTGAATTTAGATCAAATAAAATTTTAATTTTTGTTTTTGTGTGTATTTTTGGCTTTCTAGTTTTTTTTTTATAAAAGTAGCTGTTGCCGCAGGGCGTTGCTCATGAAAAGAATCGCATGTTAAATACCTTCCCAATTTCAAATTTTTTTTTTATGTTTAATTTTTAAAAGATAATGTGAGTAACAGAAGACATAACTATTTTTCTTATCATTCCTAATCATCATTCATCATCAAAAAAATTGGTTTGCACAAAAGTATTAAAGTGAACATAAATTCACCGAGGAAACACATCATTCAATTCAATACCCTGGCTATGTGGATTGAAAGGCAGAAAAAAAGATGTTTTTTAAAAAAAAAAACTCATTTTTTTATTGTAAAGCTGCTATTATAAATGTTATTTTATACTTATTAAATGTATTGTTTTTTAATTTAAAAAAACCTATACCACTAAAACCCGATAAGGGTCTTGGATTCAGTACTTGGTAAGGACCGTACTGTTTCTAGGCCGACAGTTGTGCAAGGAGGTGATTTGGCCAAGATCGTGCTCCACTGGCAGGTTTTTCCCCCAATTAAGGGTACACACTTTATAGAGGCTGGGTGAGCCCCAGGAGGGTCTCCCGATCCCACAGGGTCAATCCACAGATGAATATAGAATAAATAATTATCTGCCTCAGCCGGTCTCGAACCCGGGACCTTGAGATTATTAGCTCCTTACTCACTGAGCTACCCCGCTCCCTTTTTTTTTTTTCATTAAGTCTTTAATATTTTTCAAATTAAAACTTGAATTCCGAAAATATTTTGTGATGGCACTTACAATTAGATTCTTTTGCATTGCTATGCTTCAATTATTAGAACTCTTAGGGGACGGGGACGGGGCTACCAGAACTTTCAACGAAACAATCTGTGACCAACAAAAATTTTGATTATAAATATTCCATGGCCAATGTGTTGAAATCGACTACATTGTTTAGAATTCATCTTATTTCATTTAGACGTTTTCCCAGAACAAAATCAAAATGATAAAAGATTTGTCAAAACGGCAATAAAGCTTCACACTTTTACACTTTTTTTTTCTTAATCTCCGATTTCATTAACAAATGATACTTTCATACAATTATTTCACTCTTGTTAAAATGTTTTTGTAGTGAACTTACTTCCGCGTTTATGAAGTTGCAATGACAATGATTGTAAAATTATCTATTTTTTAATAGTTTTCTTCATTTCTCCCCTTAAGAAGAGCATTTTTAAAAAATTTAATGCATATAAACTTTCTCGAAGAAATTCTCTAAATTATAGTGAAAACCATATCAAAATCCACTGACTACTTTTCGAGCTTTGCGATCAAAAACATACACAGGCTGAATTTTTATATATATAGATATAACGATTACCAGTTTTATTTAAAAAAAAATTTAGTAGGATTTTCTCTATATTTCCAATTGAGAACATTGCCCGATATTGATTAAGCTTTTTCTTTTTATATTTCTTTTTTTAAACTTATGAAATAATGGAGATACTACAGAGAAAAATATAAAAGAAAAATGTTTAATAAAATTTATAAATGACTGCACTAATCGAATTGAAACATTTTTTATAAAAATAAATTAAAACAAAAAATCTAAAATGAAGTATTTCACATTTTTCGATAAATCAAAAGTATATTCAGATTCGAAAAATTTGCCATTTTTTTATTCAAAAACAAGTTTTGACTTTAAATAAGCAAATAAAAATATTAAATGAATTAACTTTTAATAAACATGTTATTAAAAGTTAATGCTAATAGGCTGACGTGTTCTATTTAAAGCCCTTCAACTTTTCATTTATAGTCACCGAGAAAAAAATAGGAAAAAGTTTTTTAATTTGCACTTAACTCAAAAAGTATACATTTTATGAAAAATTCTATATAATCACTTGAGAGATACTTATATTCTCTTCAAACCTAAAAAATATTACAGTACTATCAAAGAAAGGGCATGTTGGACTTTGTACCCATGTTTAGTTTTTCGAATAACTCAAAAACTATTCATCTCCCTGTATGGTACTCATTTTAAAGATAATTAAACTGTCTACAAAGCTAAATTTGAACAAATAAAAAGTCATAATCTGACCAATTAGAAAAGATACAGCAAACAATTTTTGTATTGTACATTGCACCTAAAACCATAGGGAAAGTCGCATGAATCGATAATAATCATTTAATCATTAATCATTAATCGATACCAATAATCAGTCCCAGAAGAAGCATAAAATTTTGATGAAAGTTAAGTACAGTCGACTTGACAAACAAGTTTATAACTGAATGTGTTAAATTATTCTAAGTAGACAATTTTATTTATAAGTTTTTTTTTAATTTCTTGTTTGTCTGTTTTTCAGAGGATGGATGAAGTATGCCTATAATTATTACAAAGAATTGCGCAATGAAGAAGGAGTTGGAATTAGAGATGTGTCAGGTTACATTTTGTCAAAAAGATCTTATTATGCGACCAGGGTAATTATATGTTTTTTAAATTTACAAGGGGAGTGCACAATGTGTCAGTCGCAGATTTTGATCATCATTTTTTGGGTGATTCTACATTGAAAAAAAGTCGACCCATATCCTATCATTTTGTTCGATGGTTCCTGGAAGCTAAGAAAAAAAAATAAAGCGTGCTGAAAATGCTTTATTTTATATGGCGTTTTTGAAAAATGATATCGACATGGTTTTTCCAGCTAAATGGCAGATTTGGATTCAGCACATCAAAAAACCTTAATGTTGAAAAAATTATTGGAAAACAAAAAAATTATATTTTTTTTCATTTCTGAGTTTGCTAAAAAAAATTTAAAGGCATAAAATTATATTAGAGATTTAGAAGGAACCAATTTTTTAAAACAAATTAATTGAATTTTAAAGTGATCTGAAGGGTATATTGACTTATATGTATTGACAACGCTATTCTTTACGGAGTGAAGTATATTAACAGAATTTTTTTTTTTTAACGTATCAGATTTGGTTTTATCACTGTTAAAAACCTCTATATTCAAATTTTCGAGCGAATCTAAAAATAAAAATTTCCTCAAGGGGAGAGAGAGGAGACATCCTTCAGGTAAACTGAAGAGGAGATACAGAGCTTCAAAACCTAGTGTAATTTTGTGGCTTTAAAAATTTTAAGCACACTCAGAACTGAAAAAAAAAATTTATTTTTGATTTTTTTCATTAATAAGCTTTTTTGATGTGCTGAATCCCAACCTGCCATTATTTTTGGTGTGAGCAAATCTATTAGGCTAGTTTACTTAATAATTTAAACACTTTTTTGACCAAAAATCAAATATTTAGCTGGAAAAACCATGTCGAGATATAAAATAAAGCATTTTTAGCATGTTTTATTTTTTTCTCAGTTCCCAGAGTCCATTGGATAAAACAGTAGAATATGGGTCAACTTTTTTTCAATGTAGAATCATCCGAAAAATTTTGATCAAAATCAGCGATGGATACATCTGCCATCCCCCTTGTTAGTAATTGTAATTATTAATATTGTTAATTTTATTTAAGGTTGGATTGAGGAATTTGTATGAGGCTTCTGTTATGATTTAACTTGTTATATCAATATACAATTAACATTTTTTTACTATCAGATAGGTTCTATCCTCATTTAAATAGTCTGACAGAGTTTAAATGCCGAATTTTCAAAAAGTGTTCCTCTGATGTACCTTTAATTTTGTTTATTTGAAATAATTAACTATATCTCATTGTTAGTAGTAATAAAAAATGCATTAATATAAACAATGAAAGAATTTATCACGTAATTAACTAAAGGAGAAAAACAGATTTCCGGAAAAGTGCTAGCGCTTTCTGTTGGCTTAAGTCGTAACTTAAGTTCAGCCTAGTAGTGTCATATCTTGCCAACAGAATGTGCTGCCTCCTTTACCAATATAATGTGTCACTTTATATCATTGATTTTACACTTTTTTATAATTCGATCGATAACGGCTCTAATGATTTTGATTTATATACAATCCTCATTGAAATAGTCTGATAGGACTTGGTGAATTTGCAAAAAAAAATCCTCTAAAGTATCTTAATTTTTAAAAATGAAAAATTACTACAGGGTAGTAAATAAAAGTTGTGTAATGTGTGCACTGCACTAGATTTTTCATATTAAAAATTCTGTTGTTACCCGTGACCGTCTTTAAAAATTACTCCTATGATTTTATGGGTTTATGCTCGTCCCTAGTATTTCCGAAATTATATCCCTAAATGTCAGCAATCTTGGATTATTGCCTATTATCTTGGCCTTTCTTGCAAACCAGGCAATTAATAAATAATATTTTTTGCAGATCTTTTTTGGCTCCAATGAATTCCAAACAAAATTATTTTTCCTCCGAAATGACAGCTTATTTTTCATTTCAGGTATCGTTGAAATTTACTCATCATCTGTGTTAGATTCTGATTCGGATGCAGTTAATACTACCTTAATTGGTCACTTATGATTTAAACATCTTCTTTTTCTGAACATTCCAATTCATATTCAGTTTCTTGGACTCAGGAAAATGCTCTTCTAAAAGAATTTTGAATTGTTTTTTTTTTTCAAAGTCAGGATTGTGGGCTGAAAGAACAGATGGAATACCACTTTCTACGTATTTTGCTGTAAATAGCTTGGAATCCATTTAAGACAAAGTAATATATCTATAGAGCAATAGTTTTTAAGTATTCTATGGAAGCGTGATGTCCAAGAAAATAAGTAACTTAAATTTTTGAATTTTAAATTGTTTTTCTTTAATTGTCGGAACTTGAATAAATTAATAATCTTTGATTAAAATGAATGATGAATTATTAAGTGATTTTGAAGGAAAAAATCTGGTGCGGTGCGCACATCACACAACTTTCCCTTACCGTCTTATAATAATTATCTTTTTAATATAATTTTAAAAAGTTCACATAAACAGTGCTTGAAATAAACTCAGCAGCATTCACTTCTTTACATCTTCTCCCACTTCAGTACAATAAAACAGTTTTTTAAACAATTTTAGTACAACAATTCTGTACACTACCTATATATTTTAACTTCGTCAAGTTGCAAATATATTTTAAAATTTTCGGTTTAGTTTTCATGGAAATATTTTCTTTCCATTAAATAATATGAAAGTAGAAATTATTAAGTTAATTTCTGCTTTTGTATTCTTAAATTACTTTATTACAGAGTATATTGTTTATAATAGATTGGTGGGAGAAGGTTCGGTCGTATCCGTCTCCTTTCAGATGCGCTCGGTTATCCATCTAGGGTCTTGTGCTCCTCATAAAATACTACTAAAATAGTGCTGTATCTTTGCTAATACTAGTCCGATTTTGATGATTCTTTTTTTGTTTTCTAGATACTTTAATAATCTTTCATACAATTCTATGCATAAATTACTATAAAATGCATGGTTTTTAAGTTATGTGTGAATAAAATATTCTTTTCATCATAACTTTTTCCACTCCATTTTCTCGTTGATATACTACATACATGAAAAATTAAAGGGCTGTAAGGAGAAAACATTAGGCAAGCTTCATCAAAATCGTTTGAGCCATTTTCAAGAAAATTGTAAACAATTGTAATATTCATGATATAATTACCATATCCGGTTAGGCCGATACGCTGTATATTTGCTATTATTGGTCCGATTTTGATGATTCTTTTTTTAGTTTTTAGATGATTTAATTACCTTTCATACAATTCTATACATAATTTACCGTAAAATGCATACCTTTTAAGCTATGTCCAAATAAAATATTCTTTTCGTCATAACTTTTTTCTCTGCAATTCCTTGGTGATTTACTACATAAGTGAAAAGTTAAAGGTCTTTATGAAGAATAATTTAGGCAAGTTTCATCAAAATCGTTAGAGCCATTTTCGAGAAAAAATGTAAAAAAGTGTAAAATCCATGATATAATTGCTAATTCCGGTTAGTCCGATGCGTTGTATCATTGCTAATACTGGTCCGATTTTGATGATTCTTTTTTTTGTTTTTTAGATGATTTAATTATCTTTTATTAAAGTCTATATATAATTTACCGTAAAATGCATACTTTTTAAGCTATGCCCAAATAAAATATTCTTTTCATCATAACTTTTTCCCTGCAATTCCTCGTTGATTTACTACATAAATGAAAAGTTAAAGACCTTTATGAAGAATAATTTAGGCAAGTTTTATCAAAATCGTTTGAGCCGTTTTCGAGAAAATTGTAAAAAAGTGTAAAATCGATTATATAAAGTGGCACTTCCGGTAAGTCGATTTTGACGAAAATGTTGCTGTAACATCACATGCATCTGCCAACCTTAAATACATAATTTCAGTATTGTACAACTTTGATGATTTTCATAATACTTGTTTTTTCCTTAAAAAATAATGATGTCTTATTATAGCTTCAATAATCTTTGATAACATAAAAAATTAGTCTTGTATTAATTTTATAATCCTTAATATCATTTGATCTATCAGATACGCTCTCTCCATCAAAAGAATTTTGTGAGACAATGCCAGGTTGTTGATTGAATAATTATTTGTAATAGATTAAGAAAGATGTTGATATCAATATCAGTCTAAAATGACTAATATTAATACCAACAGTTATAATGTTGAATATGATAAAATTTGTTATAAAATTGTAATTTACAAAAATATTGGCCCTTATTTGATTTTAATAAATATATATTATTTGCAGAACCCAAACTTAGAAAGCTTACTACCTGTTTACCGTTCAGTTGATGGGGATGAGCTTGCTTCTATTCCTGGGGACTGGAAATACGGCTCTTACTTCACCACCATACTTGTTGAGAATCGTCAATTCCTACCATGGGCTATGCAGAGGTTAGTCATGTCACACTTTTGAAATTTATTTTTTATTTCTTCAATTTGCCTAAGTAGGAGCAGCAGTAAAAAAAAAAATGATTTGATATCCCACTCAATTATATATTTTAGGATCTCTGAAAATTTGAAACTTTTTGGTATAATTTTATCCAATCTATAAAAAGCTTTTAGGTAAAGCGTTTTTTGTGTGTTTTTTTTTTAAATGGGGACAAGGGATTATCTTAAAAAAACAAAACAAGGCTAGGCCCTAGTAATACCTAGCCATAGTATGGGAATCTGACCTCCTAAAACCATCTTTCTTCACCTGTTTTGTCCCTCCATGCGACCGCCATTAGCCATTACTTCATAGAGTGAAATGGCTGTCAGCTGCCTCATGGCTATCTTCTCTTTCCACTCTACATGGGACCATCGCCAGACATTATATAATTTTTTTTCTTTAAGACCAGTGACCTCTCCTCATTCTATCTTCTCCTCTCAATTTATTTTGGTCAACATTGGATAATTTCTTGGCCACTGCCAAATGTTTGTATGTGTAATATATATCGAGATTTTAGTATTCATTTGTGTACAGTATCATCTATAATTCTATTCATCTAATCTTGTATAACATTTGTGATATGGAAACATAATATTTGTTGTGTTACTCAGCTGTATTGCCTGTATAATATATAAAAATTTCTCTATAATAAATTATTGGTAATAATTTAGGTTTGTAAATATTGCAGTTGAAGATTCCGATTCTAACAATAGTAATGGTTCTGACATTTCAGTGATAATAGTGATATAGTTCAAGTTAGAATAGGAGGATTTTCGTAAAGTAATGAAGACAAAAAAATTATATTTAAAATTAAATCTCTTTCATTAAGGGCTCATAATAATATTTTCTTTTATGAAGTTTTGAGTTTTTAATCCATTTTTTTTTTTTTTTTTTTTGTGTGTAGAAATATCCCATGATATTTATTAAAAATTGTGCTCTACGACTATATTTGTTTGAATTTTGTTTGTAGGATTCGTTCGAATGGGGGTGAGATAGTTTCTGGAAAACTTAACAGTTTTTCAGAGGTTGAGAAATACGGGAAGTTTGATGTCGTGATGAACTGTACGGGTCTTGGTGCCAGAGCTCTGTGCAATGACAGCAAATTAATACCTATTAGAGGTCAAGTCTTCAAGGTAATATATTAACATATTTTACAAATATTTAGAAAAATGGAACGGTATAAGAGACTTGTAATTCATAAATATTCAATTTATTTGAGCACAAAGTGTAAATTTATTGAGTATATCTTTTTCTATATACAAATTCTCTTTAATCAGTAAAGACAGATATTTTAGGCTTTTACAGTCAACAGGTTTGAGGTCTAAATTTTGCACTAACATTATGAAATAAACCGAATCCGATCGTCAGCTCGCCACCACTTATACACATCATTTTCATTTGCGTCTGTAGAGCACTGTGAAGAATCATTAGAAGTACTAGGCAAAGTTCGGCTCTCTTATTATCCATTTCGTCCTGAGATTTGGTTATTTATAGACAAACTTATAAATTAAACTGTGCAAACACACATGATAATATTTATGTAACCACGCATAATAATATTTATGCAATCACTCGTTGTTATGTAATATAAGTTTATTTTAAGAATGATTTTGCTTAAGTCGAAGAATTTGCTAATCTTAAATAGGCCTGGTCCAAATCATTTTGAATAATCAGGATTCCACTGTATTATATATACTGTGATGCTAAAAATGAACTAAATTAATGATACACTTATGAAATAATGTTGGTATAGATTTTTGGGAGGTTGTAGTAGTCGAGAGTTTTCGGCATCACTACGAGTCTGAAGTGGTGCTGGTTCGAATCCGGCCTGGGTGGGTTGAAATATATTTCTTGGCGGACCTGCGGAATAAATCAACCTTCCCATTCTGGCTGGAATAGGTTGGTAACCTGTAGGATATCCCACCCTATCTGCTTTAAATAGAGTTGGTAAGGAAGTTAAATCCTATAAATAAAAAAAAGGTACAGATTTTTGATCTGCAGCAAACTTTTTATCATATTTGAATGTTTTATTGTTTCAGCATCTGTCTTATCCTGCTTTAATTAATAAATGAATTAATACTGGTTTCGATCCTGTTTTTTTTTTGTTTCTAGGTGCATGCACCCTGGCTTGACAAATTCTATTATGGTGAAGGTGACCTTCACATCATACCAGGGATATGGGCAGCCACTTTAGGAGGGACTAGAAACTTCAGCAGTTGGGACACATCAGTCAACAAGTATGACTCTGCTTGCATTTGGGACAAGTGTACCAAAATTATACCTCGCCTGGCGAAAGCACCTGTTCTGGCTGAAACTGTGGGTCTGCGCCCGCATCGTGATATCGTTAGAGTCGAGCCGGAGATCATCAATGGTCTAAAGGTATTAGGGATTGATAAATTATTTGCCAATTCTATAAATTTGTCTAATTAGATTGATCCTTCTATACCACCATGCGGATGTCAACTGTCTAAAGGTATATTTCATGGTGAATTTTTTAATTTAAGTAAATTAAAACCTGCAATTCAGGACTTATTGTAATTATAGCCTCAGATTAAATGGCAGACGCCTCATGTTTTACCAAAATAATTATTTCTTCTTTTCAATAACCAAGGGTAAGGATAATGAAAATATCAAATTTTTGCAGAGAAATTGAGCTCTTTTCATTTTATGATTTCAAAATCTATGAGACTCTTATCTGAATACATAGAGTGCGCTTGGTGAGAGCATGTAATATTTAAATTTTTAAAAATTCAGATACATTTTAACATTTTTCATGTATAAAATCCTATTCCATATTTGCTAATATCTGATATTACCTATATGAGGGTTGGTCAATAAGTAAGGTCTCCAGCACTCTAGCCCAAGCTAGTGCTGGAAATATATATAAATGGAAGTATATATATAATGTCGGACGAGAGAGTTGGTACACTGTCATTTCCTGTTATCTCCCCTCTTTAAAACGAGCCATTGTTTCAGCCTCTGAACCTTTTAGTGTCCGAGCTAGAACTGTTTGGAATGGATCTTCTGATTTCCGTCCCCACCAAGTGCGGCTTCCGCGTAGTCATACGGTTTCTTACTGCAAAAAAAAGTTCTGCCAGACAGCTTTGTGAAGTTTATGGAAAGAGATGCATGGACATGTGCATAAATGGGTTCGTGAGTTTTAACTGGGCCAGACAAATATTCATGATGAAGAGCGAAGTGGGAGACCAACAACAGCCATCATAGATGAGATGGTGACAAAAGTCGATGCATTGGTGCGACAAGATCCACGCGTCACTACTCATGAACTTTGTTTATAGCTTCCTGACATTTCTAAAGATCCCATAAAGACCATTATGAGTGACAAATTGATGCAAGGTGGGTTCCGAAAATATTGACGGAAGACTACAAACGACACCAAATGGAGGCTTCTCGTGAATTTCTTGCTTGTTATGCTGAAGAGAGGAAACAGTTTTTGGATTCCATTATTTGATGATGATGAAGAAGTCAAGGAAGAGGTTCAAAGCTGGCTTAGTAAGCAGGCAGGTGATTTCTACAACACTGGTATCAGTAAGTTGCCTGAAAGATTCCAAAAGTACTTGGATCGGGAGGGCGATTATGTTGAGGAACAGTTGATAATGTCTTAAATTATTTAGAGCCCATTGTGCTAACATTTAATTATTACTTTCTAGTTTAATTCTTTGAATTAGTGATTTTTCATACCAAAACTCAAAAATGAAAAAAAAAATGTATCTTAAAAATTCTTGAGTCTTTTATGAAAAGATTGAAGTATGGGTATATTAAGGTGGTTCTGGAAATGGAAAGGGTAGCAAAATATATATATAAACTAAAGTAAAATCGTGCTTGTGAGATCATTGTGTAAGCAAAATTTATTTTAAAGGAAAAAATAAACTCATATTTATTTTGTTTCTAATGTTTTATTTAGTAAATTGCATTTGTAAATATGTCTGGGCTTCAAGCATACGTCTTTTTCAAAAAACGACATTGATATGTACAAAGTTCATTGCGTTGTACCTCTTAATACTGTTCAGATTTTGATTATTTTTCTTTTTCTTTTTTTGTCCGGAATAAAATTTCCTTGACTTTATTTGTCTTAACAAAACCAAAAAATAAATATTAGATTCTACACATCTGAAAACGTAAAATGTCAATTTTTTTTTTGGTCGATTACTAATTTTCATTATTGAAAATAATAAACTAAATAATAAACTTGATATACTGATTCCAAAATACTTTATATTTTTTCTCTATCTTCAAAATGGCCTAGTTATCGTTGTACAAAATCTCTAATAGGTCACCATTTGAAATGAAATGGGCGATGGTAATCTCGTGCTCTGAGGAGACCTGTGACATCGGTGCCAAATCTCAGATTTGTTTTTCCTTTTTTTGCGATTTTTGGTTTTTATGTATTCTGGAACCTAAAACCTCAAATTTTTGAGGGGGAGGGTAGTTCTTTTTTTTTTCTTGGTATTACCTTAATCTAGTAATAAACCAAAATGAAAACCTTTTCAAATTATTATGTTTTTTTTTATAAAATACTTGTGATTAATTCTCTCTGATTTTCTTTCAGGTAGTTCATAATTATGGTCATGGTGGTTATGGAGTATCTTCATCTCCAGGAACTGCCCATGAAGCAACTAACATTGCTCTAGATCTGTTGAGAGGAACCTCGAGCAAGCTATAATGTTGTTGGATGTATTATATATTTGATATATGTACAACACTATAAATCTTATTATGTATAATAAAACATAGCATTTGTAGCAGCTGTAGCGTGAATAGGTAATAGATCTGTACGCCCTTGAACCTTGTATCCTCTGTCTCGAGAGTGTGCTTAGTGGCTGTGTACTTCAATGTGGAATTTCATTTGTTTCATCTGACAGCTTAGCCATATAGCACAAGATTTTGAACGGTTTTAAACAGAACAGCATCTCGATTTCTTCTGCCTCATATACCTTTCTGTAAATATTTAATTGATACCTGTCTCTTTAAAGTTACTCAGAGATACGCTATATTACGTCCATGAGTTTGTAACATCTAAGCACATCTTTCATATTTGTGATTAAACGACAATGAAAAAAAAAACTGGATTTACAATATCAGTCCAGTCGGTTCGCTACAAGAATTAGCTTAGAAAGTTAACAAGTATCATAATTCTTGATTTGATGAGGAGCTTATTTGAACTGTTGTTTAAAATTTTTAAGAGCGAATTGAATTAAAATAAATTGAATTGAGATAAATACTTTCACAAGTTTTTGGTTGTTTTTAATCACATCCTGATTGGTTTATCAAATTATTATTTGCTGGTCAGCTTCTACGTCATCATTATCAGTTCTAACAACTAATAAAATTATATATTTAAAATAGACAGTTGGTTTGTTTCATCTTTGAAGCCATAATCTGTCTTTAACTTAATTGAATTCTCTGACAAAATATTGATTTGATCAGTTTAAATATTTATTGTTTTGTTATCGCTTTCGTTCGACCAATCAGTCTAAATCTTTAGTCTACGAAACAGTTCACAATCCTCCATTAACATGGGTCCTGGGTGTTATTCTTTAAACTTGTCAGCTCTTTAAGTCTTCTTTCATACCAATTTTTCACTTTTGTGATCTTTTATATTAAATCACATTCTTATTGTATATTTAATTCTTTATATTTTATTATGGACTGATTTTTTTTTTCTTTTGTTTTTGTTTTAATAATACTAAGTTATAGAGATTATAGTGTACTTGAAATAATTTTTTGGTTGAGGCACTATTTTATTTGATATGTTTTATAGCTTTGAAGTTCAATTTTCATCTTGATGAGGCTGTAGATAAAACATTTAATCAAGCAATTATAAAAACTTGCTTGATAAAATTTTGAAAGCATTCCTGATTGTTCAATTCATCATTTATTGAGCGATTTTTTTATTTTCCTGTTTGATCCCATAATAAGAACTAGTGTATTGATCGAATAGAATTTCGATTTCTTCTTCCTTTTCCATTGTGAATAACAATAGTATAAATTATTAATGTAAGCTGTTGAGTGTGTATGTAAAAAATGAAGTACTTAAATAAATTAAAATATCATATATGTAATTATAAAAGATGCCATAGTTTCCCATAAAAAATCGCTCCAGATTTTATTAAACTACAAGCCCATTATATTGCGCTTCCAATAAACACACTACAAATGTTCTTTAAAAGCTTGGATTTTTTTAATGAAATTAAACTTTAAAATTCGTTTGTTTTATTGGACTATTAAAAAATTACCTTTGCTATATATTGTAATATAGGCTACTATTGCTTCATTTATTACAATTGTTATAGTAAATTTATAAAATTTTATTTGCATTCCAGTTGTCGTCATTTTTCTGTTATCTTATTGTTATAATTTAATCACCAGAAATACATTAGATCTAATTTAATTTATAGCTATCATTAAATTTTAAAATTATGTTGATTGAATATTCCTTTATTATTTTTTTTTATGTATCTTATTTTCTTTCAGTAAAATTAACATTTGATATTATCACAGTAAAATTTTCAGATATAGTGAGAAATTTAATAATAAAAGTTGAATTGTTGTATGTTATGTTTAAATGAAGTCTGATTGATGTGGTTTTTATTCCTTGTGGAAATTTATGCAATTACTAATTTAATTAACAGATCTACATGTCTAAACTTAACTAAGCCTTAAGTTTTAACTTGTTATGGTTGTGTGTTATTTGTATGTTTGTTCATTAGTCAGATTTTCATTTATTAATCATGTTCTATTTGTTTGTAAATATTTATTAATATTGTTTCTAAATTATGTAAATTTATTTGTACTAATATTCCATTTTTTTATACAATAATTTGGAGTGTTATTAGTCAATTGACATTCGGAAAAGTTAAAGGTTACTTTTTCGTATTTTTATCCGATGTGACATTAACCAAAGTCTAATTGGCACAGCCAATATATATAGTTAAAAATGCCATATCACACAATTGTAATAATTTTGTATATTTAGTATGTGTATAATCTAGTTGTCGCTGGCTATCTCGGCACTGTTTATTGAGGACACATAGAATTAGAAGAAAACGTACAAAGACTTCAGGATTAGCTAATGATAATCAGAGTCATTAGGCGGAATTGAAGTTATCTTAGTCGTTTAGAATCAGTGATGATGTCAGGCAATTAATTCTTTGTACGATCGATGTAGTATCTCTTTTTTTTTTTTCTTTTGTATTATTGTTTACTTTCAACAATGTTGTAATTCTCCGACTGAACCAGTTGGTGGTAGTTACATACTGTTTCATTTGGATTCTGCTTCAAGTACAAGAAGTATAATAAATGTGTAGTTTTAAATGAAACAATAAGGATAACAATGTTAGGAGTCACAAAAGGATACCTTTTAAGGCTTGTAATGTAGGATGGAGGTGTGTACAAATTCTATTTTTTATATTTGGTCTTACCTTCTACAATTTCCGCTCCAGGGAGGGAATTTTTTAGTCGTTTCAAACCTGTTATTCCCTTTTGTAGACCCTAGGGGATCTAGTTTGTTCAATTTATATGTAAACAAACATTAGATTTATAGCAGTTAGAACACCAAAAGGAAATATTTATTAATGATTTTATGTTGCTGCTGCGTATATTTTAAGTTTCAGTTGATGGGACCATTTTTGTGAAACTTTAATTACCACTTTTAATTCAGAGATCAAATGAAGAGTACATGATTATGTAACCATTTGCACTTGTAAATAACATAACACAATTTTTGATTTGCTACTAAGTCATACAAGTAATTTATTTATTACTATTATGTATAGATTTTTCTTTTTTTTAGCAGAACTAAATATTTAAGCAATATTGCAACAAAAATTATTTATATTTCAGAGTCACAGTATATTATTTGTATATGTTCAAAAATCCAAATATAACATTATGTAAATATTGCAGTTTTATTATTTTTCCTATTTTTTTTTTATTATTTTTTTTTTTTTACCATTTCGGAAGGCCTTAATTATTGCTAGAGATGTTATATATACCTAATATATAAAAGGGAAGGTGGGGGAAAATGGCCACTTGCATTTTTCTAGGGACGTACATAGTGGCCACTTTTCTCTACCTAGCAGGGTGAAGTGGCCAGTGTCTGGCTATTAATACATACCCATATCATTTTTATCGCTCTCTATATATTAATTTTATCATGAATCAAAATCATATAAAAGAAAAGAATTCTTCTTATAAAATTATATGAGTGAAGTGATTGTATTAAAATATTTTATTAAAAAAAAAAATCTATAAAGAATCTTGGGTTGAGTGCTTGTTAAGGAACATACTGTTTCTGCAAGAAAATGATTCGGCTGTGATCATGCTCAACCGCCTGGTTTTTCTCCCATTTAAGGATATCCGTTTTATAGACGCTAACTGAGCCTCAGAAGGGTCTCCTGATCCCACAGGACCAATCCACGTCTGATAACAGAATAAATAATTATCTGCACCGGCCGGTCTCGATCCACTGAGCTATCCCGCTCCCAAAATTTTTTATAAAATTTAATTAATTTTTATAATTGTAAAATTTATCGTATGCTATATTATTTTAAAGTTAACTAGACAAAGTTTTCAGCTATTCCAATATGAAAATTGAGAAGAAAACTAAACACTTGAAATAATTAACCGTCTTTCATTGTTATTAGAAATAATAAATGGATAAATATGAACTATGAAAGAATTTGATAGTTAAATAGAGGAGAAATGTTCTCCCAGATTAAAAACTAATTTCTGGAAATATGAGTAGTAACAAAGATGTAAAATGTATCGTTAGAAAGCTCAAAATTTTAGAAAAATTAATATCTAAAATTAAAGTCCTAGAATGTAATGAAGTGATGAAAACCAAAAAAAACTTGAGTGATTGTTGTAGTTTGTAATTTTTACTCTTATATTACTAAATGGTAAATATAAATGGAATTTCCATGGAAACATATAAAATTTTGCTAGCCCTACTTGAGCAGAAATTAATTTCTACTCAAAGTAGAATGGTAAGTGATGCACGCTCCATACCAGATTTTTTATTACTAAAAACAATTTTTTTTTTTTTCATTTATTATCGATTATAGACCTCTTAGTCTGACTGGATTTTTTTCTTCTGTCCTTTTTAAAAATAAAATAAGTACTTTTAAAATATTGGCAACACCCCTCCTCTACCCCTAGAACCTGTATCTAAGAGCCTATCTGTATTCAGTGAGTTTTATGTTATTATAAAATAATATTATCGTGAAAATGCTTCTTTTTTTTTTAAGTGACAGATAACTGAGTTATCTCATGTTGAAAGGCGAAATCATCATTCCTTTATCATTATTATTTTAACAGTTGGCAAAAAATGAAATATCTGACAAAAAAATAAATGGGATTTTCTACAAAAATACAAGGCCATAACAACCACATCTGCATCCCCATCTAATAGGGCATTCCAGGCTTCAGGATGGGAAGGAAAATTTAAAAGCATTTTATTTGAAAAATAACTGGTAAATAATTTTTAGACAGACCAAGTGGCTCAAAATCTACTATTTAGAAGAAAATCCCAAATATCAAACAAAAATAATAGTTCCAAAGACAAAATTATATCTATTGTTTCTTATTTGAAGTAAAAAATTATAATCAGTTGACATCCGGATGATGGTATAGAAGGATCAATCTAATTAGGGATTGATAGATTATTTGCCACTTCTATAAATTTGTTTTATTGAAAACTAGTTTCGAATATTATACATTCATCTTCAGTTCTAAAAACACACAAAAAATTCAAAAATAAGCAATTCAAAATATAGTTGGTATTATTATACATATTAAATTAGATGTAATATAAATCAGTATTATAAAATATTTATGAATTATGAATTTAATTAAGACAAGAAATCAAATACATGTTGGTACTTACCATTTGATTTCTTGTCTTAATTAAATTCATAATTCATAAATGTTTTATAATACTGATTTATATTCCATCTAATTTAATATGTATAGTAATACCAAACTATATTTTGAATTGCTTACTTTTGAATTTTTTGTGTGTTTTTTAGAACTGAAGATGAATGTATAGCATTCGAAACTAGTTTTATAGAAGTGGCAAATAATTTATCAATCCCTAATTAAAAAATTATACATATTTTCGATTAAAATCTTGATATTTGAGAGAAGAGAAAAAACGAAAAATTTCTATGAATGAAATTTGGTAAATAAGTATTAGTGAAGATACAAAAAAAAAACGATTTTTACGAACAAATACGCCGAATTAGTAACATTTTATTCAATGAAATACCAACATTCAAAATGCCCAGATATGGGAGAATCACTCACATATGATCATGAACTTATACAGGATATATGAAATATCACCAAAAGTCGAGAATACTTAAAATATAATGAATATAATTATATAATTCAATATCTATTTGTTCAATTGGCAGCGTTGGTAAAATTTACTTCTCTAAAAAAAAAAAAAAAAGTCAGAGATTTGAACTAAAATATTTAAAAGATATCTGATGTGGACACTGCATGACCATTTTAAAAATGTTAAAAACGGTTAGTGCGGGCCTTGAAACGAGCTTATCTATGAAAATTAAGGTTTCTGATTTTTACCACGATTTTTATTCCTCCCTTCTAAGAAGGGGAGAGGGAAAAAAAAAAAAAAAAAAAAAAAACAGTTTCAGGTAAAGTACCACTTTCGGTTATCTATCTATCTATTCGGTTATCTAGTATATTATTGAAATTGATACAAAAGTCTTCTATACTGAATTTCAGATGTTTTGCATTATACCTTATTAATATAATTTTAGATGAAAGTTTATTATGACGTTCAAGTAAATTACCACTTCCGACTAGCTATTTTTAACCAAAATCTAGTATAATATTGAAATTGATACAAAAGTCTTCTATACCAAATTTGAGATGTTTTGCATTATATTTTAATATAATTTTAGATGAAAGTTTATTATGACCTTCTAGTAAAGTACCACTTCCGGCTAATTAATTTTTACCAAAATCTAGTATATTATCTGTATTGATTTAAAAGTTTTAAAAACCAAATTTGAGATGTTTTACATTATATTTTAATATACTTTTTGATGAAAGTGTAATATGACCTTCAAGTAAAGTACAACTTCCGGTTTGCCAATCTTAACCAAAATCTAGTATGTTATTGATATTAATATATAAGTCATATATGCCAAATTTTGAATTATATTTTAATATAATTTTTCATGAAAATCTAATATGACCTTCAAGTAAAGTATCACTTCCGGTAATCACGAAATAACCAAAGGAGGTTCATAACTAAATGTTACAATAATCTGAAATATAAAATTTTAACTTTTTACGGCTAACCGTTTTTGAGTTATGCGAGATACGAACGAACGTTCGTACAGACGTCACGGCGAAACTAGTCGAAATGGATTCAGTGATGGTCAAAATGGATATTTCCGTTAAAATCTGAAAACCGAACATTTTCGGGATTACAATACTTCCTTTACTGCATAGAAGGAAGTAAAAAAATTGCGACACAAAGTAATTAACATCATTCATTTCAAAGCAAAATAAATGTTTGTTACTTGTAAGCGTCATTAGTTTATTCGATTTATTAGATTAAAACCTAAGCTTCAATCAAAAATTGATTAATGTGATAAATAAATAATAGACTTAAGTCTATTTGGTCTTATAGAGAACGATGGCTGGATGTGGGTGATGAGGGTGGGGGGGTTAGAGACCATCCCCTCTACTCATCATCTCCTGGGAAGGCCTCTCTGTATTATTCTGTACTCTACGTTCAGCCGTCAAGCTGTAATTATTGTCTTAGTGTCTTTTCTAGTTTAATAGCTCTTCAACCCAGCATTTTCTTACCAACTTGTACTTGTAAGTAATAAACATTGTTTTCGTCTATATCAATAACTCATTTTGTTCTATTTTCACATAAAAATAGATTGAATAAGAGAGTAAATAGCGGTCAGTAAACAGAACTACGCACAAGTGCCACGAGTGTGAATGAAAACTCCAAACGTTTGAAAACAACTGTTTTTGATTCGAAATGAATAAACTGTTTTTTTTTCCGTTGTTTTTTTTTCGTTCTGCCGTTCCCCACTACTCGTGTCGTTTTTTATTTCGTTTCCTGATGAGCTCATCACGAAAATAACAGAACAGTTCTTTTATGAATTCCATTAGGCAAATATTTAAAATAATAAAAATTACTGTTATCATTTTGGGTATTTTTGTCAAAGGTTCGACTTAAGATACTGATCGATGGAAAATTTATTTAAAATAATGTGTGGGGATAATAATTTTTTCATAATTGTAAAATAATTTTTGAAATGACCATGTAGGTATATAAAATAATATTAAAAATCCATTGAAAAATAATATATTTCTTTTCAGATCTGTTAATTAATATATATATATATATATTGGTATTCTGTGACCCATTTCGTACGTTCATTTTATGAACTATTTTTCTCAAAAAATCGTAATAACTGTTGTTTCTTGTCAACATACAGTTCATTTACGTTTTGTAAAAATAGCAGAAACACCCAGCTGCAATACAAGCTCTGATAGAGATTAAATCACTAATTGCCCCCACCATTCTCTCCCCACCATCGTCCTTTATACTCCTTATTTCTTTGCGTCATAGCGACACAATGTTCTGTGTGCAAATCAGCTGTCGCTAGGGACCACAAGACGGCCTTCGTATGATTTAATCACCAAACATATTTTAACAGCAAATGCTTTAAAATTTCTGAAACAGGTTTGTCTCGAATAAGGAAAAAATCATGGTACTGCTATACTTGTCAGCCCTCAGCCAACTCAGCAACCAGGGCCCTATTTCATAATAAAGTACAAGTCCAAGTAGACCTATCATTTACTACGCATATGACACACTGTGAAATGTTTAAACACGATAAATTTTAAAATAGTTTATAACTATTTTAAATTTTATTGTTTTAACATCTAATTTATTATGAAATAGGACACAGGCAGTATAGTGTTATACCAAGTAGCAGTATGGAGGAAAATATCATCGATATACTAAAATATCGATATAACCGAAGTGTGGAGATTAACAGATGACATTAAGATCTCAAAAGCAACATCGAAAAGTTGGTGAACTGGTCGTTTGAAAACACATACACTCAAATCGATGGAAGAAATGGTAAAGAGGCAGAAACAGCTGATATAAAATCTTTTACTCGAAAATAATAGTCTCAAGAAATAAAGAAAAATATGGAGGTGAGACTGAATCATGGCGGAACAAGCCCATATCTCGTATTCATTGGAGATAAGAGGGACTCCCACGAAGAATGGGAAAACGACTAAGGGAATTGTTTTGTCGGGGTATTAAGCTCAATGCTGAGGACAAGTATCTGATGGGAAGAAATAGGTCGTTCCGTGACGTCCGGAATGCTAGAACAGATTTCAACAGCAGGGATCAGCGGCTGGGAGATTGATGAGAGACTTTGTGTAGCGAAGAGATGACCTCGGGCAAGCGACATCTCTAGGCTGGCGAGACAGAAAAAGGCCGTCGGCAAAGTCAAGCATGTTTGGTTTAGAAGAGGGGTTAGTTCCAGGTGTGAAGATGGCCTTCCAGCAATGATAATCAACATAGTGGAAGACATTGAAGCTTGTAAATGAAAGGATGTGTACTGTTATGGCATTTTCCTTTTTTCTATTATTTATTTTTATGTTTATATTACTTTTACTTATTCTTACTTTTATTATTTTTCTTTTATTTCCTGTTTATTCATTTAATTAACATTTTATTTTTCCCTGGAGCTATAAATTTCTTATGGCACTTGAATTATAATTTCCTCTCTCATTATGCTTTTCTGCCTTTATTATACACCTATATTAGTTTACAATTTTTTTTTTATATATATCAAATTTTCTTTTTATGTTAAAAGTAATAATAAGAATACAAATGGAAACTTCTAAACTCTCAAGAAGCCAAGAGTCTCAAAAATAACAGAAAACAACAAACCTGTCGATATTTCGCCAATTCAGGAATCAGGACAGAAAGAGACGAAAACAAAATATATTAAGAACAAAATGCAGCAAATCTCATATCCACAGTCCAAAAAGACACAAACCAGGTACAGCACCCTACCCAGACACGTACTGAAGGAAAAAGCGAGTTACATAATAACAGCTGGAAAAGGTTAAATTACAAACAGCTGAAAACAAAAATCATACTAAACTAATAAAACGTACAGAAGATCATAAAAATGCTAAATTAAGAGAAAAAACGCTGCCAATTATTACACAATGGTTTATTATTTCCACTTTGTAATATTCAAAAATATCTATTCTGTCCAAGTAAAAAAAATTAAGCAGTAGGCACCAAAGGGAAAGAAATTTGAAGCTTTTCACAAGATGATCGCCGTGAGAGTGCCGAACTGGGAGTGTTAATTTAAAAAACTGTGTCAATGCAAATAGGCTGTGATGTAAAATGATACAGAGGAAATATTTGATGTGCACTTCAGGAGGAAAAAAAAAAAGGAAAGACTAAGGAAGCTAAAGGAAGTAAAGAAATAATCCAAGGAAGAATAAAACAGAGAGATGCGAGGAAGTCAGAAGCCCAATAGATAAGTCAGGAAGCCGGATGACTAGCCGCCAGGAGAATCAGTTTCCGAAGTTCCTTACGCTATATCTCAGTTAATAATAGTCCGATTTAAATGATTTTTATTTCGTTTTGTAGAGAATTTCATTAGCTTTCGTTTAAATACAATAAAAGCACCAAACAAAAACAAGACAATCGGTCCAATAGTCTCGGAGAAAAGCCGCGGACGGGCGGATTTCTTTTTATTCGATATTTGGATTCTACGTATCTTGAAACGTAAAACCTCAAATTTTGAGGAGGGTTACAAAAATTTTTTCTTTGGTCGATTCTAAAGGTCTATTATTGAAAATAATAAACTAAAATATAACAAATTCACAGAGATACACAGTTATAAGTGATACTTTTCCTTCTTATTTTCTTTTTGCAACTCTCGCACACTTATAGAAGAAAGTGTAAAAGCACTGAGCTATCATACAATTATTTTTGCTACAATCTTCCAGTCCAACACATTTATAACAATTTTGACAAGAAACAAAAGTCAGAATCTTCTCTCACTACAACTTTGGTTCAGGAATCCAAGAAAGATTTTGTACAGTTTGTACAAATGCTTCTTATTTTGTTTCATGGAAATGCAGCAGTGGATATGTTAATAGAGTGAATAATGCATCAGTAACTGACCATTTTAATAAATACAACCTAAAAAATTAAGAAAATCTTGAAGTTTTTAACGACTTCCATTTCATGTTAATATACGTAAAATGAAAGATGTTAATTGAATCTTAGAACTACATGGTCATTATTTTTTCATTGGTCGATTACTGCTGTCTGATGCATTAATCCTAATTGATGCATTAATTAACTAACTAAAAATTGTATTGAATCAATTTATGACTAAACTAAATCGTTTCGCCCCAGATATTTTATCTCGTAAGTTGATTGAGATTTTTTGTATAATCTAATAAAGCCATTATCTAAAAAACTATTTAAATTGCCATGCTTTAATTAGTAAATATTTAAGTATTAACGGAATAATGAAACGGAATAATTCTGAGTCTGATGTTATCATTTTGATATGCTTATCTCGTTTTGTTGTTTATATTTGATAAAATTGTTATATATTGGATGTTATGATTTAATATCGCATTTGTCAAGGTTTGGTGAGTATATTCACCGGTTTCTTCAACTTTCTTTTTTAATTTAAATTTTGTATTACTCATGTTAGTCATTTTCAATTTTGGTTCTTGTAAAATCGTACGCAGTAAAGAAACTATTGTAATCGCGAAAATTTTCGGTTTTCAGATTTCGACGGAAATATCCATTTTGACCATCCCTGAATCCATTTTGACTAGTTTTGTCGTGACGTCTGTACGTACGTTCGCACAACTCGCATAACTCAAAAACGGTTTGCTATAGAAAAATAAAATTTTGTATTTAGGATTATTATATAACCTAGTTGTGAGCCTCCCTTTTTGGTTACTGAATGATTACCGGAAGTGGTGCTTTACTTGAAGGTCATTACTGATTTTCATCAAAAATTGTATTAAAATATAATGCGAAACTTTTCAAATTTGGTATTTAAGACTTGCATAGTAATATAAACAATATAATAAAGTTTGGTAAACGTTGGCAAACCAGAAGTGGTACTTTACTTGAAGGTCGTATTAGACTTTCATCAAAAATGATATTAAAATGTAATGTAAAACATCTCAAATTTGATAAATTAGACTTTTATATCAATGTAAGTATTGTAATAGATTTGGGTTTAAATTGAAGATCCGAAAAGGACTTTACTTGAAGGTCATCAAAAGGGATATCAATATTTATTACAGAGATCATATGTTTCGGTAATAAAGGTTATAAACGCGATTTTGTTTCCATTCTAATTAAACAATTTTATTACTTATTTTAAGTTTTAAAATTGAGTGTAAAATACTACTTTTCCTCCCCATTTGTGAGTTGAACTAGTCTGCAGTAGGAGAATAAGATATAAGTTAAGCGGTTTCTTCCGCTTTAGATGCATTAATTTTTGTTTTAATGTTCACGGATAAATGCATATATTTTTTAAGACCTCTGGTTATTCATATTACATTTGGAAAAAAATGTTTTACCTAATGATCTTCAGTGCAATACGTCTATATTTTTTTAAACATCACTTATAATTTACTATATTTCAGCATCTATTTTTTCATTTTCTAATTTCTTTTAAGTCATATTTTCGGAAAACAAAATAATTGTTTATTAAAATTGTTTATTTTTTTACTTCCTTGTACGAAGTAAAGGAAGTATTGTAATCGCGAAAATTTTCGGTTTTCAGATTTCGACGGAAATATCCATTTTGACCATCCCTGAATCCATTTTGACTAGTTTCGTCGTGGCGTCTGTACGTACGTTCGTTCGTATTTCGCATAACTCAAAAACGGTTAGCCGTAGAAAGTTGAAATTTTGTATTTAGGATTGCTGTAAAATCTAGTTGTGAACCTCCCTTTTTGGTCACTGCTTGATCACCGGAAGTGGTACTTTACTTGAAGGTCATAATTGATTTCCATTAAAAATTATATTAAAATACTATGCAAAACTTCTCAAATTTGGTATTTATAACTTATATATTGATCTAAATAACATACTAGATTTTGGTCTAAATAGGAAAACCGGAAGTGGTACTTTACTTGAAGGTCATATTAGACTTTCAATAGAAAATTTTTGTAACTCCCCTTTTTTGTAATTTGAGGATGTTTTACGTTGTTTCAAGATACGTAGAATCCAAATATCGAATAAAAAAAAAAAATACCGTCCGCAAAATTTTTTTTTTTTTTTTTACTTCCTTGTACGAAGTAAAGGAAGTATTGTAATCGGACCATCATTAGCTGAGATATTGCGTAAGGAACTTCTGAGACTGATTCTTCTGGCGGCTAGTCATCCTGCTTCATGACTTATTTATTGGGCTTCTGATTTCCTCTTATCTCTCTGTTTTATTCTTCCTTGGATTATTTCTTTACTTCCTTTAACTTACTTAGTCGGAAACTAGTAACCAAATTCAGTATCACTTTTTGAGCCCCGGATTTATAATTTAATAGGCGTACAAGGAAGTCATGTGTTGCCCACATCAGATATTTTTATTACATGATTCAAATATTTTATCTATCGAAGTTAAAAATTAGTTTATTATAACAATTTTTTTTATTAATTATAGAAAATATTACTTAAAAAAATCTTTAACATTACAAAATAAATGATAACATTGTGAATTGTATATGATTGTTTTGAAAAATATGGACATTCTCTTCTCTTCTGATTCACGCGCCTATAACTAAGATAGCGCCACCAAATAGCCACGAAGTCACCTGTCATGTAAACGAACATAATGTTTTGTTTATTAACATTGTTATTTTTTTAAATTTGGTCTGTTAGCATTTAGCACACGCATTTAGCATTGGAACGGTTTAATTACTTATTAGTTCCAACCGTTCCAGTTCCGCCAGCTTATTACGTTCTCTTAAGCGTTCCAGTTCCAAACAGTTCCGTATTTCAATTTGTTTGTCAGTGTCGGAACAATCATCAATCCATCGGTGTATTAATCTCATTGTTTAATAATAATATTGAAAAATATTAAGTTATTAAATCAAGTCTAAAACGTAGAAATAATAAAACTTTTTACAAATTAATTAGTTATTTATTGTAATTATTCTTAATGTTATGATTTTTCAATATTATTATTAAACAATGATATTAATACATCGATGGATTGATGATTGTTCCTATTCTGACAAGCAAATTGAAATACGGAACTGTTTGGAGCTGGAACGCTTAAGAGAACGTAATAAGATGGCGGAACTGGAACGGTTGGAACTAATAAGTAATTAAACCGTTCCAGTTGTGCTAAATACTAACAGCTTTGTATTCAATTGTGAAATTCTTATTCATTGGAATTATTGAAATTATTACTGCTTCAATTACATATTATTTAAATTATTAGTGCTATCGACTTGATCTGGGGAAGTTGTACCTAAATGTATCATTTAAATTATTGCGGTCAGGGCCCGATCTAAACTAAAAGGGATCTTTTGGAATTTTGTATCTCTCTTGATAGAGCGCAGCGAGCGGAAGTCGACAGCTGTGATCTGATTAAAGCAGTAGTGATAGAAGTTATGATGAGGCTTCGACCTCAACTGAAAAGGATCCGTTGGGGTTTTGTTTATCCCCTGAGCCAGCATAATGAGCGGAAGTCGACAGTACTCACAATTTTAAATAATATCTAATTATAGGAGTAATCATTTTAATAATTCCTATGAATACGAATTTAAGAATTGAATACAAATCTGTTAGTTAGCACAAATGGCGCCAGATAATGCACCCAGTGGAAGTTCGGGGTAAAAGTGGGAATTACTGGAATAACTTTTATAATTTGAGTAATTTTCAAGAGAAAATACTTACGCAGCGTTAGTAAAGTACAGAAAGTACTCATATTGTAAGTAAATACAATATCGAAAAATCAATAAAGTTTAAATAAGTGGATATGTTAGCGCGGGATCTTAAAATCGATAGTATTTTTAAAAAAATACGACCCCGAAAACATATTAATGGACAACAATATCGTAGTAATCAGAAAAGTTTAAATAAATCGATATGTAGGTGCGGGCTATTAAAATCGATAATATTTTCAAAAATTGCGATCCCGAAAACATAATTGATTATTATAGAAACAGAAAAAAAAATTTAAATTAATCGATATGTGGGATCTTAAAAATCGATTGTATTATCAAATATTGCAAACCCTCAAACATAATCGTGGACCTTAATATGGAAGATATCAGAAAAGTTTAAATAAATCGCTATAAGCGCGAGGGATTTTAAAATCGAATGTACTTTCAAAAACTGCGACCCCGAAAACAGAATAGTGGATCTCAATATCGAAACTCTCAGATAAATTAAAATAAATCGATAAGTAGGTGCGGGATCTCAAAATCGAATGTATTTTCAAAAACTGCGACCCCGAAAACAGAAAAGTGGATCTCAATATCCAAGATATTAGAAAAATTTAAATAAATTGATGTGTAAGTGCGAGATTTTATAATCAATCGTATTTTCAAAAACTGCGACCCTGCGAACATAATAATGGACCTCAATATCCAAGAAATTTGATATGAAAAAAATGTTTTCTTAAATAGCGTTGGAATAGTTGAAAAATGGACGGCTGAGTACTCAGACATTAATCTTAAGTACTTTTTGTACTTCACTAACGTTGGATATGTATTTTACCTTGAAAATTACTCAAATCATAAAAGTAATTCGAATATTGCCCATCTCTAGTTCGGAGCGTCCCTGATTCAAGATTCATTGAATGTATAATTAGCTTTAATATAAGAGTATCTTACTCTATGATAAATTCATTTCCATTCTTATACTCGATAATTAATTTAAATAATACCAAATGTGTCTGTTTCTAATACAATATGCTAATTGCTGGTTTATTGTGTAGAGTGCTCTAGTGTAGTATAGTTTTAATTTGAATATATAAAGCCGATATGGATTATAGTAGCTACTTTTTTTTATTTATTTTTTTTTTTATTTTTTTTTTTTTTATCTTAGGTACTACAGTGATGAGTGAATGCCGTATTGGAGTGTTTGGTGCTGGCGTCGTAGGCCTCAACACTGCCCTGCAACTGCAGCAACGGATTAGGAATGCCCGAGTCACTGTTATTGCTGACAATTTTAAAGAAGACACCACAAGTGACAGGGCTGCTGGAATATTCGATCCTGCTGACTATTTTGCTGGGCCTACACCCGAGATTACACAGTACGGACAATTATCAACTAATAGCATATTATTTAATTATTTAATATCCATTCTAATTATGTTTTCCGACAATATCTTTGAGAATCTGTTTAATAATTTTTTATTGGTTTCAACGTTTTAAACTTAAATGTTACATCTTTTGATATTTTCTCTTAATTAGACTTAAATAAAAACTTGTGAAATTATTCGGGATGCTTTTGAAGTAACAGGCATTTGAATATATAGATTTAATCTCCATTTGTTTGTGAATGGGGTTTAATAATATTTTAGGTTGTTTTTTAGAGTTCTACTTCCTTTTTTAGGAAAGTAGGGAACCGATGGGGGACTTAGCGTCATTTCTTTTCTTTGATATTTTTTATCCCTTCAAAGATTCATAAATAATTCAGTTGTTTAGTCACCGATATAATTCTTTTAGGTTGTTCTTTGGAGAGTAGTTACCATCAATTTTTGTTCTACAAACCCAGTGATGATAGACAAAACCAAGGAGACTAAATAATAAGATAGGTTCAGTTTGGTCTGCAAACCCGCACGACATATTACGCTGACGCCATTGGCACCGCTATAAATGACCATTTTAGTCGATTTCAAGGTTAACTTCCTCATTTTTTCTTATTGTCTGATAAAAGAAAGGACCGTTGAAATAATTAAATAATAATTTCTAAATAAGAAATTTGTTATTTAGAAATGGAATTCTAGCTGAAGATACTACAAAACAATTAAGGAAAACAGCGCACTGTCAAAGGAGAGCAAGGACCCGTACGTAATTGGCACCATCCGCCATATTGCCCCTTGCGAAGTAAGCCCACCTTAGTAATTACTCACCTTGAGACAAAGCTACCTATATATCTAAGAAGTTCAGCTGTAATCAGTGTTGCCACTCGTCAATAACAAATCCTCGTATGTTAATTTCAAAAATTATCGTACATCCTTGTACCTCTGGTTTTTGAATAATCCTACAACTATCGTATTTTCAATGATTTAAAAAAAAAAATGAAGATCAGAGCTTTGTTTATTAGCTCAAAGTAATGCAACCATCGATGTCATATCGATCAATACAAGCAATGTTAACACTTGTAAGACGGTAAAAGTAGATTCAACAAAAAACAATATTTATTTATAAATCTTTTTTCATTATTGTCTTTTTGAGGTTAATGGGTCAAAAAGGAAAATGAGTTTTATTTAAGATATGGGACAAGTATAACAAAATATGTAAAAAACATACATATATTTTTAGAAACTATTTATTAATCATCCTCGCGCGGATCTCATTACCGCGTAGGGGAGCGTCCCACGGGTGGCGGATGTGGGGATGGTCGGTGGAAATTCCTTGGAAGTTCCTCCCGGCTAAGTCCGATGGACTCGCTGACCAACAATGAGAGCGCCCCTCCAGGCTTGCTGAAGGGTGTGACGTAGGTTTGAACGCCCTACTCACATTTTTTAGTTCACAAAATACCACAAAAAGTCATGGATCTCTCTGAGGTAAAACGCTCATTATCCGGAAGTAAACTAGTCCCCCGTTCGGGTCTCCGGGTGGGGACTGCTTCAGGGGATTCATGGCGCAAGTTGAAAATTAGAGATTTAGGTATAGGGACGTGGAACGTAAGAAGTTTGAATACAGCGGGTGGGTTAAAATCGGTGGCAAACGAGGTTAAGAGATACAATGTAGATATCGTGGCACTGCAAGAGATTCAGTGGCCAGGGGAGGGTTCGTTAACAGAAGGGAACTATTCTATTTGGTACGGTGGGAGCGGTAAGTATTGTATAGGTACTGGATTTCTAATAAGGAATAGATTGCTCTCCGCATTAAGGGACGTAAAATTTTTTAGTGATAGGATATTTGTGGCAATATTTCAGGGGCGGTGGTTTAAAATCGCGCTGATAAACATACATTCCCCTACCGAAGACTGTGATGATGAAGTTAAATGCGAATTTTATGATAAACTAGAGTGGGTATATGATAAACTACCTCGAAACTGCATGAAAATAATATTAGGGGACGCAAACGCAAAGGTGGGAAGGGAAGAAGTATACTATCCGACGATCGGTAAAGAAAGTTTGCACGAACATAGCAATGATAATGGGATCCGTCTAATAAACTTTGCTATCTCGAAAAACCTAACAATCAAAAGTACTACGTTTAAACATAGGGATATTCATAAGTATACGTGGACATCGCCGGATTCACAAACACGCAATCAAATTGATCATGTTTTGATACAACAAAGATGGCAAAATAGTATAATTAACGTGAGGTCTTATCGTGGGGCAGAATGTGGGTCAGATCATGAATTAGTAATCGCGAAACTTCGACAAAAACTTAATATAAAAAAAAGGAAAGAAAGCCGTATTTATTCCGAAAATTTTGATCTAGATAAATTGAAAAACCCTTCAATTAGAAATCAATTCGCGGTAGAAATCAAGAATAGGTTTGAAGCCTTGGAATCTTTAGATGAGGATCGCGAAGATGTAGACAAGCTATGGATCGGAATTAGGGATAATATTAAAGAGGTAAGTAATCTGTGTCTCGGAAAAAGGAACAATAAAAAGAATAAACCGTGGTTCGATAATGATTGTCTAAACTTGTGCGAAAAAAGAAGAGCCGCGAAACTAAAAGCTTTGAATAATCCAAGCGATAACAATGTTGCTAATTTCCGGGCCTTGATGAATGAAACGTCCAAATTCCTCAAAAATAAAAAACGAGAATATCTTAAAAACAAAATAATAGAGATAGAAACTAATAGAATTGAAAACAACGTAAGAGACATGTACAAGGGTATAAACAGATCGCGTAAACAATTTGAACCAGCAATGAATGGAATTAGAGATGAAAATAACAATATCTTGGCCGATCCGGGGGACATTGTGAATAAATTTAAAAAACACTTTGAAAGTATTTTGAATTCGGGAAATAATAATCAATCTCCTCCTTCTGAATATCAGAGTGCTGAACCGTTAATTGAAGAACCGAGTAAGGAGGAAGTCGAAATAGCCATCGGAAAATTAAAATCTCATAAAGCAGCGGGAATCGACAACATTCCCAGTGAAATAATAAAAGCGTGCGGTGAAGCTGGAGTTTCTATAATACATTTTTTGGTTAAAAAGATCTGGGAAAATGATAAAATGCCCGAAGAATGGAAAGAATCTATACTTCCGATTCCGATTCACAAAAAAGGTCCGAGGACGGAGTGTAATAACTATCGCGGAATATCACTCCTCCCGGTATGTTATAAAATATTCTCGTTGATCCTAACTAGTCGAATCACGGAATATGCCGAGGAAATTATCGGAGACTACCAATGTGGTTTTAGACGGAACCGATCAACTATCGATCAAATATTTTCCTTACGGCAAATATTAGAAAAAAAATTAGAATTCAACGGTGTAGTTCATCAGCTTTTTGTGGATTTCAAAAAGGCTTATGATTCCATTGATCGCCGGAGACTGTATAACATTTTGATTGAGCAGGGAATACCGAAGAAGTTAGTAAATCTAGTAGGGATGTGCATGACCGAAACATTCAATAAAGTTAGAATAGGTAATTATTTTTCGGAGAAATTTGAAGTTCGCTCGGGGTTAAAACAAGGCGATTCCCTTTCACCTGTCCTATTTAATTTAGCATTAGAGTATGTCATTAGAAAGGTAATGCTTACCGAAAGGGGTTTAGATCTGGGTGGTAGAATATCTGTGCTGGGGTTTGCGGATGATTTGGTATTATTAAGTGAGGACGCGGAAACTATAAAACTGAATACAGCAACGTTGATGACAGCTGGGAAAGAGGTTGGTCTCAAAATAAATACGGATAAGACGAAATATATGGTTAGCAATAGAAACAGAGGCGATTTTGAGGATATAGATATAGGAGAAAATAGGTTTGAATACGTTGAGAAATTTAAGTATTTGGGGTCTGTGATTACTAGAAAAAACGAAATTCAAGAGGAAATAAAGGCGCGGTTAAAGGCGGGAAATGCTTGTTATTTTTCGGTGTCAACATTACTTAGGTCGCGCATTTTGTCCAGAAACTTAAAACTTAGAATATACAAAACTATTATCTTGCCTACAGTTCTGTATGGGTGTGAAACGTGGCCGCTAACCTTGAAGGACGAACAACGCCTTAAGGTATTCGAGAATAAGGTACTGCGTAAAATATTTGGTCCGAAAAAGGATGAATCAACTGGAGAGTTTAGGAGATTACACAACGCGGAATTGCGGAGCATGCACCCTGTTAATATAATCGAAGTGATATCATCGCGACGGTTGAAATGGGCTTGCAAAGTTGTTGGGCTCAGTAACGAACGAATTCCTAAAAAGTTAATAAACGCTGAGCTGACTGGTAAACGTCCGAGGGGTAGACCGAAACGTAGGTGGGAGGATAGTATTAATAGTGATCTAATGAATTTGGGTTTGGGAGGTAGTCGGTGGACCGAGATTTGTAGACAGCGATTAGTGGTATCGGCATCGAACCTCCGGGTTCGCTAAGCCTTTTATTATTATTATTATTATTATTATTTATTAATCATAAAATATTTCGGTAGTACTTCCAGACTGTTGTTCTTATAAAAGGGGGCGTGGCTTGTTTATTCCGAGGTCAGCCGAACGTTGCCGGACTAGCACACTCTAGCGTGATTTGTGCTAACTAACTGCTTTGCATTCAATGTAACATTCGTATTCATTGGATTTATTAAAATTGTTTCTGCTTTAATTAGATATTATTATAAATTACTAGTGCTGTCGACTAAACAAAACATCAACGGATCCTTTTCAGTTTAGGTCGGGGCTTTACCGTAATTTCAATTATTACTACTTTAATTAGACCACAGCTGTCGACTTCCGCTCGCTACGCTCGCTCAAGAGATAAATAAACCCCAAAAGTTCCTTTTCAGTTGAGGTCGGGTCCTTACCGTAATTTAAAATACCACTCCTTTAAATTATCACAAAAATTTGCCCAGATCACCGGAAATCGACTGCACTAGTAATTTTAAATAATATGTAATTAAAGCAGGAACGATTTTAATAATTCCAATGAATACGAATGTTACAATTGAATGCAAAGCAGTTAGTTAGCACAAACGTCGCTAGAGTGTGCTAGTCTGGCAACATTCGGGTGACCTCGGAATAAACAAGTGATAACGCCACGCCCCCTTTGATAAGGACGTGACAGTCTCGAAGTACTAGCAATATTTCTTCATCGCTGTCTTATATTTGTTCTATAAGTGTTCCTTGGAACTTCTGTTCATGTGGCTTCTGTAAATTAACATTAGTCATAAGTGCTCGCATCCCAACAATTGGATCAAAATTTATGCAGCCCCCATGGCTCTTGACTATCTCCGATGCCAGAACCAAATCTCCAACGACTTCATGGATTTTAATAAACGTGAGCATTCCTACTCAGTATACTGGCTCAGAAGTAATCCTATGTCCACTTATTTTTACTCTCAAGACTCAGGTACACAGAGCGCGATCTGCTATTACACCCAGCAGCGAGCTGGCGATCTAATGTATTACTGCTTGCTGAACTATGCATGTCACACAGATGATCTATCGCAGCGAGCCAGTCTTGATCGAGCCCGACAGAGATCCATTTCTATACAGCTAGCGCGATCTAGAGACGCAGATTTTGGCGACAGATCGCATTCTGTGTGCCTGAGCCTTTAAATGATCTTTTTAACTTTATGACTAAATGTGCTAAATAATTGTTTACTAAGGAAGTTATTGTTAGTCATTAATGGCTCATTATTAACATTAAAATGAGAATAGATTAAGACTACATTTTATCTATACATTTTTAAAACTGTAACCAAATTTTTTTGTGGTATGTTTTTCAGAGAATGGATCAATTACTCCTATCACTTTTACAAAGAACTGCAGAATGAAATAGGAGTTGGAATTAGACATTTATCTGGATACCATCTGTCAAACAGATCCTATACTGAGACCAGGGTAATTGTTTGTTTCGTTTGCTTATTTTTAATTTCTTTGCCCAATCAGTCAAAGAAGTCTATTCCAAAATTTATGTTTTTATAGTGACAATAAGTTATCCAATGTATATTTATCAATAAAATAACTTATTATTTGTTGCAATCTTCTATGTCTTTAAATTATGTGCTTGTATCACATGAAATATCAGGGCCTATAAATATTAGTGGAATATTAGCAAATACAATAAATAACTACATTATTAATTAAACTTGGGCTAATGAATCTATTTCAAAATTGACCAAGATCAAGGCTCAGAAATTGATTTTCAGTATCCACCAGATCAATCAGTGATTGATTATTCAAGATCTTGGATTAATATCCAAGTGTTTAAAACCAGGATCGGCCTTGAAGAAAATGAAGAAAGGTGCCCTGTAATGCTTATTATAGTCTCCATATTTTCATTTGCTTTTCCTTAGATCATTGGTTATTTATTAACAGTAGCGAAAACTCATAAATTTATTTAAATTCTGCTAACCAAATTTTTTTGCAAACATTTCATACAAAAATTTTCTTATGAACATATTAATTTGTGTTTTAAATTAATGTTCTTCAAAAATATACAATATATTTATTTTATAATATGAGCTTTCTTTTTGTGCTTTGGCCTATAGGAATCGTCTGATCATTATCAAGCTGACTTGAATTGTCAAAAAAATTGACAATTCAATCTCCAAAAATTCAAACGGTTGAAACGTCTGCCGGATGGCCGGTACATTCAAAAGTTTTACTTGGATATTTTTTAGTAGCCCTCACTTAGAAGAAATGAGGAATTAGAACCTGATTTTAAAAACTAGCTTGGTCTGAATTTACTTTTTTTATTATTTTTTTTTTAATCTTGTACTCGTTTACCGCCTTTTATAATCATATGTTTGCTTCGAGTTCAGTTCAGAGTCTGTCACATTTTAATTATGAGTTGTTTTGGATTGTCTTGAACCTTTAAGCGCCCGACACACATGGGAATATCGGTTCGGCGACCCGAAGTTCGGTAGCCCAAGTGCGTATGCCGCTTTACGCTTTCGTCTGAACTATTTTTTGTTGTTTGCCAAAAATTTGGTCTATATAACTTATTTATGGGGTTACTCAAATCACTGATTCAAATGTATTGATTGCAGAACCGTTTTTTGGAAACCTTGCTACCTGACTACCGTTCAGTTGATGAAGATGAGCTTGCTTCTATTCCAACTGGGGACTGGAAATATGGCTCTTACTGGACAACTTTGCTTATTGAATGCCGTCAATTCCAGCCTTGGGCCATGCAAAAGTTAGTCATGTTATATTTTTGAAATTCATTTCTTATTTCTTAAACCCGCTAAGTTTAAAGGGTACTACTTCACATTAGCTACCCCAATATGGTGGATGGGCAAAGTTTTTGGATCTGACTGTACATCGAATGTCGAAATTGCCCGAGTTTGTCCGAAAAAAGACAGAGTTAAGGCGGCCACTAACGGCCATTAATCACTCTCTATCATACTCTCTTTGTTGTTAACTTTTTCTTCATTAAATATATTTATTAATATATATCATTTATTTTAGTGATACACGAGCGCGTGATCTTAAAATCGATAGTAGCATCATAATTAGCACATTCGATAATCCAATAATTGATGTCAAAATCGAGGATATTCAAAATTATTTTTCTTAAATTTTATCCCATATCTGAGGTTAAAAATGGTACCAGTCAGAAGAACATTCTGGATAAATGGACATAAGTAAAATAGTTTTTGAAAATTTAAATTTTAATCTGTAAAGTAATTTTTATGATATACAAATATTCAGTTCTAAACCATTATGATGACTGGAAGTCAGAAGTTTTAACTTATAACTTTAACATATGATTTACTATAAACTTTCAAATTCGATTTTCCAAAAACTTGAAAAAACGACTAATACCCACACCACAGAATTAACTGTATGGCCATAGTGATGACTAGAGCCCAGATTTAGTGCAGTAAAAAAAATTGTAAAACGTGCAATAAAAATGCCAAAATGTGCAACGAAAAATAAAATTATGCCATTTACGTCGTTTATGCTTAAGAAAACAAAAAATCTAATTTTGTCTTCTTTCATAAATTATCATTTTTTCTTAATAATTTATATAGGCTGGATCATTGTTATGTAAAATGTGAAAACCTCACGAGCTCTTATTTGGGTATTTTTAGCTACTTTTCGCACGATCATTCGTGATTCACGCACTATGGTAACGTATTTTCTGCATAAGTGTTTTTTATTGCCAACTGATAATTTTTTTTAATTACGTATCGCATGGTCAAATGAGACAATCCCAAATTCTGCCGATATATCGATAACCGAATCCTTGTCGTTCAAAGTTCAACCATTCATCTTTGCCGGTAGAACTTAGCTCTTTGGATTTACGATCCATGTAGGTGGTTTGTCTTTCAATTCTGATAATTTTTTCCATTTTGGTTTTATATTTGAATAAGATATAATTAATTGAATGAAAACCATGAGCAGATAACTAACTAGTTAATTGAAAAAATTATTCATGCTGATATTAACTAGTTAATATCAGCATGAATAATTTTTTTGCTCGATCAATTTCCGATATTTGTTTTTAATTAGGTTGTGAAGATTTTTAATTCCCTTCACTCGTAAAAATGTATGCGCTTTGTTGTTTGTTATCATATTCAGTAATTTTCAATAAATTAATATTCAGAATATATTTTTGTCCGAAAAACTGAGCATAATGCGTAATTATGTTGCCAACTATAGACTGAGTGTAGCACTGTAGAACATAAAAAGAATTGAATGGATTGGTAAGGATTAACTGGATTTCCATGAATCTAAAAAGAGCAAAACAATTTTCAGTTTTAGTTCCGGAATTTTCCAGAAAATTAAATTATATTTAATGTGTGATAAACAGTAACGTATTATTTCGTGAATCTCCTCTATGTAATTTTGATTCAATGTCAATATTTTCAAGCAATTTACAAATATATTTTTAATTACGACTAAATGTGCAATTTAATGCAGTAAAAACTTAAAATTGTTTTAAAATTTACCCAAAATGGTTTAAAATGTGCAATTTCGTGCAAAATAAATCTTACATATGTTAATCCGGATGCCTTAATTCGTGTAAATAACTTTTCCCAGATCAATTTCAAGCAACCGAAAAAAAAGTGCAATTGCACGAGAATCCGGGTCCCAGTGATGACCATAGTCAAGTAGGGAAATATGGCCTTTAATGATTTTTATATTGTATTGAAGAAAAAAAATATATTAAGAAGTCATTTTCTTTCACTAAGGATTGATAGTAATATTTTAAAAAGCTTTTATGATGTTTAGAGCTAAGCCAATTACTTTTAATTGTTAATTGCTTAAAAATATGCTATGATATGTTTAGCAAGTTGTGTTATATAGCTATAATTGTACGAATTTTTGGTTGTAGGATTCGTTCGAATGGGGGTGAGATAGTTTCTGGAAAAATTAACAGTTTTTCAGAGGTTGAGAATTACGGGAAGTTTGATGTCGTGATGAACTGCACGGGTCTTGGTGCCAGGGCTCTATGCAATGACAGGAAATTAATACCTATTAGAGGTCAAGTCTTCAAGGTAATATATTAAACATATTTAACAAATATTTAAAGAAATAAAGCTGTATAAGAGAAACATTTTAACTCGTACATATTAAATTTATTTGACCTCTCAGAGCAAATTTATTTTATTTTTCTACTTACAACTACAATGCAGCCGCCTCATCAGTATCGGTTGCCGCACTACCGCTCTCTAGCGCCATTTGTGCTAAATAACTTTTTTGTATTCAATTCTAAAATTCGTATTCATTGGAATTATTAAAATTATTACTGCTTTAATTATATATTATTTAAAATTATTAGTGCTGTCGAATTCCGCTCACTACGCTGGCACAAGAAATAAACAAAACACCAACGGATCCTTCTCTCCCCGTTGAGATCGGGGCCTTACCTCAATTTCAATTATTAATTCTTTAATTAGATGACGGCAGTCGACTTCAGCTCGCTACACTCGCTCAAGAGATATCCAAACCCCCAAAAGATCTTATCAGTTGAGGTCGGCCCTTACTGCTTTGCTTTTACATTTTTACTCCTAGGACACCGGAGATCGGCTGCACTATTAATTTTAAATAATATATAATTAAGGAGAAATAATAATTCCAATGAATATGAATTTTACAATTAAAAATAAAACAGTTAATAAGTACAAATGGCGCCAGAGAGCGGTAGTGCGGCGACCGCTACTAATGAGGCGGCTGTATTGTAAAGTTTTACCATTCATTTAATGAAATAAGCAATTTTTCATGGTGCCTAATATTTTTGGCGAAGGTTGTATATTCTCTGTTATCGGTAAAAACAGAAATTTTAGGGTCAAGAGGTCTTAGATCTAAATTCTATTACAAAAAATAATTCAATGGAAATTTTCAAAATGGATATAATTGATATTGTGTTGATTGCTTATCTAATATCTGAGGATTTGTGTTCATTAGATGTAAGTTGACTATCGTTATATTAAAGAGGCGGAGGACCGATTAATAAAGATTTAAATGATTTAAATTTTAAATATTAAAAATTTTTAATAAATTTTAATCGGTCTTGCAACTGGATGATTTTTCTATTATTTTATACTCATGCTATAGTTCATAATGATGTATTACCACAAAACTGAAGTTGCTTAAAAAGAAAACTCCTTATTATTATTAATTGATCAGTGATCATCTAAATCCTCAAGTGAATATATGAAGGGACCTCCAAACAATTAAAGAAAAGGGTTAACTATTGTATATACCAAAAGGGTAGTATTCTAAACTGGTGACGTGGGGTGCATAACCTTACTCAGGCCACGCCTCCTTTTGATAAAGCAGCGTGTGATCCCAATAATTACCATAATAATAATGTGTGAATATAAAAATAAAATATTATGTTTTTCCGTACATTATTTTTTACTATTGCATTTCTGTAGTCCTTATTTTTGTGGTCATAAAGAACCTGAAACTGATTTACAAACTAGTAGACGTTCGTCGTCGTAATAACTTAATCCCTTTTTGTTAAATAACATGGCTTCAAATGATAAGGAACCGTCGCGTCTGAGGGAGTCTGACTCCTTCTAGAACAGTCAGGGACGCAGCAGTTTAGGTATGACGTCATGCCTAGACTGCTGGGCAGTGCCAGCGAAATATGTCCCTACCTATTCAGTCAAAGTAGTAGTATACTGCCAGCATACTTTGCCGGCCGCAGCCGCGGGCAGTACCTGCGAAAGTCTACCTTTATGTAGCTTACTTCATATTATTTTTGTTATCATATTAAGATTATTTTATTGTTACAGTTTATTGCCAGTCAATTATTGCATCGTATTCTCTGTCAATTATGATGCTTCAGTTAATAAATTAATGAATATTGGCTTTCATCCTTTTTCTAGGTACATGCACCCTGGCTTGACAAATTCTACTATAGTGGCAGTGATAATTACATCATACCAGGGATATGGGCAGCCACTTTAGGAGGGTCAAGAAACTTTAATAGTTGGGACACATCAGTTAGCAGGTATGACTCTGCTCGAATATGGGACCAGTGTACCAGAATTGTACCAGGTCTCGCGAAAGCACCTGTTCTGGCTGAAGCTGTAGGTCTGCGCCCATATCGTGCTATTGTTAGAGTTGAGCCGGAGATCATCAATGGTCTTAAGGTAAATTTATTATCACAATTTTTTGGGGTTATTTAAAGCCATAACATGAATTGTTTGTTGTAAGAGATGTTTTCTTTATAATTAGATTTTTTTTTATAGTAAAGAAATGAAATCTTATCAAATTATATTAAACAAAAAATGTTCGTTTTTGATTCCCTCTGTTTTTCTTGCAGGTGGTTCATAATTATGGTCATGGAGGTTACGGAGTAACTTCAGCTCCAGGAACGGCTCATACAGCAACTAACATTGCTATAGACCTATTGAGAGGAACCTCGAGCAAGCTATAATGTTAAATTTATGATATATATTTGATATTTGTACAACACTTTACCTTATTCTGTATAATACTAGGGTCATTCGAATATAAACGAGAAATTGTTTTTAAAAAATTATCAACATATGTGAATGGTTGACCAAAAATATTTAATTTTTCTATATAATCACCCTCCTAAATTTCCGGATGAACCGGAATCGTTTTTATACCTTTACTGTAAAAATAATAGTCTTCCTTGAGCCATTTGCTCACTAACTCTCGACCCTCGCATAATCGGTGAAACCCTGCTCTTCTGAAGTTTCTTTTTTCATAGTCCAAACATGTGAAAGTCACAAGGCTATAAATCTCAACATTTCATCAAGCTCTTGGTTCGGTAAGGGGTCACTCACACTTGGTCACTAACGGTCACTCCAATCCAATCACTCCACACCTAATGGAACATGAGTGTAAAATTCTATGTGGAGTGGTTGGAGTAGAGGGGATCACCTGGTTCCATAGGCCTTAAAATCCACCGCGTTATAACAAAATCCAATCACTCCAACCGATCGTGAGTGTAGACAACGGATGGAGTGGAACAATGAACTACACAGTTTTTCACACATTTTTTAGGCTGTGCTATACTAATAATAATAAAAATTATTTGTCAATAAATATGGTGTTGTTAAATATACGATATTGATTGTATAAAATATTTAAAAAAATATTGATGTGTATGACTTATATTTTTTTATTAATAATTAAGTTAGAAAATACTTATAAATGTTAACTATGTAATTAATTATAGTAATTAAAGTTTTTAGTGGATTTATAGTTTCTAATATGCATAAAATAAGTCCACTATTTTTTTTATTTTTGGAAAGGGAATCAAGATTAAATTAGTTAATGTTTTTGCTACTGTAGCATCAACTATCCATAGGCCTTTTAATGGATACATACGTGAGCATAAATCACTGCCTGTCGGTAAAAAATGGAACAATGGAGTAGAGTGACTGTCAGAGGGCCTTTGGAATCGTCTTAACTCCAAGCACTCCATTTGTTCCACTTCAGTGTTCCATGTTCCATTGGAAGCGATCGTCAGTAGCCGCCTTTAGATTAGCAGTATGGGCCTTGCAGCCAAATGACAATCTTGATGGATTTTTGCCATCTTTTGTTCTCATAAGCAGCTTTCGCTTGATCCAAGAGAGTAGTAAGTAGCATTAAATGTTCTCTGTTCGTGTAGGAAATGCAGCAAAAGAACGCAGGTTGCGTTAATTTTCTGTCAACCTCGTCATCGACCGGCGAACTTGGGGTTCATTTTCCATTCTTTCTCATCCTTCAGAGAAAGTTTTGTGCCAATAAAATACTCTAGCCTGCCAAAGGGTGTTTCCTCCAAACTGTGCACGCAATCTTTGCAAAATAATTAAACCAAAACTTGCGTTGCTTCTTTCTCACTCATCTTTGTTATCGCTCTCCTCTCATAGTTCCCCTTCACTATTCTGCCCATTACCAGAGTTATCCTACTCTCTGGCTGGACCTCCAGCTCAACATTCTCATTTATATTTTAATGAACCTCGTATAATATAGAATTTGTGGCAGCTGTAGCGTGAATAGATTATAGATCTATAAACCCTTGAACCTTGTATCCTCTATCTCTAGGGGGTACTTCCACGCGGGATTTCATTTCTACCAACTAACAGCTTATCCATGTAATATAAGATTTCGAATGTTTTTAAAGAGAACAGCATCTCGATTTCTTCTGCCTCTTATACCTTACTATAAATATTTGTTTGATATCGGTCTCTTTACAGTTACTCAGAGATACGCTGCATGGCGTACTTGAGTTTGTAACATCTAAGCACACTTAATATTTGTAATTAACTGAACTTTGTTAACAACAATTTTAAAAAAACGAGTTTACTACATCAGCCCAGTTGGTTCTTTGAAGAATTGGCATGGAAAGTTAACAATTATACTTCTTAACTTTTTTGAGTTGATGAGGAACTTATTTGAACAGTCTACAATTTCCGCTCCAGGGAGGGACCTGTTATTTCCTTTTGTAGACCCTAGGGGAGCTAGTTTGTTCAATTTATATGTGAACAAATATTAAATTCATAGCAGTTAGAATACCAAAAGGATATCTTTATTGATGATTTTATACTGCTGCTACGATTTTATTTTAAGTTTCAGTTGATGGGATCATTCTTGTAAAACTTTCATTACCACTTGTTATTCAGAGATCTAATGAAGAGTGCATGATTATGTAACCATCTACTCTTGTAAATTTTGATTTTTTGATTTTTAGCAATTTTTGATTTGCTACTAAGTCATACAAGTAATTTATTTATTACTATTATGTATAGATTTTTCTTTTTTTTAGCAGAACTAAATATTTAAGCAATATTGCAACAAAAATTATTTATATTTTAGATTCACAGTATATTATTAGTATATGTTCAAAAATCCAAATATAACATTATGTAAATATTGCGGTTTTATTATTTTTCCTAATTTTTTTTTTACCATTTTAGAGCCTCAATTTTAAAGGCCTTAATTATTGCTAGAGATGTTATATTTACCTAATATATAAAAGGGAAGGTGGGAGAAAATGGCCACTTGCATTTTTCTGGAGACGTACATAGTGGCCACTTTTCCCTACTTAACAGGGTGAAGTGGCCAGTGTCTGACTATTAATACATTAATACATACACTTGTAAATAATATAACACAATTTTTGATTTGCAACTAAGTCATACAAGTAATTTATTTATTACTATTTGCAACAAAAATTATTTATGTGTCAGAGTTACAGTATATTATTTGAATATGTTTAAGAATCCAAATATGACATTATTTAAACAAATTGGGTTTCTTGTTTTTGCTATTGTGTTATCTGCCAATTCAGTAGGTCTTAATTCTTACAAGGGATTTTTTTTTTTTTTTGTATATTTGTTTCGAAGTAGACACATCACATGTAACAAGGATACAATAATAGTTGATTAGTTTCAAAACAGGTTCAATTTACTTTTTTAACTTTAATTTTCTTTTTCACATGTTCTCAATGCACTACCTCACCTAGCAAAGGCGTTTAGACAAAAAACGTCTTAATCCAGTATAAAAATGATTTCAAACTCAAGATGTTACCTAAATCAATTAGGGTATAGTTTTAGTGCCTCATGTAAAAGTTTTGAAAAATGATTCAGCCATTATTCAAACTGATCCTCGATGGTGGCTCATACAATGGTTTTACAGCTGGAGCATAAAAACTTTGTGGAGTTTACCTTAACAACGCTGGTGACAAGACAAACATCGACTGCAGACTGGAAAAGCCGGAAACTTCCATCACAGAGGCAGCAGAGAAATCTGTAAGGTTTAGTTTAATTATTAATTTAATAACTTTTACTAATTTATTTGGTGTAAAATCAATTTTTTTTTTTTAATTTTTATATTTGTCTTTTAATATACTGTGAATAGCAAATGTTTTGCATTTTTCAAACTGGAGACATAAAATAAAGCTGTTTCAGAGTGTTTTATTTCTTTTTCTCAGCTCCTAGGGCCAATTAGACGAAACGATTGGGATATGTGTCGACTTTTTTTCAATGTAGAATCACCCAATAAATTTTGATCAAAATAGGCGACGGGTTTCAATTGTTAGTATTGGTATTGTATCAATAGTTTGTCTTATCAGACTTAAAGTCTTTATTTTATCATTGAATAGAGCTATTAAGAGATAATAATAGTCATCACTAAAAGCCTTTCAGATAAATATGACAGAACGAGAACCGTTAAGTGATCGTTAATGCCAATTGACAACTGCCTCATCTGAGTCCAGGTTCAATACTCATCATGGTGGGCATAGAAAAGTCTTTGCAGAAGATATTCCTCACTTCCAGTCTCTTTCTGTTATTTCCTCTGAGGCTAGACGAAACTGGTTTCCATCGTTCTCCTTGGTTCACAGCATTTAGCTCTGGACATATTTGTCTCCTTGTCTACGGTATTATCGATGGTATCCTTGGTTACCAGATTGACAGCATCAGCAATACGCCTACTGCTGCTCCCGTTTACAATATTCTAATAGTCGCTATGAGTACTAGTTCCTTTATAGCTATCGTTTGTCCCTTTTTATCGATTAATCGACTGAACGAACTCCTTAGAGATTTGAAAGAGATAGACGATCATTTTTGTGATTACATCACTTCGTTAGACGTACGTGATTTTTTGAAACGCACTTTTTGTAGCGTATTTTTCCTAATTATTCTCACTGTAGTTGATCTGTTATCAATCCAAGATGATCTGTTCTTTACCTTGTTGCTCTATTGGAACTTCATCACTACACAGATCCTGATGTGTCAATTTACAGGGTTGATGGACATTTTCTTGGTCCGTTTCACGATTTTGAACCAACGTCTAGACATGATAACGCATCTGAAACTACCATCAATCAGGGAGCTTGTTGCGCTAGTAAAAATTTATAGACGGCTATCCGAATGCTGCCTCAAGTCAAATCAAATTTATTCATTTCAGCTTTTGGCTTACTTCTTCACATATTTTATATCATTAGCTACTATTAGCTATTTTTTATTTCTTGCTGCGAAAGCTAACATTGATATACAAATTGTTTGTATCTCTATTGATTTATTACTACTTTTCAATTTCTACAGCGTCTTAAGCAGAACCCACAATATTAGGAATGAGGTATACTTTGTTATGCTTAATAATTCAGCAAATTTTGTTTGTATATAAAGTAAATCGAATGCCTTATTGGAATAATTATAATTATATTTCGATGAAACTACAATGCGCGCTTACTACACAATATATAAATGCTTCATGTTTTTACACTACATTACTCATTACAAATTTCTTAATTGTAATGTGCTATTTGTAGAGATAGACATATAGACAATCTGTTGCTAGACTATAAGAAATTGTTGAAACAAGAAACCCATGTTAAACTTACGAATGTGAAAAATTCGATTTTTTGTTTTTGTTATTTTTCGATAGTATTTCGGTTGATACAGCCTGTAGTAAAGTTACGAATCTGTTACGGTCTTAGAAAGTGCTGAAATCTCGCAGTTGCATTTTTACGAAAAAGATCTGAAAGTCTGAAGCTTCCGTGTGCGTGTTATTGCGAAGGCAAAACAATTAATCCACATGAAACTATAAGATAAAATAAAAAAAAATAATAAAAGGCTTAGCGAACCCGGAGGTTCGATGCCGATACCACTAATCGCTGTCTACAAATCTCGGTCCACCGACTACCTTCCAAACCCAAATTCATTAGATCACTCTTAATACTATCCTCCCACCTACGTTTCGGTCTACCCCTCGGACGTTTACCAGTCAGCTCAGCGTTTATTAACTTTTTAGGAATTCGTTCGTTACTGAGCCCAACAACTTTGCAAGCCCATTTCAACCGTCGCGATGATATCACTTCGATTATATTAACAGGGTGCATGCTCCGCAATTCCGCGTTGTGTAATCTCCTAAACTCTCCGGTTGACTCATCCTTTTTCGGACCAAATATTTTACGCAGTACCTAATTCTCGAATACCTTAAGGCGTTGTTCGTCCTTAAAGGTTAGCGGCCACGTTTCACACCCATACAGAACTGTAGGCAAGATAATAGTTTTGTATATTCTAAGTTTTAAGTTTCTGGACAAAATGCGCGACCTAAGTAATGTTGACACCGAAAAATAACAAGCATTTCCCGCCTTTAACCGCGCCTTTATTTCCTCTTGAATTTCGTTTTTTCTAGTAATCACAGATCCCAAATACTTAAATTTCTCAACGTGTTCAAACCTATTTTCTCCTATATCTATATCCTCAAAATCGTCTCTGTTTCTATTGCTAACCATATATTTCGTCTTATCCGTATTTATTTTGAGGCCAACCTCTTTCCCAGCTGTCATCAACGTTGCTGTATTCAGTTTTATAGTTTCCGCGTCCTCACTTAATAATACCAAATCATCCGCAAACCCCAGCACGGATATTCTACCACCCAGATCTAAACCCCTTTCGGTAAGCATTACCTTTCTGATGACATACTCTAATGCTAAATTAAATAGGACAGGTGAAAGGGAATCGCCTTGTTTTAACCCCGAGCGAACTTCAAATTTCTCCGAAAAATAATTACCTATTCTAACTTTATTGAATGTTTCGGTCATGCACATCCCTACTAGATTTACTAACTTCTTCGGTATTCCCTGCTCAATCAAAATGTTATACAGTCTCCGGCGATCAATGGAATCATAAGCCTTTTTGAAATCCACAAAAAGCTGATGAACTACACCGTTGAATTCTAATTTTTTTCTAATATTTGCCGTAAGGAGAATATTTGATCGATAGTTGATCGGTTCCGTCTAAAACCACATTGGTAGTCTCCGATAATTTCCTCGGCATATTCCGTGATTCGACTAGTTAGGATCAACGAGAATACTTTATAACATACCGGGAGGAGTGATATTCCGCGATAGTTATTACACTCCGTCCTCGGACCTTTTTTGTGAATCGGAATAAGTATAGATTCTTTCCATTCTTCGGGCATTTTTTCATTTTCCCAGATCTTTTTAACCAAAAAATGTATTTTAGAAACTCCAGCTTCACCGCACGCTTTTATTATTTCACTGGAAATGTTGTCGATTCCCGCTGCTTTATGAGATTTTAATTTTCCGATGGCTATTTCGACTTCCTCCTTACTCGGTTCTTCAATTAACGGTTCAGCACTCTGATATTCAGAAGGAGGAGATTGGTTATTATTTCCCGAATTCAAAATACTTTCAAAGTGTTTTTTAAATTTATTCACAATGTCCCCCGGATCGGCCAAGATATTGTTATTTTCATCTCTAATTCCATTCATTGCTGGTTCAAACTGTTTACGCGATCTGCTTATACCCTTGTACATGTCTCTTACGTTGTTTTCAATTCTATTAGTTTCTATCTCTATTATTTTGTTTTTAAGATATTCTCGTTTTTTATTTTTGAGGAATTTGGACGTTTCATTCATCAAGACCCGGAAATTAGCAACATTATTCAAAGCTTTTAGTTTCGCGGCTCTTCTTTTTTCGCACAAGTTTAGACAATCATTATCGAACCACGGTTTATTCTTTTTATTGTCCCTTTTTCCAAGACACAGATTACTTACCTCTTTAATATTATCCCTAATTCCGATCCATAGCTTGTCTACATCTTCGCGATCCTCATCTAAAGATTCCAAGGCTTCAAACCTATTTTTGATTTCTACCGCGAATTGATTTCTAATTGAAGGGTTTTTCAATTTATCTAGATCAAAATTTTCGGAACAAATACGGCTTTCTTTCCTTTTTTTTATATTAAGTTTTTGTCGAAGTTTCGCGATTACTAATTCATGATCTGACCCACATTCTGCCCCACGATAAGACCTCACGTTAATTATACTATTTTGCCATCTTTGTTGTATCAAAACATGATCAATTTGATTGCGTGTTTGTGAATCCGGCGATGTCCACGTATACTTATGAATATCCCTATGTTTAAACGTAGTACTTTTGATTGTTAGGTTTTTCGAGATAGCAAAGTTTATTAGACGGATCCCATTATCATTGCTATGTTCGTGCAAACTTTCTTTACCGATCGTCGGATAGTATACTTCTTCCCTTCCCACCTTTGCGTTTGCGTCCCCTAATATTATTTTCATGCAGTTTCGAGTTAGTTTATCATATACCCACTCTAGTTTATCATAAAATTCGCATTTAACTTCATCATCACTGTCTTCGGTAGGGGAATGTATGTTTATCAGCGCGATTTTAAACCACCGCCCCTGAAATATGGCCACAGATATCCTATCACTAAAAAATTTTACGTCCCTCAATGCGGAGAGCAATCTATTCCTTATTAGAAATCCAGTACCTAAACAATAATTACCGCTCCCACCGTACCAAATAGAATAGTTCCCTTCTGTTAACGAACCCTCCCCTGGCCACCGAACCTCTTGCAGTGCCACGATATCTACATTGTATCTCTTAACCTCGTTTGCCACCGATTTTAACCCACCCGTTGTATTCAAACTTCTTACGTTCCACGTCCCTATACCTAAATCTTTAATTTTCAACTTGCGCCATGAATCCCCTGAAGCAGTCCCCACCCGGAGACCCGAACGGGGGACTAGTTTACTTCCGGATAATGAGCGTTTTACCTCAGAGAGATCCATGACTTTTTGTGGTATTTTGTGAACTAAAAATATGTGAGTAGGGCGTTCAAACCTACGTCACACCCTCCAGCAAGCCTAGAGGGGCGCTCTCATTGTTGGTCAGCGAGTCCATCGGACTTAGCCGGGAGGAACTTCCAAGGAATTTCCACCGACCATCCCCACATCCGCCACCCGTGGGACGCTCCCCTACGCGGTAATGAGATCCGCGCGAGGAAGATAAAATAAAAACAATATTTTTTTCACATTCGTAAGTTTACCATCAGAGCGACGATATGTTGAAAAGTAAAGCCGCCACACCAATAAAAATTTGTGATGAATACAAGAAAACTTTAGTGCGTGTGCGTAAATTTTCGTGAATGTGGACTTGACAAAGTACACAAAAATATTTAATTTGCGGTGAAAATATTAGAGCCGACATGTTCGGCGAAAATTTTTATCGATGTGGACACAGCTTAAATTTAAATATTTTAGAAACAATTAATGAATATAAAGCAAGGATGTCCAAATCGTGGCGCATGCGCCAAACGTTGCATATTGGACGATTGCCAATGGCGCATTGTATCTTTGCTCCTGCATGAATGCCTGTGGATTTTGACCATAGGGTGGAATCTCTCTAGGATGTGTCTATGGACGCAAGATGCAACCGAATGACGTCACATGAGTGTTTACATGCAATTGTATATAAAACAATTAAATAATTCAAAAAAGTTCATTATTTCTATAAGCATACTTCTATTGAAAAGGTTATTAAACAAATTTCAGAGCCAAGACATATTCTAGCAAGCAGAGGGAATAGACAAATGCAAGTCCTAAGCACCCTCTGCGTGATTAAGTTATTCTTTTACCTGTCCTAAGCGAAGCGGATCCTGTTCTTATCTCTATTTTCCAACTCGTAACCATGAAAGTAAGAAGTAAAAAGTGTTCTAGTTATTTGGCGCATCTGAACGCATCTGTGAAAAAAAATTGCGCATGTTATACAAAAGGTTGCCTTTTCCTTATATAAAGGGGCATTTATATTAATACTAAGGGATTTTATGGGAACTATGGAGGGAGGTTTGTGGTGCATGATAATCCTTTAAATAGCTCAAAAGTATATTTTGACGTCAATATTACAGTTTGTTTAGAACTTTTAAAATTTAATCTTTGTTGGCCTTATATTTGAAAATCTGCCTGTGTTGTGGTTAATATTGTTAGAGTTTATGAACAAATAAAGTTATTTTTAAATTTCAGGCAAAGGAGTTCAATACCATACTGTACCAGCTGATGATATATGATGATACTGGCTTCATATCTAGTAATGTAAGTTCTCTAATGTTTGCTTCTTTTTTTTTTTTAAATCCTATTTTACTAGGTATGGTTCTGATTTCTCCACGATCACCTCAGGCACAGTGGGACGGAGGGCACTTTCCCTTCAAACTTGACTTAAAATAAATGAATACATGAATTTATATATTAAATAAAACTTGTTGAAGAGATTTTAGGTTCTCAGGTAGCCTGAAAAAACATTTTGAGGCCTTTAAATTGTATTTATTTATTTATACCCTACCCTGCCTTTTAGGCAATACGGGTGTTTGATGTATGGTGCATGTCTGTGTAACTTCTCACTGTTGCTAGTAAAACAATTGACAATTTTTTTAATCCAGCGATTTAGTTGCTCTTCGTAGAGCCGTGGATGATTTATCCTTGAAAGAACTGTTACTAGATTGGTCATCACAGAGAGGAGACATATTGGTCTATACGATTTAGGGTGCTTCTTGTATCAACTCTCTCTCTTGTAGAGTAGTTGCAGAACGGTGATCTTCTATTTTTTGTAAGAAAGCATTGCCCTATCCAGACAATCACTGTAGTTTCCTTGATTTGGATTGTCGAGAGGCCTTGACTCTTCATGAGTTGTAGCACCTTCGAAGAAGAAAAAGAGTCATTGTGGACTCCCAAAAGCTTCTCTTCAATATAGGGGATACTGTTCTTCAGGATCGCCGCGTCTGTAGCCCAAGTCCTTGAGCACCACCAGTTTTCTGCTTGTCCACGACAACACGGAGATCGCGTATGTCCCAGTGGGCACTCGTCTGTACCAGGCGAGTATACCGAGGTGTGTCTCACGAAACTTTCCTCTTCGTTGTTCTGGGATGGGTCTTCTCTGGGCTAAGTCAGATCAATGAAGATATTAGCTGTTTCTTCAAGGGTGGTTGCTTGTACATATGCATACTTTAGGACTGCCAACGTCTGAAGTGGAGTCAACTTGCCGAGTTTCGTTTCGGAATTACATCTGCACTTCTAGTATGACGGCCGGACCTTATAGAAGTCTCTTTTCATGATAGTTAAGGCTGGCGGCCACCATGGGACAGGTCGAGCCGTCGCCTTTCGGTGCGGGAGAGAGATAGTTCTCGGTGGTATCGACAACCCTGCACATCCTATAGTTCACGTCGTCTGATTTCCGATTTCGCCTCTTCCCAGTCCTCGTTGGCGGTATCTCCCTCCATCGTACTTCGGAAGGCACTTTAATCGTCTCTGCAGGTTACATATCCCTTGTCCATACCGTGGTAACATATTGTTTTCTGTTACAGTCCAAATGACAACTATTTATAGTCAAAACCCGTCTCAGAACTGAGGTTCCAATCGACAATGTTTCTTACGAGCGTTGGCGAGGCCAGAGTAGTATCGATCTACACTCACCCCTTGATCAGGAGAACATAGGAATAGTAGAGGGATCGTTTACAACGACTAGATGGCTTCTCAGAATAATATCTCCGAGTTTAGAGCCCCTTCTATCTGTTCAATGAAATCCCCAGACCTTGTTACAGGAGTTGATATATGAGCATACGATCACGTTTCAGTTGCTTATAGTGATCATCTCCAAAGTAAATAGGCCTTCTTCAATATCGTTTTCATCAAGTAGTTACACTTAAACGAGTGAAAATGCGACGCGGCCCAGCTGATACAGCATATAAATTTTACATTTACGAAACATGAGTTAATGTTATGAGGTGATGATATTTATGTATTTCGAAATATATTACCTAAAATACTATTATAAAACTGTTGAGTTTTATTTGCGATAGAAGATGATAGGAGGAGCGGCAAAATTAAGGTTGCTTCTCCCTCTCTCCCTCCCTCCCCGGTAAATCCCTATTCCAGCCCTTGTGTAGCTAATCCATTTAAATATAATTAATTGGTTTTTTAACATAACTCTTATCTGCCAGTTTCAACGCGCTTTAAATCAGTATTCAGCATTTGTTAGAATCCATGTTATTATTAATATATTCTCTTTGTTACAGAAAACTCTCCGGCTGCAGATAGCTTCAAAGGACGATATAATATTTACAGCATGTGGTTTCTTCAAACTAGACTTGACATTATTTATAAATGTAAGTATCCATTAAATTGAATTGATCATTAAAAATATATGATTCATGGACGTTACAACTGATAAAGAAGTTGAGCAAAATACAATGATTTGGCTTCCCAATTCGCATCATTTATTATAGGTGAGAGAATAGTTGACCGTGGAAAAGTACGAAGGAGAATCTTGGTTGGAGATGCGATCAATAATTGAGTACACAATAAGAAAAAAGTACATGATGTGTGTCGACGTTTCAGCACGCATTATATAAGTTTTTTTTTTTATTGTGTGTTCATTTATTAACCGAACCCCCAACCTATATATATATTCTACTATATATTCATTCAGTCCCCAAAGATATAATTCATTCTTCTGTTGCCATACTCTGAAAAATAGTTATTATCTAGCGAAAAATCTGTTTGATCAATAATGAGGTACATTGAATAATAATTTTGTATTCTTCGAAATTTAATTATTTTTGTGTCAAAGGGTACTCATCTATTAAAGTATTTGATTTCAAGGAATTTGAAATGGTGCTGTGGAAGAATTCAAGCGAGCTGCACTAGATTTAGGATTCACAATAAACATAGAAAAGACCAGGTATAAGAAAAACCGGCCGGGGAGAGAAGAGATGCTGTTGATTTGGGGGACGACATGTTTCACAGCTGTAGTATATTCAGGTTCCTGAGAGGAGTAATGACGGAGAACAACAATTTAGAAGTTGTGATGTTTTTATGCTCTGCAAAAAGCTCTCCAATACAAAAGTCTTTCTAGGAAGGCAAAGATCTTGATATACAAAACAGTAATAAGGCCAGTAGTTATGTATGGCAGTGAGACGTGAACTCTGACCAAAGAAACCAGGAGAGTTCTGCTGGTCTGGGAGAGAAGAATACTAACGAAGATCTTTGGAGCAGTGAGAAAACAGCACAGTTGGAGAATCAGAAGCAAAACCGAACTTATGGAACCATGTATGGTGAACTTGATATCCTCAGTGCTATTAAGAAGAGCAGCCTAAGATGGTAAGGGCATGTGGAAAGAATAGAGTCCTGTAGGCTTCCTAAAATGATGCTGAATGGTGCACCAGGAGGAAAAGGAAGAGAGGCAGATTCAGGCACCGGTGGCTTGATGACTCCATGGGCTTACGAGGGCTGGTGATCAGAAATAGGAGGAACCTAGCTGGAGATCGCGAGGAAAAATGGTGGCAGAGGTCCAGGTCCTATAAGGACTTTAGTGCCCAGTGAAGAAGAAGAAGAATTTCAAGGAATAACAAACTGTAATCTACATCTCAAACCATATGGTTCTACTTTCACGGGCCAGGTATAGTTTCTGAGATGACTACACTATAGCCCCAGTAAATTATAATATTCTTAAATATGAGAATATTTATAAAATACACTTTGATTGTTTAATATAAACACTTGCATATTCAGTTCAATATTATAGTTTATTATTTTCATTAATATACCTTTGTAATTGACCAAATAAAATCCCCTCTCTCAATTAATTAATTCATAGATCCTCAGAATTCGATATTACCATCAGTAATTTTGTCCTGAAATGGCGGTCGATTACAGATTTCATATTCTTATATCTCAGCCTTTTATAAACAGAGGAAAATTATGAAGTATTTTGGGATCATTGTGCCAAAGGCTAAAAAGGCATAATTATAATAAACCATAGTGTAATAATTAGCATCGTTTTTTAAATTTGGTTTCCCACTAATTAGAAGAAAATCAAGGTACTTTCTCGAATCACTCCATCTTGAGCTAAATAGGGTTTGTTCCTCAAATCAGAATTAATACTTCCTGTTATTATTTTCAAGTAAATTATTGAATGATGAAAGCGTCCTCATTGGCTCGGTCAACTGTCTCGTAAGCTCTGTCCATGCTCTTCGAATTACGTTAGGCACATTATCCCTAACCAAAGTTGGGACAATTTTATTCAGAAAAAAGTAATAAATAATGAATAACCCATTTATCCGTTATTCTATTATTCAGTGAATAAATTTATTCATCATTTTTCAACCAGTAATCAAATAAAAATAATTATTCGACAACGCATGCATGCCTCACGTTACATTAACCGTTCGTCATGACGAATCGAAAGTCGAACAGTGTGGACATAGCTTAAGGCCTGTAAATTGTCTAATGCGTTGCGTGTTCCTCCAATTAGTTAGCGATAGTATTGATGATCCCAACATTTCGATCGTTTCAACTTATAAGCACATTAAAAGTTTAAAACGACAATTGGTCTAGTACGGTTATAAATTGTAGTTTTCATAGCGCATTTGTATCGCTGTAAAGAAAAAACGTTTTTACTAGTACTTTATTTATAGAATAAAAGAGATAAAATAACAAAGCAACATTACCGTATTGGTTTGACATCTCAGAACTTGTCATAATATGTGCTCAACATTATGCAATATATTACATGTTCTTGATAATATGTATATCTTAAGATGATTATATTGTGTTTATTTGTCAAGATGGTTGGAGCAGTGACGACCTACTGCGTGATTCTCATCCAGATGGTTTAATGGCCAAGCGATTAGAATAGCACATTGAGGAGAAATCTGCCTATAAATATGCATAAGAGCATTTCACTCTTGTTAACGCCGGATTGTAATAATTGTATGTATTGTAAATAGTGTTTAATTTTTTTGTTTTATTCATTTATTTTCAAAAATGTTTATTTATTTAAATTAAATTAAATTTACGTATTTGTTATATTTAATTGTATAATATTTGGTTTTGCGATTTGCTATCATTATTTGATTGGCGTTGGCTTGAACGATCTGACGATCTTCTTTTATTAATCAGCTGTTCCTATGACAGTGTGATAAAAATCAACGCAGACATTTAAAAATAAATACATTTGGAAACCTATTGAGAGCCAGTGCCAAAGTGAGTCCACCAACAAATCTACCATTTTCGAAAAGTTCCTTCTGTGCTTACAAGAGGTATCCATCTAGATCTTTCCCACGAACTTATAAGATCAATGATTAACTAGTTGGTTTTGATCGAAGTCAAATCTCCGAAGATGGAAATCGAGTTGGGTAGTCGTTTCATTTGATTTAGTATTGAACGATTTGACAGACCGAACGTTCCAAAACGCTTGGTGGTTTAAAAACTGATTTGGTTAGCGGTTCACACCATTCCCCACGCATGGAGCTAACCCTAATCAATTTGGATATAATGGTCCAAAAAATTAGCCGGAAGCTAGGCTTGAATATAGACAACACCTCTGTAGATAACACCTGAGGTGCTATCTATATTCATCCTAGCTTCCGGTTCCACCTTCTTAAACTTGAACTGAAAATTTGAACAGAATGGAATTCGTAAACTTCTTCATTTGTGCATCGCTTCCATTTATTCCGGCTTAATATTGTTTCGAAGATTTTCTGAATTCAAAAGTGAGGAGTTCAATGTATTACCTAGTTACCTGCAAGTCACTGCCGTTATGAATTAAATAAACAGTAGCGTAGCCAGGATTTCGTTTTGGGTGAAGGGGAGTTCAAACGAAGCCTGTTCCAGAAACCCACCCCCACTGGGGATGTAAGCGGGCCCTCTCTCTATATATAATATTTTCTATGCCTACGTATATTATTTATTAAATAACATTCAAATAGGTCTGTACAATTTTTGTTTACGGATAAGAATAAGTAAAAGTATTTTGTAATTTCGGGGAAAGGGGAAGAGGTCCCCTGACCTCTGGATCCTACCTCTGGCTATTCCATAGGAAACAAATAAATAAATTAGAACCTTTAGAAAGACTTTTATTCATTTTTAACATACAACATTTGTAAGGAAATCAAAAAAGAGTACTAGGTATTCTAATTAAGAAGGTTACACTCTGTAGGAGAGTGACTTCCCAGCGATACATTACTTCCAGTTGCGTATCCAGAGGGAGGAAATAGGGGTCCGGACAACAAAAGGAAAAAAAAAAAAAAGAATAGATATACTGCGGCAATGTAGCGATGAGAATAATGTATAGAGTTAAGAAGAAAGAAAAAAAATGTTATATATATTATGTCTAGCATTAAATGCTGTATGTGTAGCTACTCAATCGGCGTGACAACCCATTACCTCCTCAAGCAGCTTCCGCCAGCTCGTTCGGTGCAGTACAGCTGTCCTCCAATTCCGAACACCAAGCAGGGTCCTTGAATCTTCTCCAAAACCGTCAGACCATCTGAGTTTTGGGCGGCATCTCGGCCGGGTTTCATGCAAGTCCTCATCGCGTAGTTTTCTTCGGATCTCGTGAACTCCCATCCTGGCCACGTGGCCCGCCCAACGAAGCCTGTTGAGCTTAATCATTTTTGCAACATCAGGCTCACTTAAGAGTGAATACACTTCTGCATTCGTTCGCCTTCTCCATGTTGCACTATTTCGTACGGGGCCATATATACGCCGTAATATTTTGCTTTCAAAAATTAAAAGGTCCCTTTCATCCGCCTTTGAAAAAGACCAGATCTCAGATCCGTATGTCAACACTGGCCTAATCAGCGTCTTGTTTTAGTGGCTTTGGAAATGAAGCTACTTCCTAAATGACGACGCAGTCCAAAATAGCATCTGTTAGCTGTTGTTATTCGCTTCCTTATCTCGACGAAACATCATTGTTCGTATTCACTTGTGATCCCAAGTACACAAGTTCATCGATTCGTTCAAATGAGAGTGACCCGAACTAGACTGTTATTTCATGGGGACCTCTTGTTTGACCAGCCACCATGTATTTAGTTTTTGAGGAGTTGGCAGCCAACCCCAGCTTCTTAGCAGCATCCTGAGGACATGAAATGCTTCTTCTATAGCAGCTTTTGATCTTCCTGCAATGTCAAGGCCATTTGCGTAGCCCAGGATTTACCATAGTATGTTTGGGCAGCATTGCTGTAAATAAAGTATTTCTCTCTCTATCTGTAAACAAAACTTGTATAAACCTATTTGAATGTTATTTTTAAATAATATGCCCAGGCACAGAAAATATTATAGAGAGGGCTCCCTTTCATCCCTGGTTGGAGTTTCTTTAAAGAAGATCCTTGGGTGGATCTCCCTCTAAACGAAATCCTGGCTATGTTTCTGATTACGTTCATTCTAGCATTTGGCTTGACGATTATTTTCATTGCACTCAATTTTGGGCAGCAGTCTTCCAATGATAGAAGACCTAAAGGAATAATGAATTACAATTTCAGCAAGGTAATACAGAACAGCTATTAAGAAACCTCCCAGAAATTTTGGTCCTTGAGATTTTCCACAGGTTGAAATATGGCCTCCAATGATGATACATGGTTGATCTGTTTGAAAGTACCTCACTATAATATATAATAATGGTATATCCTTAAATGATTTCAATCTT